>LT555008.1:236550-246878 GCA_900079185.1 Absidia glauca
CTTTTTGGTACCGCTGACCAGCTCTCTCCTCCTTCATTCTCTTGGTCATGACACTAGGTTAGTCATCCCAAGGCCTTTTACATGCCTTACCCCCCATATAACTTGGAAATAGTCTCATTCTCTCAATAAAACTTACTTGAACCCATTTTCATCACTATATTCAGTACTATCTTTTCGATTCCTAAGGCCAAACTTGAACGAAGGAGCCGAGTTTCAGCTGTTGTTACTCTGACTTCTCTAGATTTCAAACCCCGCCTTGGCTACATGAGCTTTTTTTCTGCCCGTCCTTTATTTTGCCCCTTCTTCCCCTCGTCATCACTTTTTTGCCTCCCCATTGTCATTCTCTTTATTCCACGTCGACAAACAAACAAACGAACGAACGAAGAGCAAACGAACGAACGAACGGTAACTCACGTCATGTTCATCTTTTGCTTACCATTACTAACTTTTTGCCTTTTGCATCTCTCCTCCTTCTTTTGACACTAGATCCACTACAACGATGACGACGACGATAGAGACGACGACGATGCTATTCGCGGCTCCACCACTGCCTCATGTCGCCCAAAAAGGCTCTTTTTAAAATTTTCAAATGTAAAAAACATGGGGAAACCCTTGAATTTTTTTTTCTTCTGCACTTATCTTGTCTGTAGTAGATTCCCTAGCCATTGTATCGATAAAGTGCACTATCCCTTGATCCATTCGCAGTACCTACTACTACTGATACTTTGGATACCACTGGTCGGCTCTCCTCCTCCCTTTTCCTTGGCTCATTACACTAGATTAGTCACTCCATGACAAGCCCTGTATTCACTGCTATACACTAGGACATGTAGCTTAAGCATAGTCTCATTCAGCCAATAAAAAATCTACTTTAACCCATCTTCATGACTTTGCTCTTTTGCATAGGCTCCAGTGATCTTACAGACTCTATGAGTAGCGGTACAACTCACCCGGTCCGCCAAGCTCTGAGCCTTTTTTAACGTCTTCTTCGTCGCTTGGCGGTGTTTAAACTATGGTGTTGGCACCTTTTGGCCTAACTAGTGCCTCATACGACGGACTGCTAGGGTATTAAAAGGATGGGATAGGATAGGTGACTATAGATCGGTAATGGTTTAGGATAAGAGACTAGAGACATAGGCGGTGGGATAGGATATGATGGATCAATGGGTGGGCGGCACCATACAGGGCACACTGGGGACTAAACCATTGAATAACTGTGGTTATTTGGGCTGAACCCCAACTTTTGAGGACTTTCAGGACTTTGAGAGATGATAAAAAGATTTTATTGATACTAATGAGTTCTAGCGAAGGAGAAGACCTAATAGAACAAAGAGGGATGTAGGTGAGGGGAGATGAAGCCCGAGCGAAGCAGAGATTGGGCTTTGGTTACTTCTATTATTGGGCTTTTACATGGACTATAGTACAAGGATGTGGTATACATTTAACAAGGTAGAAGAGGAGTCTGTTCATTGATTGGGCGGCAGATGTTGTACTTGCAGATAGGACACTACATATAGAAGAAGTGTGCATGAATGGACTATCCCCCCCGGCACCTCACCGACCTTTCTACTTACAAATTTCTTCCGAGTGGTCAACCAGGTATCCACGCAGTTAACATGGAATTCATGACGACAGGGTAAAGTCCGGATCCAGTCGTCCTCATGGTAGGCCTCCAAGCATATTGCGCATTCGTCGTCGTCTTCTTGGTGGCCAAGTTTTTCATGTCGGTAAGGTCGAGAGGGTAGACTGGAAACCAACTGACAGGGCGCTCTTTCTTTTTGCCGGCGCTGATAAGTTCGACATTTTAATCCAAAGAAGAGCATCATCATCATCATCGAAGGGGATAACACAATCACGATCATCAGATCTGTAAATGACCTAAAGAGAGGAAGATAAGGTTAGCTCAGTCTGTATCGCTACATTAAGGTTTTTACCATCGATTTTCGTCGTTAGGCGTGAGTTGGATCAAGACAGGTTGATTCAGTGTATGAAGCTGCAGGGCCCTGAATTGGTATTGAGCAACAAAGAAGCTGGCAATCTTGATATCAGACGTATCACCTACACACACATAACGATAATCAGTCTCTTTACCTTTTTGTCCCTAATAGTGTCTACACCATGTTACCTGTAGCCACCATCGTAAGCCAATGGTTAAAGTCGGGATCCCCAATGATCACCGCTTTCGCTTGGGATTGTTGCATCGCACGTACTTTGTCTGCAAACGAACAATGGCCTCGTTCGACAAGAGCAATCCAGTCTGTGGTTGGTGGTGCCTGAGGTTCGCATCCATATTGAGATGAGGCCATGAGATGTCCGTACAAGTCATTGGTAAGAGTTGGACCAAAAAGGGCTGAGCGGTCTAGGTAAGTATCATTGCTGGACTAAGTAAGAGAAAAAGTAGGATGGATTAGCAGGTCAAAGGAAGTCCAGGCAAGATCTTACCAGTACAACAATCGACGCTTGGATAGAGCCGATAAGAAGCAGGTGGCAAAGTAGATGTCCAGATGAGAACATTGGGGTTGAAAGAAAAGGGAGGAAGAAAGAGAAAGAGGAAAATGGAAAGAGGGCAAAAGGTTTCATGCTTTACCCGACCGGAGTTTGAAAAGCCGTATTTCTCAGGTCGGTGGTTATTTGTCGTAGAGACATCCGAGCATCAGTGGAAATACTTTTTTGCTTATTGTGAGTGAGTCCACTTTGGACACTTTGGAAAGAATTCAGAGCGGCTCGGATGTTCCTTCTTTGTTTTTTCCACAATGACATACTCCATCCTCCTCCGTTTGGTCACAAGCCCCGATAACACCCAAACTCATGCCAGCGTCATTCAAAGCGACCCCCATAATAAGATGTATTGGTATTCCATCCATTACTTTTCCATAAAAACTGTTTCAGTACAGATAGCAACCTCAAATGTGCTCTGAATGGCCTGGATCGTCCAGTACTAACAATCTGGATGGTCGGCGAAACAGGTTCTCGGGAAGTAATTCAATTTCCGACGCAACGCAAGGCACACAATCGACTTTATTTTGCACATAGTTCATCTTTTTTTTTTTACTCTGTTCCAACCTTTTGAATCTTACGGCATTAGAAACCATAGCTATGTATGAGTAGCGTGGGGAAGGGAGATAGGCAAGCGGGGTCGTTCCTTCGGTGATAACCAAAGGAAGGGCCCTAGAAATTTGATGTGTCGGAGTCTCACATCTAAATTCCGCTTTTACGCTTTTGCATGAATGGATTTTACCGCAACATGGATAGAGAATCAGTCCTAAACTACGTAGTCTACGGGTTTGCCGTAATGAGTCGGGTTAACAGGGCGTAGTTACAGCGCCCCCGCTTGCCATCATGGTTCATCCTTTTGGCTGGGCCAAAACTCACCTTTGCATGTTTCTCGGTGCTGGGACTAATCTTTTGACTTGCGATCCAATATCATTTCTCAAGTCTTATTCTCGTATGTATAGAGATATATGTAGATCCTTTGATATCTTGTTTTACTACTGAGCATGCACATCGAATGGCTGCAAAGAAAAGAGAAGATGTTCAATTTGGACGATACAGCAATACATTTTTGTCTTACCTGTGAATCATGGCGCATAAAGAACACTTGCCTAATCGAAATCAAATTGTGGCTTACTACGCCAGCTGGATCGAATAGAAACGTTGTGCAGGCAGATCAATAGATGGAACGGAACTGTCATGACGACGGTCTGTGTGACCCGGTTGATTTTCCGGGCAGTATCCTCCAAAAAAGGAATCAACGCTATTTTTGATACTCCGACGACGGAATCTTTAAAGCCTCATTTTGATTTCCTGATCTTCTTCTTTCTTTCTTTCTTTCTCTCCCATACTCACACACAATGTTTGGACTCGATGATAAAAAAAAATCTTTTGACGATGATGAATCCCTCGAAAGTAACTCTACTCGTCAAGAAGGACGCACCTTTGACCGCCAAGAAGTCCTTTTATGTGCAACTCATGGCAAGATCTACGCCATTCATAAAAAAGATGGAGCAAGATGCTGGCGGCAAGATTTCCCCACAGGGGCACTCGGTGGGATAGTGTCTCTTTTTGTAACGGATAACGATACTGTCATTGTCGGTGGAAATGGAAAAACGGCGAGCCTGGATCTCTTCACAGGTGCAACCACTTGGGTGAACAAGATGAAGGTAAGGAAGGCAAACGGGTAGAATGGGGGGGGGAAGAGAAAGGACGCTCAATAGCTAATACTGTTTCACTGTTTAGGGGTTCGGGTATGATGAAGTTGGTGTGATTGCAACGCCTAGTCGATTCCTTGCGCCTCCCAAGGAGACAACCGAAGCACCGCCACCTGCTTACGAAACAGACGCCAGTAACGAAAAACAAATGATCTACGGCTGCTCTAGTGGAAAAGTATTGGCGATGGACCCCCTCACAGGTGAAGAAGTGTGGCGCTTTGACTGTCCTAAAGGTGGCTTCAACATCCCCGCTGTCCTTGTCGAACCGCCATGCCAGGTGTGGCCATTCCAGGTGGTCTATGTAGGGTGTGGACGCTGGGTCTATTGTTTGGCGTCGGTCTCTGGTGAATTGCTATGGTCGGAACGGATCACAAACTCCAAGTTTGGACTGGGGTTCATGTGTCTCGCTACCCCTTGGAGCTCACGTTTGGCCGCTGAATCTCATACTTCTTTCTCGACAACACCACATGCTCAGAACAGGGAAATGGAACGTAGACGGCATCATTCTAATAGTGGTTAGTTGGCTCTAAATGGATAATTGAACCTCTTTGGATTAGATATACCTCCCACACATTGCATTATGTGGCTCATTACATTGTTTACTTTGATACTCTAATAAATAACTCGTATAGTACTGTGCTGCAGTTGATCTGGTATAGTTTGTCATCATATGAGGGATGGTATTGTTGTGTGATAAGCAGACATGCCGTAGGGGATAGGACTTTGGCGAACTGGGTGATTTGCAGGCCCACCGGATTTCAAACCCCGCTAGGACTTCAGAGAGCCACTTTTCCCCGTCAATCCATTCTTTGTTTCTTCTTTGCTTCTTCATCAATTTTTTATTTCCACCGACATTGGCACCACACCATCAACGAATTGCTCTCTATACAACATCCTTGAACGACGAACGCAGGGTAGCTCTTCCCCTTCTTACCATCTCGTCCATCTTTGTCTTACCACGTCTAACATTTGCCTTTTGCATCACTGCTCCTTTTATTTCTTGATAGATCAAATGGAATGTCAACGTATAGTGACTCTCTGGCAGCGAGAATAGATGGACATGGACTTGTATTAGGGATTGGGACCAAGGGGTTTTGATAACTCGGGCTGGGTTTGAAATGTTTTTGATTCCCTTCTTTGCATTTTTGACAGCTCTGGAATTCACCTTGGTATAAGAATTGGACTCCAACTATGGTCATTAGGATAGCAACTCCACCGCTTATTGTAAATACACTAGTTTAGCTGCCGTGTTATCGTATTGCTCCCCTTCCCACCCCACTCTGCGATAGAATAGATAAAGCCACTATAGAAAAGCCATAGTCTCATAGCATGATGTGAAAATAAACTTTTGCTTCTATTAACTGTTAAGATGGTAGTATTATATGGTACGAATAGATGGAGACGGATAGCGATCCTCATCCGATGACGATAAAGAGGATGATGTTGGTATCTCGGAAGATGTATTGGTGGCAGGAGGTGATTCAGAGGCCGAAGGAGAAGGATCGACAACTGATCTAGGAAGCTGCATGAACGAAGGTTCCTCATGGATCAACTGAGTGGACGTCGATGATACTGATGTATTTGCGGAGGATAGGGGCGGTAGTGCCGGTGAATGTACAGATGGTGCCTCCTGTTCAACATCAGCCCTAGCACCGGGCGGTTTGCGGCGTTTGAAACCGCCGAAATAAGGTTCATGCAAATGAAGAATTTGCTGCCACAAGTAAGAAAGCATGAACACAAAGAGAGTAGCAGCCTGCATTATATACATCAGTCTTGTTACTGTGAAAGTCGGAGAGATCGGGGAAGGTGGATGAGTGACAAGGATCTGCCAGTGATTCTGGATGTACCCGGTATGAGCTAGTAGATCGATCCCTAGGATAAAACTAAAAGCCCCTGAAAAAGACACTGAAAAGAGTATGACTTGTTTCTCCATGATCAGCATCAGTAGCAGCAACAGCAACGGGAAGCCTATCAGAAACCCTATCCGTCCATTCACCTTGGATTATCATGTTAATCATCCTTGCCGATCGACGATCTTTTGTTATTTTTTGCTTACCGATGGGATCACCAAATCTTCTTTCCAACAACAAATGTACAACGCTAGTGTCAATCCGCCTAATACTGCCATAAAGATACACATCAGTCACCATACATGTCATAGGTTGAGAAAAAAAAAGGGCCACAACTTACAAGCAACGAAGCATACAGACAGCTTCCAGAAATAGAATCCAAAGAGAGCGCCCACGAGTCCAACAGAAAGAGGTACAATGAACATTGTGATAGCATCTCTACTATATCCTTCACTTGGTTTACTATTTACGAGCCCTATCCAAGTCAGGGTGCCTGAAGCCAGCATCAGTTTTCCGTTCCTGAATTTTCGATCTGTCGGGGTTTGAAAATAAAAGGTCGGAACTTACCAAGCATTAAAAAGCCCACTATGGCCAATGTCGTTCGAAAACATCGGAATCCAAAGATCATCAACTGTAACCCACATAAGATCAAGATACTACCTGTGACTCCCATCTGTACATTGACAAAAGTGGACCCATACAGGTGTTCTAAAGAGAGGAAGGGAGGGGGGGGATGAGAATGGCGAGAGGAGTAGTCGGAGTTGAAAATGTACCTGCTGCCTGACCATCCAGCTGGAGAACAGATGTATCCATCGAGAGAAAAAGATAAAGAAGAGAAAAAGGAGTGTGTATGACCTGGAGACGAGGCCTTTTATAAGAAGGAGGCAGGCGATTTGATTTCAACTGTATAAACAACATTGCTTCGGGCATGACCATTGGGTATTGTTATACTGTACTCTAATTGGAATCAATGCGAGTGAAGAATAGCATGATCTTTTACACAAAAGACTTGTGACCCATCGTCGTTTCTTTTGCCTTTCACACCTCCATTCCCTGTCATCAAGCTATCACCATCTATATACTGTTCACCACAAACAAAAAGTAGGAGGCCAGCTATGTAAAAAAAAAAAAAAAGAAAGAAAAGAAGAATGGAAGGAAGAGATGCAGAGTGCATGCATGGTATCAACTCTATCTAATGACAAAAGACCGTTTTTGGGATTGCAAGTGGATGATGTTTATTTGTTTGTTCATGTATCTACAAGGCTATTATCACTAATATACTATAGCCCATCCTTGTCAGAGGGCGGTGTCATCGTGGCTATAAATCAAGAGAGGTTATTCATCCGCCCACCCTGCCCCCCTCTTTTCATTTTTGTCACTTGCTTGATTCGTCTAATGCGTTTTGCTTGTTTTTCTTTCTTGCCATATCAATGAGGGTCTTGTATTGATCATCGTATTTCTGTTGTGAGGAGACATGGAGTTAAGGAGGGTATAAGATTGAATCATAGTGTTAGTAGTCAGTCATTCAGTTCAGTGATAAGAAAAGGATATTGTGCACGGCAGTATCAGGGGCAGATCGTTTATGGAGGTTCCGAGTGGAGTAGAGTTTTTCAGTCGTTTGGAGTTGTCGTATTAACTGGGAGATGTCCACAGGGTCTGATGAGTCCATATTCGCATTGTACATCGTCACATATTCCTTGTACCGCCAGATAAGTTGTGCTTTGTCGCCATGATCTGGTAGGTCGTATTCCTTTATCACACAGACTTTATGTGTCAGTACATATTCCCTGCAACCACACACATACACATGCACTTCCTTACCTTTAGCATCCTCCGTAAATCCTTATCCTTGTACATATCATATACGATCTTCACGGGCTTCTTCCCAGTATTGATTCTACATACATGATTCATCAGTGTCAAGCCATCATTCAGATCCCATCCAGTTGCTACCACTTACGTTTTCTTTCCCAGGGTTGGTATCGAGGCTTTCACTGGTAAAGGGGGTATGGTGCTGTCTCCGTTCAGGCAACTGTCTACGTGTTGATTCAGTACCGCCATTTGCATCCTCTGTTGACAGACAGGACAGGTCACAAGCTCCGGATCTATAACAGAGAAGAGAGTAGTGATACCGTCAGACGTAAGTTCCCACCGGGTATTGTTCACCACCTTACCTTCTGATTTCGACGTAGTCGTTCTTAATCGAGCCGACCTTCGAGAGGAAGAGGAAGGTGCCTCCAAAAAATCTTCGTCTTGTTCGTTTTGGCTGCTTGGTTGGTCTGTCGGGGGTGATCTGTCCAGTGCCTCTAGATCAAGGATCGTTTTCCTATAACACAGCACAATATACATTAGTTCAATGTGATCGTACTTGTTCCCCCTTTTTCTTTTTACCTTGATTGTTTCCAGGCATGAATCACATTATCCATATCGTAGTTGTTGTGTAGATTCGAATCGTGGCTAGGGGTACGGCATTTCGGGCAACACTGTTCAGAGGCAAGACTTCGACGAATACAAATGGCGCAGAACGAGTGAGAGCAGGTGCTCAGGATCATGGCAGTGTCGTAGAATTCCTTACAGATGGGGCAGCGTAGGTTTTCATCAAGCGTTTGCAAATGGCTAGACTTGAAGTCCAAGGGATCATCTATTCCGTCCATTAAAAAAGAAAGTAAAAGTGAAAGACAAAGAAAGGGTCCCGCCGCGGCTGTTTTTTGTGTCAGAAAAATTCGCGTGCGCCAATCGGAGTTTGAAAGGTTTTGTGAACTTTTGGATGATCCTCGGTTCTCAACTCCTCTTTTTTTTGTAAAGGGCTGCCCTATTTCTCAGTCCCCAGATGAACAATATACCTTCAAATTTCACATAGAACAAGATGAAATGCACATATATCGAGAAGTGCGAAAGAAAATGTGTTCTTGTATTGTATGCTTCTGATAAGCCTACACAAAGCAGCAAAATAGCGACTGATTGGAGTGCCTCCTAAAACGGCAACCAATCCAAGAAAACTCAATTTAATTAGCATCATTCGATTGATACGAAGCACACCTTTTTTCATGTAAAGTTTGAGGTAGATTTGCTTATCTTGTTTACAAGAAAATCAGTGTCCAAGAAAACGGGGAACTTTTCATGAGGGATGGCCAGCCCTTTTTCAAAAGGCGGCGTTTGAAAAATCCGGACCAACACTTTTTTTTCACCTGCTCAGATTGTTTGGTGCTATCAAAAGGATGATGCAAGAGGCACTTTCGATAGTGTAAGTAAACTTCAAAAGGCACATCGACAAGCCAAAAATAGAGCTCTAGTCATTCATACACTTGATACAAAGCGAAAATCCTTAGTGTACACTCAAGCCAGGTTTTCGAGACGGAGTCGGAGATTCAAAAAACAGTCAAGCCAAGACTCCCCTTCCTAACTTTGACCTGAACCAAATAGACCAACATCATATAGAGTACATCATTATGGCTTTTCAGTGGCACAAGCTAAACTCTTACGATGGGTTTGGTGATAGATTTTGTCTGACCGAAACAACGCTCGAGCCCGTTGCCAACCAATCTCCTAGCATGTCACTTTCAATTATGTAGATGAATAAAGACTGGCCGTTTTCTTGGGATCTGCGACCCTTGATCGGAAATCCTACCAGCAAAATGAGCGTAGGAAAGTCACTTCCAAATGGAGACAAAGCTTGAATCTACCCAGTTCCGGGTAACTTTTCACCCGAAGATCGCGGTTTTATTGTGGCCTAGTCCCACGCTTCCCAGGTTAAAAAATGTCACCTGTTTGCCTGGTACCTCTCCCACACACACACACACATTGATCAGGAATACGGTCTGTGTAATGTAGCTGCTTCCATCATCGTCACCGTCATAATCCAGTATGTGCGCTCTTGTGCTTGTCCCCCACCCATGAAGTAAACTGTCTTACCTCAACTTTTCACACTCCGCGCGGAGATTCAAAAATTTTCGCACGCAAGAAGAAAAAAGACAAGAGGCCCAAACTTTCTTTCTTTTCTCTTTTCTCTTTTCTTTTATCTGCCACCACCTAAAGATTCACCATGGCTTACACCAAACTCCCTACCCGTGAAAACGTCCAAAAGATCCTCGGTCACCTCAAGTTGAATGAAGGTGTGATCTACTTGAATGGCCAAGTCATGCAAGAACGGGATGACACTGATGTTGAACTTCCTTTCCGTCAAGAGTCCAACTTTTACTATGTCACTGGTAAGTTAAAACGACCTGCTGTGTCCTGCTCACCACTCATCACCGATTACTTTTTTTTTTTT
>LT555008.1:295345-311245 GCA_900079185.1 Absidia glauca
GTTTTATTGAGTGAGATAATGCTAAAGATATATGGAAGGGGGGAGGCTGCGAAGGTACGTACAGGACTTGGAATGACTAACCTAGTGTAATGAGCCATGGACTGAAGGAGGGAAGAGCTGGCCAGCGGAGCCAAAAGAATCAGTGGTAGTGGGAAAAGGGAAGCAGACAAGATAGTAGTGATGTTTAGCAGTGCAATGCCCGCATATTCTACAATGGAAAAGTCAGTGCACCTAATAAAAGAAAATTGCCCTCGTTTTTCGTAATCCCTTGCGTCCAACCCCTAATCTAACCACATGTCGATCCAGTCCTGGTGCCAGAGAGCCTATATCCATTACCATCCTGTTGAATCTGCTAAGAAAAAGAAGAGCATAGATGGACGATGTTAATGCCAGCAGTGTAAGAGAGAGGTGGACAGGATGCTGCAAAGGAGACTTACCTTTACTGCCATCGTCAAGTGTTGTCATGCATAGCTCATGCCAGAGGCAGTACCATGGCAAAGCCGATGGGAAGAAAAAAGTGGTGGGGAAGGAAAGAAGAAGTTAAAGATTAAGATTTCTGGAATAGGAATTCTTTGTAGACAGGGCGGAGTTAAAATATTTAGTTAGCGGAGTTGCGTGCGGTACTTGGGATCGACGGGTTAGTTCTCAAATGTGCGTGGGCAAGAAGATACCACACTAGACAACAAGAAAAGACATCAAAAGTGGATTCAGCTCCAATTAATCATCACTACTGGTTTATTTGGTAACAAAGGAGATGCTATCTACATAATAAGCTAATAGACTAGTTCTAACTACAACTACAACCACTCAAGCAAGAGTAAGGCGGGGGGAGGTATCATGGTTTCGGTTGATGTGTTGTTCCCAAATAAGAGAGAGCGTCTTGTAAGCGTGATTCGGCGCCTTCAAAGTCGTTATTGTTCATCACCTTGCTGACCTCGGATTCGAGATTGTTCCAGTTTTCAGCCTCCATCAGAGCCGATAGACAGTCTTCCATTCTGGTTTTGCATAGATGAAGTTGGCGTAGTTTGTCGAGTGCACCATCCGTCCCTAGATCGACACCGCCCATGTTTTCCTTGACCTTTTGTATGCCCTGATGTGTTGCTCGTGCATCGTCTGTGATGAGTTTGACTTCGTAGAGAATATGTGGCATGGATTTGATGACTTGGTCGGTGAGCTGACCCACTTGGCGAGAGGCTTCTTCACTGGCGAGTTGCAGTTTGGTAATCATGGCGGCTGTCTCCTGTTCTACTGAGGCGGCTGACTGTGATGGTGGAGCGTCTATCGATGTCGTGGTATCCCTGTTTTCATTGCTGCTCGGTAGATTGATGGAAGCATTGATCCAGGCTTTAGCATTGAAGTTGGCATCAGAAAAGCAAGTTACATCTAAAGGTGTGGACATGAAGACAAAGAATGTAAAATGTAAAAGGGGCAAGGGAGAGAGAGAGGAAGGGTAAAAAGTGGAAATTTTATTGACATCAAAAAAGTTACATTTCCAACTCCGCTTTGAAGCGGGATTTGAATCGGCTACCATACAGAGCACTTTGTAGATGGATTCATAGGGGATTGAAGAGGACATTTGAAGTGTTTGGCAAAGTCAAGAGAGTTTTGGACAACACCATTGATTCGTGCCTTTTGGATAGCGTGTTCATCAGACAGTATCTACAGCATTGGTATCAAAAAGTCAGCTTGAGTTTGATCAAAAGCATTTTTAGTTGGGTGAGCCCCTGAATCCGCTTACCAGACTGACTTCGTAGGCCGGGGTCAGCTTTCCACACCAGGCCCGAGCATAGTTGACATAAAACAGTTGATCAGGTGTGAGATCCAAGCCAGGTAAGGATTGCTGGGGTTTCGTTTTCACCAAAGTTTTGTACGCATCGTAAGCTACATTGAGACCCACATTATCAGCCAAGTTTTCGCTTAGAGTGAGCTAGTTAAAAAATAAGCAAACGTTAGGCGGGTGGATTCCACAAAAATCTCTGTTGGTCTACCGTACTTACATTCCCGTTGGTGTGATAGACCTTGCCATTGTCATCTGTTGCGGTAAAGTTCCAGTACTGATTGACGAAGCACTTGGACCTTTCTCTGAATTGAAGTGCCGTAGATTGCGTCCACCAATCGTCCAATTTCCCGTCGCCGTTGAAGACCCGCCCCTTATTGTCGAAGGCGTGTGTGAGCTCGTGGCCCACCACCAGTCCAAGTCCACCAAAGTTCAAATAATCAGGCACTTGGTCATTGTAGAAAGGGTCAGTTACGATGCCAGCAGACACAACGATTTGGTTTTCGTAAGCACTGTTTTATAAAAGAGGGCCACCAAATCACAAAAAAGGCAAAAGTTAACCAGCGTCTATGATTGTCTTTTGCTTCCTGTCCTTTACTTACGAGTAATATGCATTGACATCCATAGAGTTTATGCTAAAGTCGTCCTTGTTAGGGGGCCGTTCCAGCTGCTTCCATTCATAGTTATTACTCCAGAGGTTAGCATTTTCCACGTTCTTGAAGTAAGAGTCCTTGTTAATCACCAAACCATCATAGAATGACCGAAGTGAAGAGGGCGAACGCAAATCCGGCTCGACCACACCATAGCCCGCTTGTTGCAAAATCTTGTGCAGCTTGTCCAAAGCCATGTCCAAAGTGTTCTTATCGAGCCAAGTCAGAGCCTTCAACCGCCTTTCCCAAGACTGATGGATCAGAGTGATAAAGTCCAGCACACGTTTTCGTTTCCCTTCACCACCAAACTTGACCATCACAAAATATCGACTGAGTATGGGGCCAAAGGTTGAGGTGGTACTTGACATACAATGGCGCCAATGAGGGGGGTTGGTGTAGACGCCATTAAAGACCCCTTTGCTGATCGCAGATTTCAGGTCGCTTATTTTGAAATCCAGCTGCGATGATTTGCTGTAGACGTATCGGATCAAAAAGTAGTTCTTGAGGAGGCGAGTCGTATTGGATGGAGGTGATGATTGGAACCATCGAGCGAGATTGTCAAAGTAAGGGACGGCGGACACCACTACAGTTTCAGGTACCGGGATGGAGTGTGGAAGTAGTTGCCTGAAGAATTTGTGCCAATGGACGAACGGATACGCCTTTTTGAGGTCGACCAAATGGCGTGGGTTATAGTTTCGGACAGCATCGATATGATCTTCTCTATGGATAGAGTGCAATGATACAGTTAGTTAGAGGGCGTATTTGCATAATGGGAGGTACTTACTCTTTCACCATTAGTCCAGCGAGCATGGTTTCCATAGCCATAAAATCTTTGACTCTTGCTTCGATTTCAGGTTTTGCCAAAAGAGTGAAGCCTACACGCTTGCTTTCCTTGAGAGACTTTTCGTTGACGTTTGTTCCGACCACGGATTCCACCAAGTCTACCATGGCACTTTGGTACTTCTCCATGAAGGCGGTATCATTATAGTAATCGATAGAGGGGGCGAGGAGATAAGGCTGATCTATTGTGAGTATGTTGACGGCGGGGTTTGCACCATCGGGGCCAACTGATGTTCCAAACAGAGGTTCTGAAGCTTTCTTGGAGAGGTAAGTTAAAATATCCGTGAGGTCCCCCTTCGCAAGGAATTCCGCCAGGGCTTGATAGATGGGAGATGGTCCTAGAGCAGCCAGTCTTTCTTCACCCATGCACGCCAAGTAGTAGCTTTGCACCATGTTAAAGTTGGATCGATCAATGTCTTGTTCAATGAGTAGAGGCTTCGCATCGTCTAACACATTCTTGGTAAAGTTGTCGAAGGTGCCATGCAAAATGTCGTATACTATCTGTTCGTTGTTGTACTGTATGTCGCTGAGTATCCCTGTGCCTGAGGAAAAGAGTGAGAAGAAAGGAAAGAAAGAAAGAAAAAGAAAGAGCTGAGATTCGTTGGGATGAAGGGGCAAATGCATTTTAAACTCCGGCATTTTAAATCATGCCTTTTTTTTTTCTTCTTACTGGAACGATCTGGTGGCAACTCATGACTGTCTATCCAGCCTCCACCTTCATGTGTGGAGTGATATGAGGTTGAGGTTTAGTTAGCTTTGTGATATACTTCAATTCCAGATATTGACTTACAAGAGTAGCGATAAAAGTCGGTGCATGGATCAATGTTGAAATTCATGTCCTTTTTGATGGTTTCGGCAGTGTGGATACATGCTGGTGTTTGGCAGACTTGTAAAGACGAATGGGATAGGTCAAACATGAAGATGAGAAAATGGAGAAAGCGAAAAAGAAGAGTGTCTTTTGGATCTTTCAGGTTTTTGTATCCATACCGAAGGGGGCCCTAAGCGACTCCTTTTCACTCCTTATTTAATCCATCCCTCCAGTTTAAGCAGAGCGTAAGTTCAAACTCCTGCATATTTGATCCTCGATGCTTGTTCTCTTTCATCGACCTTCGGAGTTTGAAATACGTGTAACTGTGAAAAAAATGACTCGTCTCTGATTGGCCAATTCAAATTCAATCGAGTTTATTTCCTTCCCCCGTTCCTTCTTTCTTCCCTTCTTCTCTTGCGCACCTTTTTCTTTGTCCTTTCACGTTTGCCCTTCCCTTTCGTTTTATCCTGTATTGACATTGGCAGCCAAATAAGGTAAACGCATGTTACTTTGACCTGTGGGTGATTACTTCATGGTGCCTTTGGATAACCAACTGTCGTTGCCTTGATTAATGGATGAGATGAACAAACACTAACAGTAGTCCATTCTTGTTTCTCTTCATTGTAGGATACCTAATCGAACGAATACTTTGGTTCTATCACTTAATCTTGACATCCAAAAGCGTGTTTGTAGGGAAGTGAACTCACCATGGGACCTGACACAAAGCTTATCCTTAGCTTGGTTAATCGGATCACTGTCCGTGTAAGTCAAAACAACAACAACACTCACTCGTTAGTAACACCGTGCTGCTTTACCTTCTTTGTCCTGATCCTCATTCTCTTCTAATCATACTCCCAATAGTTACCAAGTAACAGCGGTAAAAAGTTAGACTCTTTAGAAAACGACCCTCTTGTCCAACAAACGTAAGTTGATCACTCTACTTTCCAGGCTTGACAGATTAGGTTAAGACTTGTATCCACTGTCTGTCTGTCTGTTATAGCTGCATTGATTGATACTTACAATTCTTCTTTTTTTTATTACACCTACTTCTCTCATATGATCATATATAATAGGAGTAAGTCTACGCACTGACAAATGACAACATGTTGACCTAACCCCGAAACTGACGTTCCCTTTTTACATGACATGTAGTGGCCGCCCTTATTGATCTCTCCAAGTATCGACTGCCCTCTATTGCAAGCACAATCGTTACAGTCATTGAAAACATATGCAGAGTAAGTGCCAGACAGCAACTTTTTGACAACACAACTCATTCCTCCTTGTAGTCTCCTTCCATCACCGACGAGTATATACCTTATGATATCCTTCAATCACAGCTCTTCCTCCTGCGAATGCTTTCGGGATGCATGCAACACCATTGGCAATTCGTGCGCAATGCCAACAAGTCTCAAGGCGGCAACAGCAGCAACAACATCCACCCTACCCTATCTGACACTAGCAGCAACCACAGTAACACAACCAATGGAATGCCGAGATCATCGTCCACAAATGACGGTACTCTGCCCACCGACCTCCAAGATCCACCCGCCCTGGATGACGGTCTCGCCAAATACATCGTCAGCATCATGTCCCGATTCATGCATCAAATGTCTTTTGCCGAAGAACGGGAAAACGGTCCTTCTCATCACACAACCAACATCACTCGCACCGAATACTACACATCAACAAGCATATCCAGCACATCAAACGATATGATCGTCGACATTTACAAGGCCGCCAGCAAGGTCATCTTTTATGTCAGCGCAAGTAATTGGCATATCGTATTTATCAAGATCAAGACTCGCATCCTCTTCCTCACCACCTCTATCGACGAAAATCCCAACTTTGCCGATCTCCGCTTGCTGGAATGCTGTGCTCTCAATTCCAAACGACTCAGTGCTATTCTTACCGGTAAGTAGACAAAACTGTTGTGGTTGCTGCTTACTCATCACTACTACTCTTACCCTCTTTTCATGCATATAGAGTTTTGTACCGCCTTTATGCACCTGAAAAAGTCTTCCCAAATGATGGCTGCTGTGGTCCTTCGTCATGCTATTTGGGGTTGGATTGAAACCTATCCTATGGAATTCCTACGCCTTTGCCAAAGCCAGAAACGATTGGAAGGTGGCCCTGAAATTCTCTTCGACCAGTGCAACACGTTATCGGATACAGTAAGAAAAAAGGCGATCCTTTGGCCGCTCCAGACCTTGCTCCTGATTCTCTGTCCTGATCTACTATTGGCTGCAACAGTATCTGAAAGCCGTGGGATTAACAACAAAAGGGTAAATCATATAAAGAACAAGAGCAAGAGCAAGAACTAACTCATTTCTCTACTGCTTCCCAACAGGCGGCCTTCCTCATGACTCTTCGATCATCACTTAAAGGTGGACGCACCGCCGGCGAACTTGCCGCCATTTGCTACGTCGACATTTGCAAAGCCGCCACCTACGTCCCTAAAGACATGTCCATCGCTCTCCGCCACATTGTCCCTGATATCGAAATTGAACTGAAACAGCGGCTATTCGACATCCAGCAACAACTACCTGCCGACAGATTCGGCACGAACCTGGGCATCATCATCGATCAACGGTGCCTGTTAGCCGACTGCCTGATGGCTATGTTCCGCCTGAACCCTCGCCACGTCCTGCGCAACCTCTTCCCCGCCTGCCTCTCCGAACGTGCGCCCACCTTGTTTAAAATGAGCTTGGTCAAGGCGTGTCTTGCCATCACCTCTGAAGAATGCAACCTACCCTGGAACCCTACCTCCGCGGCTCTTTACGATCTCATGGGTGGCCCGCTTCGCAAACTCTTACTGGATGTAACAAGTCGAGATGCCGTTGCGAAATCTGAAATCAGCAGCCTTACAAGCTCGACCAATGGCCGGAAAACCAACATCATCAGTGCGGCCACCGACAAGAAGAAGAAGACCGAGGTGCTACAACGAAACGACGGCGGGAACGATAGACTGGACTTGATTTTGGATCTCTTGCGACTGTATCAGAGTGACCCCATGCTGGCTATCCGTGGTGACTCCGAGGATCGATTTGAACAAAACGCCGCTACCATGGTTGCCATGGCAAACTGTCTTCGGGAAAACAATTCGGTGGTACGGGATGCCGCTGCTGAATGCCTCTTCAAGTTACACTCGTCTGAAGCTATCATGGAATGGGGGAACAGCGAACAATTCATGGTGGCTTTCTGGAAAATCTCATCGCAAATCGTATTCACTGTCGCCAAGCAACTTTTGGACACCCGGGAAAGGAATGATAGTTTGAAAAAGCTGCTCGACCTTTTGAAGAAGCTTTTGATTTGTCGAAATGACTTTTTGACACTTCACCAGGTAAGAAGAAAGACAAAATAAATTACCCCTGATTCTGCCATGATTACTGACATGATTTATTCATTCTCTCTATAGGATATCACTATGCATGGATCAGATGTCCGCGAACGACTACAAGCCTCCATCGGCCTAGAAGTGGCACTCTTGGTCCTACTCTGCTCTGCTGATACTGATATTTGCTCAGCCGCCATGGCCTGCTTTGGTCATCTTTGTGTGGAAGCTCATATTACCGAAGGTGCCGAGGACCATCGCCAAGCATCACTGACGATCGTTGAAAACCTACCGATCTACATTGAAATGACGTCCAACACTGGGATTGTAGCGGGGCGCAAATCACAACAAAAACGGATCCGACGGTTATTGCGCATGATGTCTCACTTTGCCCCCGGAAACTTGGCTGCTTGGGAAGAAGCTTGGAAACGATTCAAATACATGACGGGCTCGATCATCCGCACGCACGAAGACACTAAGGACGAGAACGTGGACACCAAAAAGGGCGCTCAAGCATGGCACGACAAGCTCCGAACGAATCGACAGACAACAAGCGTAATCAATCGGACGGATGGGCAAGACGACGACAAGTCTTCTGAATGGCAAAACTATGCAGGGTTTTTGGCATCTTTGGGTGGTATCTGCTTGATGGTGGACGCTTCGCCTACATCCCCGACGTCTCCTGGCCCGCGCTCGTTTAACGACCCTCCTCATACGCGGCGTCTCAATTCTCCTTCTGAATCGGCGATCATGGTGGACAGATTTGTCATGGAAATGGTTGATCTACTTCTGTGCGATAACGTCATTGTGCGCGAATGGGTGATGGATATTCTTGGAACCGACCTGTCGCCTGCGTTGTATCCTATCATGTTCCGTCACTTGGAAACGGTGCTTGGCAAATGTTTTGGGTCTGATGGCGATCCTCGGTGCAGTCCTCGATACACGTTGTTTGTTGAACAGGCAATCAGTGTGCTCAAGCTTGTGCTGGATCGGATGGAGGAAACCGTGGATAGTCTCTTTACCGTGGACTTTGGTGGGCTGATCGACCAGTATGCAAAGTATCTGAACAAGCTGGGCAACGGTCAACTGGCTTTGACAATGAAAATCAGATTCTGTCACTTGTGCGAAGTCCTCATGGCCAAAAAGGATCGAATCAACATTCGTCAAGAGTTCCGTCTAAGGAACAAGCTGTTAGAAATCATCGTGGAATGGACTAGCGACTTTTCCCTGGTAAGGAGATGGGTTAGAGTTTGTAATCGATCAGCATACTCACTTTTTATCTCATGTATTATTGTAGAACTTGGATACCGGTGTCGACCTCTCATCTAGCCGTGGTGACAAGTACCACCGGGATTTGGACTTGGCGTGCCTGAAAACCATTGTTGGCCTTCTTCAACAACTTCCCTTACAACCCTCTGATCCCGTGCATGAAACTGACTCGACTCAAGTTAAAAGCAGGATCTTTTACAAGTACTTCTCCTTCTTTTTGAAGCTTTTGAATAGATGCCGACTGTCTGAGGTAAGGCGCATGAATCGGAGTTGTTGCCTCGTTGTCACGCATTTAATACTAATGCTTGTTTCTGCACTAGATCGAAGCGGGCTCACAACATACTCGCAAACAAGGAGTGACGATGGTGAATAAGGTAACTTGAAAACATGGATAGGCAAGCGACAATACATTGACTGTGCACGTTCTCTTAGGATAAAGAAAGTGTCACCTATTTGGCTCCCCTCAAAGATTGTACCATTCTGGCCATGTCAAATCTCCTTAGTGCAAATGTGGATGCTGGTCTGAAATACTCTCTGTCTATGGGATACCACGAAGATACTCGCATGCGAACCGCATTCATGCAAGTCTTGACGAACATTTTAAATCAAGGGACGGAGTTTGAAACTCTGGCGGAAACTGTCATGACGGATCGATATGAAAAGCTTGTTGATGTAAGTGTTTGCGATGGGTGACTATGGCAGTATGACATCCTTTTAACCCTCCCTTTTGTCTATAGATGCTGGTTGATTCCGATCTGAATATCAGTCTCTCGTTATGTGATGTGTGTCCTGCCGCCGAAATCGACGATGTGGCCAATGCACTCCTGGCAAGCTTTTCGTCGCGCGGGAAAATCATGGTGCTCCTCAAAGCGGTGATTGAAAAAGAAGTCCAAGGCACAGGTAAATTTTTTGATTTCTCCCTTTCTTTTCTCTTTCATTCCATAACACAATCTAATCTCTATTCAATCCTATAGACAGCGAAACTGAACTCTTCCGCCGGACAAGCATTGCAACAAGACTGCTCTCTGTTTTCGCAAAAATCAATGGCGCTGAATATGTCCAATCTGTCTTACAACCTGTCTTCCACAAATTATCCGAAAAGCCTCCTGACGAACGAACCTATGAACTCGACTCTACCAAAGTGGGTCCTGGTGAAGATGTACTCAAGAACAAGCAGAATGTGGTGTCCTCAACCGAAATGCTTCTGAATGCTATATGTGCTTCTGCTGATAAAGCTCCAAGGTAAGAAGAAAAGAGCAGCGGATTGGGAAACAGTGTGTCCCTAAACCATCTTTTGTAAACTTTTGTAGATCTTTCCGAGAAGTATGCCATTGTATCTTGACATCTGTGCGCGGACGATTCCCTGAAGCCAAATACACTGCGGTTGGTGCCTTTATCTTTTTGCGGTTCTTCTGCCCTGCCATTGTCTCTCCTGAATCCGAAGGCTTGATCAAACCCATGACCACTGTCTCTCGTGAAATGCGCCGTGGACATTTAATGGCCACCAAAGTAATCCAGAATCTTGCGAACAATGTCCTCTTTGGCGCCAAGGAAACCTACATGATTGTGCTGAACGACTTTTTGACGGGGAACATCTACAAGGTGACAAGCTTCCTTCGTGAAATATCTATTGTCCCTACGAACATGGCGGCGTCTTTGGAGGAAACAGAATCTCGGCCTATGGATGACAAGAGTTATGCGATGCTCCATCGTGTGCTTGCCGACAACACCGAACGTATCTCACGTGATCTTGCTGCCCGTCGATTCAGGAACCACGGTGATCAAGACTCTTTGACGACTTGGAAACGACAACTCGACAAATTCTCGAATCTTCTTGCTCAACTTGGCCGGCCTCCCGAGATAGCGAAACAGGAATTCAGTGGTCTACGAAGCTACACTTTTGCCGCCTCCAATCAACTCTACGCCGAATTCATGCGCCGAAACAGTCATCGTAGTGTCGAGCCCATCGCTTCCAAGAACATCTTTTACGAAGGCGGTACTTCCAAGGCTGGACGGCGTGTATACTACTTCATCACTCGCAACGTTACAAATGACTCTATTGATTTTGAACTACTGACTTACTATATGCATCAGGTAACTTTGAAGAAAGCGACGACATTTACTTACAATGCTAAACCAAATCCTTCATTCACTTTAGACTATGGAGCGCGCAACAAACAAACCCTTTGAAATTGTCATCGATCTCACTCTCTTTGGCCCTTCCAACGAGGTCTCCAACCAATGGATCAACCAGATTCTCCAACTCTTACCTTTTGACTGCTTCGAAAACGTCGGTGCCGTGCATTTATACAACCCCAACACCTATCTGCGAAAGTACATGAAGAAACTGACTCAGCCCATTCCCAGCAAACTAAGCAAACGACTGACCTTTGCAGTGACTCTTGCCGAACTGCATGAATACATCTTACCGTCAGAGGTGCGCCTTCCCAAATCTACAAGTAAGAATCAAACCTAGCCTTTACGGAAACCAAGTCGTCCCTAACCTTCTTATTTTATAGCTGCCCTCGATACTGAACAAAGCGCTGTCTTTTATCCTGTCAACAAACTCTCACAATACAAACTCAACATCCCTGTCACCCTCAAGGTCAGCGCCGAATACGTACAAATCATGACGGTGCGCAAACAAGAACTCATCTACGGCGTTAGCATGGTCACCAACGATGTGTATCATGTCTCTGAAATCGAAGATGTATCCTATGGTCGAGCAACCGATTCTCTGGCAAATGAATTCAGCTTCAAGTATAACAAGGGCAAATCGCAACTAGTCCTGTCAACACCAAAACGTGAAACAGTAGTCAGCGTAAGTAACCATTGTCTTCTTTTTATGAAATGTACACCTTCTTCAACAATTTTTTTTCCCGGTTCTAGGCAATTCGACATGGCAAACGAAGATACGAAATGGCGAAACCAACAAGTATATCCGAACGTAACATCCGACCCAACGACGTGCCTGGAAGACTGCTGAACATGGCTCTCTTGAATATCGGCAGCGACGACCCTAATTTGCGGTTGGCGGCGTACAATCTGCTATACTCTCTTAGTATGACCTTCAACTTTGATGTAGGCCGACAACTATTGGATGCAAGAGGTAAGAGAAGGAGGATCCCATCATTCACGCACACCGTTTGTTTTAACTTTTGCATGATTTATTTTCACTTTTACTTAGATCTTTGCCTACCTGCCAATAGCTCCGCCTTTATCGTCAGCATTAGTGAAAAGATTGCGGCGGCCGAACCAAACCTTACCCTGGAATTCCTTAGCGAATGCTTTGTAGGCTTCAACAAATCGAACGAACCACTGCGCTACCTTTGTCTGGACTATATGGTGCCTTGGCTTCCCAACCTATCTCTGTTTTGTCATTCTGCTGGTGATGATAGCAACCCCGATCTTGTGAAAACAAAGGAAGTCATCTGCTTGCTTATTGATCTTACTGTTGCTCGAACGGATGTAAGTGATGATGATGAAGAAGTGGGCAAGAAAAGGTTGGTTTTTGGGTGTTGACCTCCATTCTTTTTTTTCCTAGATGTACAAACTGGTGCAAGCTAAAATCTGGAAGACGATTGGCAAGATCGACGATGTGCTGAACTTGGTGTTAGATGCCTTTGTGCAATTCTCGAACGAACATGGTGTAGGATCCCCTCAAGCCGAGGCTATGGCTGATACGTTTGTGACCCTCTCGAACGTTGCCGTGCGTGGTAAAGTCATCTCCCGTTTGCGCAAAGTACTCCAAAAGACCTCCTTCAAACCGACACGATCTCTCACCGAACATTGGACGTGGACTGAAATTGCGGTTTTGGTGCGATTCATCTTGATGCTGTCCTTCAACAATCGTGGCCCTGTCAAAAGTTATGTCCCTGAAATCTTCCACATTGTGTCTTTGGTGGTTGGTGTGGGCCCTACAATCATCCGGGCGTCCGTGCACGGCTTGGTGGTCAACATGATCCAGTCACTGTGTACCTCGATGCCTTTGTCCGAAGTCAACGTCCAGAGATTACAGCTTCTGCTTACTGAAGTATCCGATTCCAAGGTGCGGCTCTTATTTGGTCTCAACAAGTCTCATGCCAATGCATTCACTCTCACCCCGGACACTTTGAACGACGCTGCCGAACCCATTCAACTACTGGCTCTTGAATCCGTCATTACACAGCTCTTGGAAGTCTTGACGTGCGGCGCTCCATCTTCTGGTAAGTAAAACGACCAAGAATAACTGAGGTTTATAGCGATAACTGATTTGTTCAATGCACTGATAGATATGGCGAATGTATGGCGTGCTAGATGGATGAGTCTGGTGGCAAGCACAGCATTCCAATTCAACCCCGCCATCCAACCTCGTGCCTTTGTTGTCCTTGGATGTCTCGGCCGTGAAGAAGTAGACGACGACCTCCTCTATCAAATCTTGGTGGCTCTTCGTGGTGCGCTGGCGATCTTCAACGAATCAGATCCAAACCTTGTCCTAAGCATCATGATGTGCCTGAAAAACATTGTGGAAAGTCTGCCCTCGGAATCCCGCTATCTTCTACCTCTGTTCTGGGTGGCTGTGTCTTTGGTGCAGATCAACAACGGACCTACGTTTTGCATGTCAGTGGAACTCTTATTGGCTGTGGTGCGGGCCCTGGATACCGACGAATTCTTCACCGGGGACACGATGACTGATGTGCTACTGGCCGCTCGTGAACCTATGGCGGATGTGGCTCGTGAATTGGATGAACTTTGCGGCGTCAACTTTGAAACACACTTTTCTTTTGCCATGGCAACGGTCTTTTCCAAGGGAATGCGGTACAACAATGCGAAGGATACGATCTACCAAGCTTTGGCGGCGTTTTTGGATATCGAGTGTAAACATGATACCGGTGTGGTGGAAGTGCAAACGCTGGGCTACCTTGGCAGTCTTTTACCTTTGGCAGTGAAGAACGAATCCTTGCGGGATGTCTTGCGGTTATCTGGGCTCTACGATGACATTGTCCAAGAAGATGGCCCGACCAAATCATACAGTGGATTATTCGACAAACTCGACATACCGGACGACGAAACAGCGCTCTTATTCATATCGATGATCGCCACTTCCCTCCACTCTGCAGAAAGCGAATCTGAACGGTTATTGCTCTACAGCCTCCTGGCCGAATCGGCGATCTCCATGCCAAATGTGTTTTGTTTGGTGTACGACTCCCTCCTGCCCAAGATGAATCAAGTGGTCCTCAGCAGCAACACACAGCCTATCATCGAATCCGTAAAGACCATCCTACTGATTGCGTGCTCAGATCCTGCTTTTGACTCGGAAAAACCTAAATCAGCAAACTTACAGCAAGACATGTTGAAGAAGGTTGGATTCACGGCCCTGGCGGAACCCGGTTTTGGCGCCTCTTCTACCAATGTCATGCAACATGCTAAATTGGCAAGCGAAGTGATTGAACGAATTATAGCATAGTCATAGTATTCCCCCCCCCCTTCCTCACTAATAGTAATTACGTTATGACGTTCCATTTGTATTATTATGTTTCCCTACCCCTTCTTCCTTCTATTATATCTCACTTTCCGTAACTATTACCATCCATACATCTTTATTAGTCGAGAAAGTCTAATGATAATCTCCCACCCTTCCTTCATTTTGTTTCTTCTTTTGCTTTTACTTATATCTTGTCATCAATAAAGTGGGACCAAGGCTCAAAAGCCTGCTGTTATTAATACATTTTTACTGTCTTATATCATGAACAAAGCCTTGGGCTCTTGGTTAAGGGAAATGCTACGGACAAAACCATCCGGACAGAACCAACCTGCGTATCATATCCTGAATTTTGCTGACAATAAAGTCTTACAGGACGGGGGACTCGGTCATAGATGGGACTCAACTTGAAATGAAGATAAAACCGCCCCTACACACTCATCCAACAATGTGTGCCTATGCACTCTAGATTTTAAACCCCGATTTGACTACAAGAACTTTTTTATGCCCTTCCTTCATTTTTGCTCCTTCTTCCCCTCATCATTACTTTTTTGGCTCCACATTGTCATTCTTTTTTTCCCACGACGACAAACGAACGAACGAACGAACGAACGAGTAAACGAACGAACGAACGGTAACTCTTCCCTTCTCACGTCATGTTCATCTTTTGCTTACCAATACTAACTTTTTGCCTTTTGCATTGCTCCTCTTTCTTTTGACACTAGATCGGCTACGACGATGACGACGGCAATAGGGACGACGAAGATGCCAACGACTCCACCACCACTGCTTCATGTCGCCCAAAAAGGCACTTTTTAAAATTTTCAAATGTAAAAAACATGGGGAAACCCTCGCAAATTTTTTTTTGTGCACTCCCATTCCATTATAGAATCTCGTAGTCCAAGTAACTAATAAATGCGTACAATTGCTTTGCCCATACCCTTCCGCTACTATCACTGGTACTTTTACACAGCTTGGCCGTCTTTGTCTGCCTCCATTCGCTTGATTTTTACAGTAGCTTAGTCATTCTCATTACAACCCACGGGATGGACGACCCAACTTCATATTTGACATGGACTCAAAAGTGCTTTTTATTTTACAGTAGCTTAGTCATTCTCATTACAACCCGTCGCCATTTACACATTAGCTTAACTCCGGTCTCAAACATAGTCTGTACGATAGCCCATTAATCCTATTGTACCAATAAAACTTTGAATGTATGCGCAGGTAGACCTTACGATCATGTACATGTCATTAGATTTATTACAACTAGTAAACCAACGGTGTTTTATAAGCTGTCAATGATGAGCTACTCATCTGTTGTTTGGTTTTTATAATGTACATGGTATTGTCATGATTATGGATTTGAGAAACGTCTTTCGTAGGATGATTCAAGTAGGCTTTATTGATGGGATAGGATTAAAGGGCTATGGTACAGGCTATGTTTGGGGTCGTAGTTAAGCTAATGTCTAATGGCAACAAGCTATTGTAATGGGAATGACTAAACTGCTGTAAAAAGTAAGCATATAAGGTGGACAAAGACGGCCAATCTGTGTACAAGTATCAGCGGTAGTAGCGGAAGGGTATGGGCAAAGAATTGATATACTTTTATTAGTTACTTGGACTACGAGATTCTACAAAGGAATGGGAGTGCACAAAAAAAAAAATTGCGAGGGTTTCCCCATGTTTTTTACATTTGAAAATTTTAAAAAGTGCCTTTTTGGGCGACATGAAGCAGTGGTGGAGTCGTCATTAGCATCGTCG
>LT555008.1:322758-341341 GCA_900079185.1 Absidia glauca
CAATGGGATATGTTTGTCAACGTGGTGCAAAAGTACGGTGTGGTCCCCAAGAGCGTCTACCCCGAAACCTACGCCTCTTCTTCCTCTTCCAAACTCAACTGGTTGGTGACGGTCAAGCTTCGGGAATTCGCCACTCAAATTCGAAAGGCTGCAGCTGATGGCGTCTCCACCAACTCTATCCGCCTGTTGAAGCAAGACATGTTGGAGGATATTCACCGGATCATGGTCATCTTCTTGGGCGAACCTCCCAAGGCCTTTGATTTCGAAGCTACCGACAAGAATGGCAAGTTTGTATCCGTCCCTGACACAACTCCCCAAAAGTTTATGAAAGAAGTGGTTGGCTACAAGGTAAGTAGAAAGGGGTACATATGCACACTGTGGATGACAAGAAGGTCTAACGGCAAACTCTATTTTTTTTGTTCTAGTTGGAAGATACACTCTCCTTGATCAATGATCCTCGTAATCACTACAACAAGCTCTATACTGTGGATCGATTGGGTAACGTCATTGGCGGCAACCCTATCCGCTATGTCAACACTGAAATCACCACCATCAAGGATCTCGCCATCAAAGTCCTAAAGTCGGGAAAGCCTGTCTGGTTTGGTTGTGATGTGGGTCAATTCAACAGCCGCAAGTTCGCCACGATGAATCTCGATATCCACAACTACGAATTGGCCTTCAACGTCGACTTCAAAATGTCCAAGGCCGAACGTATCTTGTATGGTGAATCTGCAATGACGCATGCCATGGTCTTCACGGGCGTCCACATTGGAAATGATGGTAAACCTATTCGCTGGCGAGTGGAAAACTCTTGGGGTGACAGCTCGGGTGACAAGGGCTACTGGATCATGCAAGATGATTGGTTCTCGGAATTCGTCTATCAAGTCGTCTTGGAAAAGAACGTTGTGCCTCAACATCTCGTCGATCTGTTAAAGACTAAGCCTACTGTGCTTCCCGCTTATGATCCTATGGGTGCTCTGTAAGTCAAATTTCTTCATTACGTATTCCAATTGTCATACTTACACTTCTTTTATTTGTCATTAGGGCCTAATCAACTATGATACCGGTTACTGTATATCTCTCTCTCTCTCTCTCTTCTTCTTCTTATCTTTGCTTAGTATAGTATTTATAATGTACATCCCCTCCCCTACTCGCTTCTTTATCGAATAAAAACGTTGATGATATCAAATGGTCCTGGTAACTTGTATGGCTTGAAGGTAGAGGTGGCGACAAAAAGGAGCATTCATGCCGATCTGTTATTTTAAACTCCGCGGTGCCACTTTACTTTTGTCATCTTTGGGCACATCTTTTTTTGCTCAGGGCACATTGTAACACATGTTTTTTTTTTTGTTTTGTTTTTTGTATGATAGCCTAGCAGTATGTCTACATGTAGACAGGAGTCCGACGATATGAAAGAGCGAGACTTGTGATATGATCAAAGCTCAGTGATTTGGCTGTCAGTATGCCCAAAAGTGCATGCCACGTAGACTTGATATTGTGTGTATCCTATATCCACCGGCCCTGTGATAACACCAAGTAGCAATCGTCCGTGTGCTTGTGTATGAACAACGTGGAGTCGATGTCATTGCATGAAGGATACTTGTCGAGCACCATACAGAAGGGACCCCTTGGCTATAGATGTAGAATGGACCTCTTAGCTGTAGAGCCCCATCCTTTCCCCCCCCCCTTGTTTGTAATTAGAATACATGTATTACTTTCATCCCTGTCTACCAACTCTATACCTTTATTCCCATCATTCAATAAACTATAACTACAGACTATCGCTATACAATGACATGCTTATGTCTATCCATGTCGTCCTAAACTACCTGTCTATGCACTCCAAAAGAGGTTGATTCATCTTTTTTAGACCATGCCGTCTTGAATACCGGCTGATCTTCATCATCAACCGAGACTACAGCCGTCCCAATAAAGTCATCCGTATGTAAAGCAACCAGATGAAATCCAACCGCTAAAAAAAGGGGGGGTTAGTATCACCTGTGCGATCAAACCAAGCCAACAAGCATGGAGTACCAGCCGTTACCGGAGTTTAAAACAACAAAAATATGCAACTTTATTGAATGTCCGCCCCAAATTGTAAATAACTATGCATGTAATCCTTCGTTATTTGTCTTCTCTTTTCAAAGGGCGCATAAGGGGTTGTTTTCGAGGCAAATCCACCACTAAAAAAGATAACCAAAACAAGAGGAATCAGTCTACACACACAGATACTCACATGAGCGAACTTACCCACACGCAGTTTCTTCCTGTTCTCTAAGCACGACGAGCTACAATACCAGTGCGATTCGAGTTCGTTGTCGATCACAAAGCAATGAGGATGGAAGGCACGAGAGCATCCACCGTCGCAAGTCATTAAGTCATTTTCGTGTGTTGATTTCCTCGGGGGACCCCCTCGTTCTTGACAAATAGAGCAGAATTCTTGAATCACCGGACGTTGTCGATCTTGTAAAAGTTCATTCCGATATCCAGAGAGATCTAACCGAGGTAATCGACTAGCCAATCCATAGCCTTTATAATCACAGCCATGTTTACTAAATAGAGAAGGGGGGTCGGTCTTTTTTTTTTGCAGAGTGATTCATTCATTTAACCTTACTTGCACAATGTCCGTTTGCCCCATGGCCCAGGACGCCAATTCACGCCTTCAGTTGTACCACAGTAACGACACCAGTCAATGCCCGCCATGGAGAGTTGCTCGAATAACGTCAGACCGGAATCGGAGGGCTCTGGTGCTGCCGTTGCTAAGGGAGGTCGAGTCGAGCCATGCTTGCGACGACGCTTTTGTTGTTGGTTGTGAAGGGTGTGGTGTAGATTCTGTCGAGGAGGAGGAGGATGCATGGATTGGGTTTTTTTGGTGTGGGGTTTCCGTTTGTGTTGCACAGTGAGATGGATGGATCTAGGGGGTTGGGGCTTCAACTCTTCTTCAGCGTCGGATAAGGATGGCGAGGACGAGGAGCGTGATAAAGAGGGCGACGGTGGTATCTGATCGTAGACATGTCGTTGCTGTTGATTGTTTAGATCGATGCCGTCGAAAAGGGGTTCAATGGAAGAAGGCAGCGAGTACAACGAGGGAGTTGCACAAGAGAGGTGAGTAGGGTCGTCGTCTTT
Source organism: Absidia glauca (assembly GCA_900079185.1). NCBI lineage: Eukaryota > Fungi > Mucoromycota > Mucoromycetes > Mucorales > Cunninghamellaceae > Absidia > Absidia glauca. The sequence continues at coordinate 325,885 of LT555008.1, forward strand.
GTCGTTATCATCATCATCGATAGTGTCGATACTGCTATTTCTACGGTGGATATAAGGTGCCAAGGAATCTGTACAAGAGGAGGTGGTGGTGGTGGTGGATAACGGAGCAGTCATATCGCATGAAGGTTGTAAGAAACAATCGTCCTTGAGGAAGATAATGCGCCACGTCGGACTTGACAAATCATCACCCGACATTCCTGGATCATTCATTGGTAAGACAGACGACATGACCTCGTGACACAATTCCTCCCAACGGCCTTGCCCAAGGTTGTTGTAGCAAGTGGAGAGAGAGATAGACATGTTGAGTAATGAGGTGTGTGAATGGAATGTAGCTTGTGAAGGGTAGGTACAGTAAGTAGGTAAAAGTAAAGTTATAAGCTTTAAAAAGGGGGGATCTGTGATGGAGTGACGACAAAGAAAAGATAAAAGTGAGAAATAGAAGAAGAAAAGAGCGAAGAAAGAAAAAAGGAGGTCTCGAAATATAAACCTAAATCTGGGGGGAGGCGGGTCTAAAAATGTCTTCATCCTGTTTACTTTATTTTGGGGGGAGAAGGGACATAACAAAAACAGTGAAGCTGTTCTAAACAGTGATTTGCTAATCAATCAGTTGTATACTATCGTCTTCTTGAGTACGTCCTTTTATGCGTCTATCTATCTATTCTAAAGTCCAGTTCGGCAAACAAGCCAGGTCATCCATTTTTGAGTTTCAGACTCCGCCACCAGCCCTACACTCTGCCTACAAAAGAACAGTGGGGTTAATGAAAAGCACTATCCATGTTGTAATTGCCTTTTCTTGCCCAAGTACCGGTTACTTTTATCTGATACCAGTGGAAACCAGGCAGGACCAAGCAGGACCATGTGACAACCAGCTCCAAAACGATATACCAATCTGACAGGAACCTCCACAAAGGACCTGTAGTGATTACAATCATGTCAGTATCATAGCCCTTTCTACATACGTACAAGACCGTGGACACCATTCCATAAATCAGACAATCCATCCTTTAGAGTTGCAAGTAGTCCACCGAGTCCCCTTATTGGTTTGTAGTCAAACGAGTCTATGCATAACGTCTGAATGGAATCGCATTAGGTCATCCATGGGGCATGAAACGCTCGACAACGTGATGTTTCAATTGTACCCACTGAGCCCATCCCCATCCCATCTTACCTTACCATACAAAGATCACACGCCATTCAATGGATGCGTTTCAAAGAGCGTTTGTCGATACCCACCCCTCCATGTACCAGTTTGACAGGTTCACAGCATTCGAAACCAAATCGTTGTGAGTCCCCCTATGTATCATAAAACCACTGCCGCTCTGTTTGTTAGTACCCGTATGCCTTGATAACACTAGTTCCATCCATCACTTGCCTCTCTACATAATCTGATCCATGGCGGATCCTATTACCAGGCTCCCATTAGGTCAGTAGATGGCTGCATACAAAGTCAGTGATCCTGTTCCAAAAGCGATCTATTGAGCCAGGTGACAAATGTCGGTCTTATGACGTGGAATCCAGAGGACCAACGAGTTTCAAACCAGCTTTTTCTTATCATGGCCATCTATCCACATCAGAAAAAGGCACCAATCTCAAATGTGTGTGAGTCAAAATCTTTGCTTTTTTTAAAACTACTTTTGCCCTACCATTATGCAGATCGCTCTGAGAAGTCCCCTGCCTGCACCAACGTGCCCTAAAAGCTTTGTCCAGATTTCCGTCCCCAGGTCTTTTTGATTGCTTTGTCGTTGTCTATACAAGTGATTCAAGGTAAATACGTTACATTGAGTTACAAGTCTTATAGAAAGGAGGCTTAAATACACCGTTGCTTGGTTACCTTGTGTCCATCAGTTGTCTTTTTCCGTTGGATCCCCTTAAACACATTGGTAGAAAACATCAAGCTATGCATCTGTATTTATGAGAAAACAGCAAGTGTTGGCATCATAAAAGAGACGGTTGTCGAAGGTGATAAGATCAAATGAGAGAATGAGAGGAGAAAGAAAGAGAAAGAGCAAAATTTTGACGTTCATCGTGAAAAAGTGAAGCAAGTGCTTATTTTAAAACTCCGTCACCCACCCACCGCAAGTGTAAAAAATGCTTGGCCAACCCTATCCAAACACACTGAAGCGGTACAAGGAAGCATCCTCTACCTTTTTTTTCATATCGTCGCCGAACTACATCATCTACAATGAGGTAATCAACTTCTTTGACTTGCCAGCTATTGGATGATAATGGTCGTAAGTGGAAAATTGAATGATAAGAAAATTATAGTCCCCAAGCCCTCGGAGCGGAGTTTTGACACTTTTGGGATTTTGCATGAATGTGACGAAAGTGAGCAACAGTTCCACGCCATCCCATAATGTGTACAGAGAACAACTCATTCTAACTGTGTACCCTCCTCTCGGCATTCTTCATCTGTCTTGTTTGCATGATTGTCGTATATGGTCACTTCATCATGTTGATACACCTTGCCCCTGTTTTTACCCCTGACGGTGCTAGATCTCGTCACACATGAATCTTATCACGGACCCGGGTCTTGTCATCAATCTCACTCTGATGATCCGTACACTATCTATGGCCACAGAACCCTCTTTCTTTGCGGGGTTTGAAAGTACAATTGAGTGCTTTTCTTCGGTGTTCTTTGCATGACCACTTATTGAAATGTATGTTTCCAAAGTGGTAATTCAGCAGGAACATGCAGTTGTTTACTCATTTCATTACGAGGTAAGCATTCTCTCTCTTTCTCTTGAAGATTGCCGCAAAGTCTATCTAGAAAAGGTACTTTTTGTAAAGTTAGCCCCTTCCCTTTGGGCCTCCTCCTCCCCACAATCCGCAAGAAACAACAATTAACATCATGCATGTTCTTCTATCACACTATTAGCCACCTATACACAGCCACTATGTGCAGGGAAGTAGTCGTTTGCTCAAAATATATGAAATGCATGGAATGGCGTAGTACTTTGTGAGTGTTGTATCGTTTCCAACCTGATGGAAATCGATCGGCTGAGAGTAGCACAAATGATATTTGAAACCCCGATGCACTCCGCCTCTTTTTCTTCTCAAAAGTTTCCTTGCTCCCTTTTCCTCCCTTCTCTTTCTCTTTTCCCTTAATATTCATCACACAACTTTTGATCTTTTTCTCTCTTCAATCTAACGTGGACGACGACAAAAGCCCTTGGACTCATTACTCCTATCTCCTTGAACACTTTGTTGGATCACTATAACGAACTGTGCATTAGTGGGCCTTGTAAGTGTCTTGTCCTTCTTTTACATACGCGTATCTGGTCTACGTCGCATTTCTCTCTATTCCCTTAATCAATAACAAACAATGACACACAAACATAAACAAACAAACTAACGCAATACCACATTTCTATAGTAAACACTTCCATCTTCATCCATCACTCAGAGAACTTTTTCTACGCAGCAATCAACACTCAACATGTCGGTATATAATCATCGGCCCATGGTACCTTCTCCCGCCAACCGCTTTGTCGAAATGCTGGACTCCATTCGAAGCGAGTTTGATCAACTGACTCAAGAAGCCTTCATGTGCAAATCACAACGGGACGAATTCGAACACAAAAGTAGGTAGTGAATGGAAGAGATGACGACAGGAATGTCCTGTTATAGTGCTTATCTTTACTAATGAACTGAGCCTTCCCGCTCTCCTATTTCTTATTTTGATATAGTGAATTCTCAAATACAAGAAATGTCTAGTTTCCAACAAAACTTATTGGAGCTGGAACGTACGCAACAAAGTCTCAAAAAGCAGTAAGTGAGTGTGTCTTGTTGAAGAAGGTGGGATATAGTGTCAAAGGATCGGCCTCTCTATCATCTGACGTCTTTTACTCACTTGCTTCACTTAGATACGAAGAAGAAATCGCTCGACTAAGACAACAACTGGAACAAGTGCAATCACGCTCCTCGAACCACCCTCCAATCGTCGCTCCAGCACCCATGTCCTCCCCGGCAAATCTAGGACACCCTTCCTCATCACAACAGCCTCCTCCCCCACCAAACATCGGCCCGGGCTCGAATTACTTTGACGGCATCATGAACGCCCATGGAAACAATCAAGGCGCCTCGCCGGGCTTAGTGGCTCCGTCTCAAATGGCCGGCGACAATCATCACCCCGGCTATCCTCCTCCTCCTCCTGGCTACATGAACGGCTCCCCAGCCATGAATCAAAGTAAGACTAACTCTTCAACGAGATCACACTATGCTCATTACCTTTTTTTTTCCTATGACTGAAGGCGCTCCATCCAGTGCTCCAGGTAAATGTGAAAAGGTAGGAGGACATCAATACGGATTCACCTAAACGTCGTCTTTTGTTACTCTAGCCTACCCGTCGTACCCACTCCCTCAGAAAGGCGGAACTCCTGTAGCCCAGTCAGCACCTTTGCCGTCAAAGGAGATCAAGCGCAAACCCGGTCCTCCCCCTCCACCCTCCGCTTACCCGCCTCAAAATCCTCAACAAGTCATGACGCCTGGTGCCCGCCCGGGCATCTCTTCGAAAAGTCCCACGGTGAATAATGCGGTAGGCACTTTGGCCGACATTGATCCTGAAGGCGTACCGGCCAACATGAAGGTAGAAGGTCAAGATTGGTTTGCATTGTAAGTGGAAAAGGGATGGTGGGGTCAAACTGCTTATTAATTATGTGTGAATAGATTCAATCCCAAAACGCACCGTTATCTCACTGTGGACCTGGTACATACGTTGGAACACTCAAGTGTGGTTTGTTGTGTCAAGTTTAGCCACGATGGGCGGTATATGGCCACAGGGTGCAATCGTGCCACATTCATATATGATGTGAATACTGCACAAAGGATCTGGTAAGTCTAGCCGACCTCGTAAATATCGAATGACTCATCTCCTTCTCTCTCTCTAGCGTCCTTCAAGATGACAATGTATCAAAAGATGGTGACTTGTACATTCGCTCGGTATGCTTCAGTCCCGATGGAAAGTATTTGGCTACTGGCGCGGAAGATAAGCAGATCAGGGTAGGTCAGGTTGTCATGGACACCGATCTAAAAATAGTCAGCTCACATACCCGCTCTTTTTTTTTTTCTTTCTAGATTTGGGATATTGCTCAAAGACGTATTCGCTTCAAATTGACGGGGCATGAACAAGACATCTACTCGCTAGACTTTAGTCGTGATGGCCGTATTGTGGTGTCTGGCTCTGGCGATCGAACGGCAAGGATATGGGATATGGCCGACGGTTCCTTGCTGCATACTTTGGTGATCAAGGACAACGACCAAAAGGATCCCGGCGTCACTAGCGTTGCGATTTCACCCGATAGCCGACTGGTGGCTGCTGGTAGTCTGGACAAAATGGTGCGTGTATGGGATGCTTATGATGGGAAACTGCTGGAACAATTGGAAGGTCACAAGGACAGCGTGTACTCGGTGGCGTTTATGCCGGATGGCCATACCCTTCTCAGTGGAAGTTTGGACAAGACTTTGAAATTATGGCAGCTCGGTGGTGGTGGTCCCAAGGATGCCCGTGGGTACGGTGGTGATAGGGATCGTACAAGGAATCAATGCAAAATGACGTTTGTCGGACACAAGGTAAAAAAAAAAGGCAATGGGGTGGTAGAGAATTTTAAAAAGTGGCTCACTCGTGCTTTTTTTATGTAGGACTTTGTGTTGTCTGTGGCATGTACTCCGGATGGAAACTGGGTCGTCTCGGGATCAAAGGACCGCGGCGTTCAATTCTGGGATCCTCGGACTGGTCAAACACAATTCATGCTCCAAGGACACAAGAACTCTGGTAAGACCAAGGATGTTTGTGAGATTGTGAGAGAGAAGGATTTACTGACCCCCTTTTTTTTCCGTTAGTGATCTCTGTTGCTGTAAGTCCGAACGGGCGACCTCTTTTTGCCACTGGATCTGGTGATAGTCGAGCTCGTATTTGGAGTTACGATCCTCTGACCTAGTAGCATAGCTATCTCTCCCTTCATCACACATATACTTCATTCCTATTTACTGATTATCTATCTTCTCATTCTCTTTTTAAATATCATTTTGCTCCCCTTTACTTTGGTGCTTTTTTTACATCTAGTATCATTCTCTTTTTGTTTGCCAACCCGTTTCGCTGTCGAAAAGTCACCTATAAATATACTCTTTCTTTATACATCTGTCTTCATCACATACTGTATTTAATGCTTTACTAGGCCGTACGTGGATGATCTTCCTGCACCATCTGTCGAACGCTTACTTTCTCCTCCCCCCCTCAATAGCTGACCCCTGAATTCATGCATTGTATATCTAGCTACTATATGACACACCTTTTAAAAATAAACTACTTTTGCCACTATGAAAATGATGTGCATTCATGCTTTGTCCTGTCCTGTACAATGGTAGGGACTCATACCAAAAAGCTGCCGAGTTTTTTAAACCCCGCCTTTTGAAAAAAGGATGGACCATCCCCCATGAAAAGTGTCGCTTTTTGTTAGAGATTTTCTCGTAAAATAAATAACAAACCTCACCTCAAATCTGCATGAAGATAGTAGTACTTCGTATCTACAGAATGATGCTAAGAAAGGCGTGTTTTGGTGGATGAATGACCGACTTTGGGGCTACTGGAATCAGTCGCTGTTTTGCGGCTTAATGTAGTGTTCAGAGAAACGTGCAACATGGCTACACTTCAAGTATGGTATCACTCGATAGATATACACTTTATCTTGTTCCATGTGGAATTTAAAGATGGGTTATCTATCTTGGTTTTGAAAAATGGGGCAACTCGGTACATTAATTTGCAACTGGAAATCGCAAAAAGGTCTTGAAAAAAAAAGTCAAGTGTGTTGAAGGGCCGCCCGCCCGCTGTATTTCACACCCTGCCGTTTTCATACTTTTGTGCATTCCAGAGCTGTATGAAGACTGGGACATGTTCAAAAGAGTAAAGTCATGGAGATGGTTCCCCGTAGATTTTATTAAGTGGATGAGACCATGGTAAAGCTATACGTACATCTTGCCAAGGAGTAACTAATCTAGTCTAATGATCTACGGAAGGGAGAGCTGGTCAGCGGTATCAAAGTATCAAAAGTAGTGTGCACATGAGGGCCAAGAGATAGAGCACTTCAAAAGTACAATGGCCAAGGGAATCTACTGTGGAAAAGTGAGTGCACCCAAAAAAAAAAATTGCGAGGGTTTCCCCATGTTTTTTACATTTGAAAATTTTAAAAACAGCCTTTATGGGCGACATGAAGCTGTGGTCGAGTCGTCATTAGCGTCATCGTCATTGTTATCGTCGTCGTCATCGTCGTAGCCGATCTGAGGAGAAAAGGAGAAGAATGATGCAAAAGACAAAATGTTATTCATGGACAAGAGATGAACAGGAAGGGGAGGCCTTACCGTTTGTTCGTCATCGTTCGTCTTTTGTCGTTGTCGTCGTCGTTCGTAGTGCGATGCTAATGCCGATGGAAAAAAAAAGTAATGACGAAGTAAAGAAGTGAAAAATAGGATTGACGGAAAAGTTATTCTTGTAGCCCGGCGGAGTTTGAAAACTCGAGCCCTGGGAATGCTCGCATGTCTCTCATGCCCTCATTATCCATCACTGTGAGCCTAAGCATTAAGTTTACAGTAAGACTGATCCTTTATGTATGTGCTTAAAAGATTTTGCACATGCTGATTATGTGATTACTATATACTTTGGAAAGGGTCTTAGGCACTGGCCCACTACTTTAAAAACGTGGATGGAAAGCAGTTTACCACCGCTCAGTCAGAGGTTTGTAGCTTGATTTTCATAACCATCAAGAGTCGCAAACTAGCATGTTTTTGTTTTTGCTTTGAAACCAGCGAGCACAAACAATTGAAGTGATCAGAATTTGAACTGTTCAAAATCATGCGTGTACGGTGGTTGGATAACCTTTCTCAACTTGGTCCGCAGGCTGTATGGGCGGAGTTTCAAACATTAAAAGACACGCACTTTTTTTTGTCTTCCTTCCGCTCTCTTTCACTTTAAACTTTTATCATCCATGGAAGACTTGACATTAGGGCAGCTATTCTCCAAAGGCCAATCACAACTGACATACCTGGAAGAGACTTCATTGGCAAGCAACGATCCGGCCTACCAATCTATTGTCAAGGAAGCAACGACGGCGCTTGGACGAGCACAGGATCTGATTGAACGATCGGCCATGTTTAGCACCAATGAACTTATCGATGACATCAATCCCTCTGATCTCAAGTTTCTAATGACGGGTGCATATCTTGGGCAAGTTGTATTGAAGGAAATAGGTGACGATCGTGGGGCTATTTTGAAAAGATCAAAGGTAAGTCATCCAGAGCAAACCAGATGAGGGAACTAACTGGCCAACATATAATGACTTTTAGGCACTCTTCGAACAATTCCTCTCTGTTTGTCAGGATCATCATCTGATGAACAAAGATGATGTGACCACCTACGAAAAGACGATACGAGGAACAAAAGGACCGGCAGCACAGCAACGACAAGAAAAGATTGCACGGTACAAGCGGGAAAAGGCACTGAAAGCGACGATTCACGAGCTACGAGAACGACTGGACGACGAAAAGGACAAGCAAGCGCAACGAGCGGTGACCATCGGCAGCCTGGCAGGTGAAATGGATCAAGATTTGGAGCGGGACTGGGTCTTGGCGTTGATTGAATTGGAAATCTCTCGGGCCATTGAACAACTACATGGAATCGAGCAAGAATGGGTGATGGTGCAGGAAATGGAAAAGATGCGGCAACAGATGGGAACTATGAATAGCGTGGATCGACGAGCCCCCCTGCGACAACAAGGTCAGGAATCTTCTTCGTCCACACTGGATACACAACTGGGATCACAACGTATTCGAGGTGGCCCTCTATTGTCTAAAGAAGGTCGGCCGTTACAACCTTTCGTTATCACCAACAAGCGACAGCAACTGAAGGATCAAGTCTTCCAGCCTGGTCACAACCTTCCTACCATGACTATTGACGAATACTTGCAACAAGAAATGGATAGGGGTAACTTCATTCAAGGGTAAGTGCGGTGGATGGCTGGCTAGATGAAAAAGAGGGCGGTCTGCTTACTAACAGACGTTGGGGCAATAGGGGTGGCGAACAACCGGAGAAGGAAGCCATCGATGATAACGATTATGCCGCTTTGGATGCTGAAACCATGAAACAACGGGACTGGGATGAATTCACCGAAGCGAATCCTCGAGGATGGGGTAAGATCATCAGAAAAGTCATATCATAGGGAAACACTTACTTAAAAATGATGTTTCCCATTCTTTTGTTTAGGTAACCGTGGCAACAAGGGCTAGTTGGATTGGATGTCTCTTTTATACGGCCTGTATTACCAGATTGCTAGTTTAGATGTATCCCTTCTTCTCACTAATAAAAAACTCGCACACACACTTTTTGTACTCTATGCTATATTGATTATAGTGACAACATTCTGCATTACTTTGATGCCACAGATGTCTCCCCCAAAAAAGATGATAGATGGGCGGCGTTTGAAATCGGTTATAAAGGTGTGAAGAAAAAAAAAAAACTTTCACTTTCCTTTCTTTTCCCGTATCTTATCATCCAAGGATCTATTTATTATGCCCAACCACGATATTGAACGCATCAAGAATCTTCTCGGTACTCATGAAGACTTCCCCAAGAAAGGCATTGTCTTCAAGGACATGTTCCCCGTCTTCCAAGATCCTACCGCTGTGGAAGCTTTGATTGCCAACATTGTCCATCACATCACTTCGACCTATCCCGAAAAGATCGATACCGTCGTTGGTAAAGTATTACTAGAGCTATAGGAAAGAAGAAGAAACTAACAATGTCGTTTGATAGGTTTGGATGCCCGTGGCTTTTTGTTTGGCCCCTTGGTTGCTCTTCGTCTCGGTGCTGCCTTTGTGCCCGTTCGTAAGCAAGGCAAATTACCTGGAGAATGCGTCAGTGCTGTGTACGAAAAGGAATACGGACAGGTAAAGAAAGATGATGAAGTGTTATGGTAAGAGACTGACAATGTCGTCTTGTTTAGGATATCTTTGAATTGCAAAAGGATGCTGTCAAGGCCGGCTCTCGTGTGATTGTCATCGATGATTTGATCGCTACTGGTGGCTCTGCCGGTGCCGCTGGTGAATTGATCCGCAAGTGCAATGCCACCACTGTCGAATACGTCTTCATTATGGAATTGGACTTTTTGGAAGGCTCCAAAAAGTTGGATGCCCCTGTGTACTCTCTTATTCATTTGTAGAATAGCCATCCCCTTCATCATTTATATTTTAGCCCCTCGGCGGGTTTGACTGAATAAATCATACATTGTCATTATCATTGCCCTTCTAGTTGTTTTGTTTATCCACTCATTTGCCCAGGGAGGGGGGATTGCACGGACATGGCTGGGCGGGGGTTGGAAGGTAGGGTTGGAAATAAGCGGTGCGTAGGTTTCTTCCAGTGTGAAATAGGGATGCTTATGTGAACTAGTGATGGGGAAGAGCTCATACAATCCAGTAAAGACAAGGAGATGATTCCAAGTCAGTTTCATCAAGTGATATCACATAATCTATGACCAAGCTGCATGTTGTACATAGTATCAATTTGTTAGGACTTGGCCCTCACAGTCTCGTTGTTTTTCAATCTCCGCTTCTAGGTGGCCTTTGAGAGCATTTGACTTTTTTAGAAACTTTTCGATTTCGGTTGCAAATTTTTGTGATGGGTTGCCTTGTTTTTCAAACCCGAGATATATAACCCATATTTGAATTCCACATGGAGCAAGATAAAGTGTATATCTATCGAGTGATACCAAACTTGGAGTGTAGCTGTGTTGTACGCTTCACTGAACACTACATTTAGCCACAAAACAGCGACCGACTCCAGCAGCCCCAAAGCCGGTCATCCATCCACACCACCAAAACACAACTTCCTTAGCATCACTCTGTAGATACCAAGTATTACTATCTTCATGCAAAATTTGAACTGAGAACTGTTATCTCTTTTACGAGAAAATTCATGTCTAACAAAAAGCGTCTCTTTTCATGGGGGATGGTCCATCCTTTTTTCAAAAGGCGGGATTTGAAAAACTCGGCAGCTTTTTGGCAGATGCTAGAGACTCACAGCCTTCGTACAGGTACATACTAAAACTCTAAAATATACCATTCAGGATGAGGAAGGCAAGTGGTTAGTCAGTCAGTCACAGGCCTACACAATAGGAGATGCACGTATACCTCATAAGCAAGTCAAATATGTGATGGTGTATGTTTATCAGTGATTCCAGCTTGATCTATAGGTTGAAAATACGAATTGGGGGGCACATTAGCTTTTCATAAAAGGGGTGAGTTGAAGAATGATTCATGCACGGTATTCAATCTCCGCTCATTCTGGTAGAAAGGAGGTAACTGAACCTCTTTCACCTTTTTCTTTTTTTTTTCTTTCATGCAATCTCGAATATGACTTTACCTCAAAACGTGCATGACATCAACAAGTATGGTGTATCAACAAAAGTACCTTTTCGATCCCGCTTTGCAGGTAGACGGCATAAATCATTGATTCTGATACTTCTATTCCTGTTTTGCTTTGCGGTACTTGGTTGGCTAGGTTACAAGAACATGTCTAACGGAACTTTTTGGCACTCAAAAACAGACATTGCATCCAATAACGATGAACTTGATGACAGCAAAACTTCTCGATCCGCGCCGCCATCGTTGACATCATCATCATCATCATCATCATCATCATCATCATCACAGCCGATATCAATTCAGGCCGCAACGGCCTCCTCAACACCTTTTATGACCAGCTCCTCCAACGGGTGCTGCTCGTAAGTATAGCTAGAGACTTGATAGCACTTTTTTACTCATTACATTTCTTCTTTTCTTAGGTATTCGGAGGTGGTCCAGTTGGTAGTCAAGTCAATCAAGCGCAAATCGACCTATCGTGTGATGGAAGTGGATTTTATAGGTACGGAGCACTCTAAAACAGCCCCAGCATACTAACTCCACTTGATTTGATGTGTTACCAGTCGATGATTCTAGTAGAATGGAAACCATTGTTGTCAAACTCTCAGCAGCAGCTTCGGACGTAAAATCAATGCAGGGTCGAGATCGGTTGTAACACCAATTCAACTCCGATAGGCACACACACTTATAATTCAGTAAGCTCTCCCCTGTGATTTATTTTCCGCTTGTGCAAATGACGAAGGTATCTGTATGACAAGGTCTGTTGTTCAAGCGGACGTTAGTGGTACCTGCATCATCCCTTCCTCTTATTTGACGAAGCATCCCTTCTCCGCGCCTACTCAGCTTTAGTCCCCGCTCTCATCTCCTCATCTACCTTTTTAAATTTAGCATCTTTTCATAATTGTGTCCTTTATTTCTTCCCCTTCTTCTAATAAACTACAAGCATACTATACTATCCTACAATACCAGCCTAAAAACTACCATGGTATCCAAATTTTGGCCAAAGATTATCAGTGCAAGGGCAGGCGGGTGTCAACAGGAACAGGGCCTACATTATCCACCATCCATATCGATCCAACTTCTCGAGCCGAATGTGTACACGCACCCTGGCAACAACCCAGTGCTTCGAGGGGTAGTAGGTATCGAATGCAAAAGACCAATCGTTGTCACATCACTACATCTTGACTTCAGGGGTAGCCTTGACTACCGTCTAGCCAAACTAGGTATGAGGGGGAAGGGATTAGTTGTACAGATCAAAGTTTGACTCGACCTATTCACTTTTTACCCATAGACATATCAGGCCAAAAGGAATTCGCCCAGTGCTCTTTGCCCTTATACCCACCATCACCATCAGTATTGCCGTCCAAGCCATTGGGCATTCCAAGTGATACGCCCACTAGATTTGTGTTTGAGATGCCATTGCCGAATCGGGACCACGATCCAGGCGCTGACCAGGAGTCCTTGATCCAATCGATACGGTGCAAGGAATTCCACGTCAACTATCATATCAGGGCCATCCTCCAATACGAAACGCAAACGGACGGCAAGAAGAAGAAAAAGTTAGTAGTGATTCACAGATCCCGCCCTCAACCAGTGACGATTGTCCATATACCTACCTTTGATGACAGCAGTACGTACTTTACCAGCGACAACATGCTTGCCTCGATCGATTCCCGAAAGCAGACCAACCATTGGTGCCAGTACCGAGTCCAAGTAGATAAACGATTCGCAGCCATTTCATCCATGTTATCATTATCCATCCGCATAGCACCGTTGGTCCAGGGCTTGAAGTTAGGCCAAGCTTCGATGCACATTGTCCAGCGCTTCACCATGACTGAGACTTCACAGACCTTTTCCCGCCCACCAATACCACTGTTATGCGTGTTTCAATCGACACCTTACCCATCATCCATTCACACCGGCGGCACCCTGTACGAAGGAGACTTCCACTACAAAATACCCAGCAGCACCACCTCCATTAATGGTCTAGTACCTTCGATGAAAGCGTCAAATATCACAATCGATCATCACCTTGTCGTCCATATCACTCTGACTTACCCCAAAGTATCCCACGACGGTATTCTACGGCGGGCTAGGCGAGTCTTGACCTTCAAGAGCGACTTTGATCTGCTGCATTCATTCATGGCACAACCCGACGAGATGTTGAGGCTGCCCGCCTACGATACTGCTGTTGACCACCCATCAAGCTTGGCCATTGAGTTCCTTCAAACTTGCCAATCATCACCGCCGCTTTACGACCAAGCCTTGCTGCTTCCACCTACCCTAATTCGATAACATTAGACGGATTGGGAAATAAAGACGGTTGGTAATCATATAAATGATGGATTAGCATTTCGTAATGGTGAAGGAAAGGAAGAGAGATTGTTTAAAGTTTTCGTCCTTGTATCGTCGGTTCTTTTATAACTCCGACACAAAATTTCAAAAAGGATTTTTTGGGATTATGCCTGTAGATTTCGAATGACTAAAAGTAGTAGAGAGTGACTTATTGGTTGCTATACTAAACGAGGATATGACCAAGCTATTTGTTCAAGTGTAGGAGCGGGAAGCCTGCAAAGGTGTAGACAGGACTTCCCATGGAGCAGCTAAAGTAGTGTAATGACAGTGGGTATGGAGGAGGGGAGAGCAGACTAGCGGTCTGAAAGCATCAGTTGTGATGGACACAGGGATGAGCCAAAGGATAGAGCACTTCAGCAGTGCGATGGCTATGGAATCTACTATGGATGAGGGGAGTGCACGAAAAAAATAAAAATCAAGGGTTTCCCCCTGTTTTTCATATTTAAAATTTTTAAAATTGCCTTATCTTGTGATATAAAGCAGTGGGCGAGTCGTCATCGTCGTCATCGTCTTCGTTATCGTCGTCGTCATCATCGTAGCCGAGATCCAAAGTCGAAAAGAAAATGTTGGTCATGGTAAGCTAAAAGATTAGCAAGGTGCTGAGATGAGGTGAGGGTAATCGTTCGTTCGTTCGTCCCGAGGGAGTTCATTTGTTCGTTCAATCGTTCGTTCGGAGGGAAAGGAGGAGAAGGAGAAGAGGGAAGGGCAATATAAATGACGAGGGAAAAATGACGAGGGTAAAAAAAAACTGATGCCGAGGGGAAGAAGAAACAAAGAAAGGGTTTGATGAGGAAAAAGTCATACTTATAGGCATTTTCAATCTCCGTCTTGCCTAGGTTTAGGCCTACGAACGAGAAATGGCTCACAATGCAGACAAGATTTCACCATTGGGAGGATCCAATGGTAGGAATCTGACGGTACATGACAGTAGACTCCGTACAGAAAAAACTCACTAATCAAATGTGCCTGCGCTTGGAAATATCACAAGAAACTCCGCCGCCCCGCTTAATGTAGCCCTGAGACATTCATCACTATAAATCACTTCGGGATGAGCCTAGCAGAGTCCTAATGGTACGAAGATGATCCTATACCATAGCAGAATCAGTTTGTCCTCAGGTTTTCGGATTGGGTTTCGTAAATTTTTGATTCCCTTGACGACCCTTTTGGTTCCCTTGACGATCCTTTTGATTCTAAACGATTACCCTGCTGGATGGGATCATTAGCCTACTGAATGAAATGTCTTAAAACTTGAACGGTATGCTCAGGAAGGCTGTACGAGCATGTACATACCACTAGAATGCGAATCAAAACCAGAAGCCTATGGCGATGATAAGCTCATGGCTTTAGTCAAGCGTAAAGGGAAGGGTGATGGCCTGTGATGGTGAACGGCCATTAGCCTAGTGAATGACCTGCCTTGAAACTTTAACGGTCTGCTCAGGAAAGCCGTACGAGCATGCCCGTTCAATTAGAATTGAGATTCAACCAGTTTGAAATGTGGAGCTCATGGCTCTACTCAAGCGGGGGAAAGGTGATGGTCTGTGATGGTGAACGGTCATTAGCTGACTGAATGACCTGCCTTGAAACTTTAACAGTCCACTCAGGAAAGCCGTACGAGCAAGCACATCCCATTAGAATTGAGATTCAACCACGCTGAAATGTGGACCCCATGGCTCTACTCAAGCGGGGGAATGGTGATAGC
>LT555008.1:356094-377317 GCA_900079185.1 Absidia glauca
TCTCAAGATAGAGATAGATAACCTACCTTCAAATTTTACATGGAACGAGATGCAAGCCATATCTATTTGATGACACCAAGAACGTAGCATAATTCCATGATATATGCCTTCATGAACACTACACAGAACTTCAAAACAGAGTCTGATTGGAGTGTTTTCAAAGTCGGCGATCAATCTAAGAAAACCGACGTCATTGACATCATTTGATAGATAGAAAGCACACCTTCCTTCATGTAAGATCTGAAGTAGGGTTGCTTAAGCCATTCATAAGAAAATCGATGCCCATGAAAAGAGGTACTTTTTCAGGGGTATGCTACAGACAGAACCACCCGAACAGAACCAATCTGCGTACTCTGGATTTTGCAGACAATAAGGACTTATTTGGTTGTCAAATGGAGGGAAGATCTTTCAAGGTTAGGACTTGGCGCATAGGGTAATTTGCACACTAGGTTTCAAATCCCGATTTGGCTTCAAGATCTTTTTTTCTGCCCGTCCTTTATTTTGCTCCTTCTTCCCCTCGTCATTACTTTTTTACCGCATTGTCATTCTTTTTCTAATCCACGACGACGAACGAACGAACGAACGAACGAGCAAACGAACGAACGAACGGTAACTCTTCCCTTCTCACGTCATGCTAATCTTTTGCTTGCCATTACTAACTTTTTGCCTTTTGCATCATTCCTCTTTCTTTTGACACTAGATCGGCTACAAAGATGACAACAACGATAGGGACGACGACGATGCTAATGCCGACTTCACCACTGCTTCATTTCGCCCAAAAAGGCTCTTTTTAAATTTTCAAATGTAAAAAACATGGGGAAACCCTTGAATTTTTTTTTTTCCCGCACTCATCTTGTCCATAGTAGATTACCTAGCCATTGTCCCGATAAAGTGCACTAATCCTTGACCCATTCGCCGCACCTACTACTACTGATACTTTGGATACACTGGGCTGCTCTCCTCCTCCCTTTTCCTTAGCTCATTACACTAGATCGGTCACTCCATGACCAGCCCACCCACTAGGACATGTAACTTAAGCATAGTCTGATTCAGTCAATAAAAAACCTACTTGAACTCATCTCCATGGCTTTGTTATTTTGCATAAGCTCCATTGATTTTAGAGGCTCTGGTATGTAGTGGCACAAACGCCAAGCCCTGATCCTTTTTTTATTGTCTACCATAGCCTACTGAAAAAAAAAAAAAATGGCGGCATTTGAATACAAGTGAGGTTCCTATGCCATCATGCATTATGACAAAACAAAACAAAATGGGCAAGGACATCAATAGAATGTATAAAGCAAAGTGGTTTTTATTAAGCAGTGGAAGATATATTGGGGAATGGGTCGCCTTTGCTCAAAACTAAGAACAATTTTTCGTGAGACAGGTAACCCTTGATGTAGCCCTTGTAAATCATATTCGCCAACATCCACTCCGTTTCCTCCATATCTACTTCTAATCCTACAAATTCTAACGCCGTCTTGAATTTCGGGATGGCGAGTCTTGTGCTATTGCCCATCACTTGATATCTAGTGCAAAAAACGGATCAAAGGACAAAGTGAATACCATGCGTATCTAACATTGCCAGCTTACTTACACTTTTCGGAAGAGTTGTCGCATGGCGATACTTTGAGCCTTTTCCACAGCAAAATAGGTGCCTTGGCGGATAAGAGTGGCTTCAGATTTCACCAATGCTTCGTTGAATGCCTTGACGTTTCCAAGTTTCATGGCGCTGGCAATGTCACCGTATACCTGTCTTGTCTTTGGGTATTGGTTCAGGAGTGCTTTGGATGGAAGGACGCCTCGGATCAATCGGACAGGTAGCAATGTTTGCAAAATAAGCCTACCACAAGTTAATAAATGTCATCAGATCGTTTGTGTTCTCAGCATGCAGACTTACTCTTTGTTCTTCTTTTGACTTTTAAGACATTCGCGGAAGGCAAGATCCAGTTCGGCTTCGGCCTAATCCATAATAGTGAGTGAGTATCGTGCCGTTGTAGCAGTCCGTCCCCTTGTTCTTCTGATAACATACCTTTGCATAATCTTCCCCCAAGAAGTAAAGTCGTCCAAGATAGAAGCGGAATGTGACACGATCACTTTTGGGAAATCGTTCGATTGGGGGCATGTCGGTAGCTTTAAGCGCACGCAGGATGTTTTTGCATAGATTCTGTTGCTTGAGCTAATATAATGGACAGTAGACGTTTCCTGGATTAGTATACGGTATTTCATTGTAACAAGGAGCACTGTACCTTAAAGTAGATACGGAAAAGAAGACCAATCATAAAGTAGGTCCCAAACTTCTTGGAGGAATTTGCCGCACTCCTAGTAACAGAATTGTCTTTAAGTAGTCTGTTTGAGACGCCTCTCTCCCCCCGCCAATTGTCCCCGCTTCTTACCGGTCAGTGATGCAGTAGGTGAAGGATTTGCTAATGACATTGGCGGCCTCTTCAAGTTTCCTTCGGTTTCCTTCGTTGGTTCCTAGAGTTTCGTCATCTACCTATATATGAAGTCAGACAGAATACAGAGTAAGTAAAAGTATCATTGTCCGGAACCTGGCAACTTACCTTGGTGGCAAGAATTCGAAGGTCATTATTGATAACGTAGAGAACGGGTAGGCACCAGCGATTGAATCCAGACATGGCCCGCTGAAAGCACCTAGAGAGGAGAGAAGAAGAAAAAGTCAGTAAAGAATAGAGTAAAGTTGAGCCGTCCACCTACTGTACAAGTTCCTTTTGAGAGTCGTAAGCCTGTGAATACAGTCCGTCATCTTGGTAAAGGAGCGTCTTCAAGTGACAGGCAGTGACTTCGTCCCAGGGAGATTCTAAGCGATTCTCACACGCTCCATCCAGCAGATCGATCTAGACGGCGTGAAGAATGCAAATAAAAGGGTAAAGTTCGTCTTTAGTTCGCCTGGAGTAGCACTTTGACCATTCCTATTATACCTTACCGATAAGTTTTGCGCAAGTAGAGATTGGGTGTGGTTATCATTTAGAGATAAGAGACGTGCAAGTTGCCTTCCATTGGAGTTTCGTGCAAGGTTATTTACTTTGGTCAGGTAAAGATTAAGAGCGGCCGACATTGTAAAAAGAGAAGGGAAGGAAGAAAGATTCAAAAACAACGACAGCAGCCTTTTTCTTGAAAACCTCAATTGAAACTCCGCCTGTGCCAAAATAATATAAAGTGGCTGCCTACTTTTGAACTCTTTCTTTCTTTCTTCCTTCCTTACACGCACACATCATGCAGGGAAAGGTATGCTCAACCACATCTGACCAAGCTCATACTCATTGTCTCTTGTTACTGAATAGAACGAATTGGGTGATGTGCGGATAGTAGATCTGGATGCTGATAGTGAGTTCAGATTCGAAGTCGACTTTAAAGCACAAGTACAAATCAAGGTAAATGAAAGGAGCATAACTCTGTTGATCACTCTGACTCACCCCTCCTCTTCACCCAACACCTCTTTTTTCCTAGTTGCTCAAAGGCACGGCTGAAATATTTGGAACTGAACTTGCAACTGGCGTGGACTACACTTTCTCTGGACGCAAGGCGGCTGTATACACATGGCACGGTTGCGCTTTAGAAATATCCTTTTACATGATACACAACTACTGCTACTAATGATCTACTTGAATTGTTGTCCTTAACCTTTGCTTTTCTCCATCCTACGTTAGAGGAACCTTCCATGTAGAATATACAGCAAACGAAACGCCAATGTCAAGCTACCTTAATACACACCTTGCCATTCAACAATTACGCACCTTGGCTAGATCAAGCAACGAACTTGGACCCAGGGTAAGCATGCAGCATAGAAAGATAATAGGTCATGTGCGAGACTCTCATATTTTCTTGTACTGTTACTCTTTAGGTTCTGGTCATTGGCCCTCACGACGTCGGGAAAACATCACTGTGCAAAATCATGGCAAGCTACGCTTTTCGTCAAGGGGAGAAACCACTTTATGTATCGCTCGATACTGCAGAGGTAAAAGATAGCCATGAAGATAATGATAATTCTGACTCATCGATGTATTTAGGGGTCGATCACCATGCCAGGAGCGGTTACGGCCACTGCGATCAGTCATCTCATCGATATCGAAGAAGGATTCGGATCATCAGCAACAACAGCAGCATCTATGGGATCCACCACAATGCCTTTGGCGTACTACTATGGATACGAAAGTCCCAGCGAAAACGTCAAGATGTATAATCTCGTAGTCTCCCGCCTCGCCAGCACTGCGAATTCTCGATTAGCAGCAGACGCCGATAGCCGAGCATCTGGCATCATCATCGATACACCTGGTTTGATCGATCAAGTTGGTTACGAGCTGATATGGCACGCAGTACAAGAATTCTCAGGTAAGACAACAGAGAAGAAGCGAAAATAAGACAAGTAATATCTGACGCCTTTTTCTTCCGGGATTGCAACAGTGAATGTCGTGGTGGTACTTGGGCATGAACGGTTATACAGCGACATGATGAAGAAATACAAGGATCAGGCCGGCATCACTGTAGTCAAACTCAACAAATCAGGCGGCGTAGTGGAACGAGACAAGCAATTCAGAACCCAACTCCAAAGGACGAAGATCAAGGAATACTTTTATGGAACACCAAAGTGCGAACTCTCCCCTTACTCGATGCTCGTCAACTTTAACGACATCAACATCTGGCGGGTCGGCGAAGTCATTGCCCCTTCTTCGGCTCTTCCTATTGGTATGGAGAACATGGATAGCGAAACAAAGTTGGTCAAGGTCGATAGCTTTGATATGTGTCTACATTCTGTCATGGCAATATTGGACGCTGATGATTCGGAGGACGAAGGAAACTTGCTGAATAGCAGTGTTGTTGGTTTTATCTATATGTAAGTTCGACATTGGTGACTTTTTTGTTGATCTGCTTGGAAGCTTGTGTATCTCATGGCTCACTCTTCATTTCTCTCTCTCTGTAGATCCGATGTCAACGACGAAAAGAAAAAGATGACTATCCTCTCCCCTTCTCCAGGGCGTCTTCCTCGTCGACATGTGCTTATGGGTGCTTTCAAATGGATGGAAACGTAGTATAGATGAATCATTATAATAGATTTGTGCAGCATAGATAGCCCCCAACCCCTCAATAAACACTTGTATAGTCTTTTGGTATCATCTTTAATGTTGAACTGTATCGTATTCCAATAGGTGATATAACTGTACTGATCAAATGGTATACACGGACATTTATTCTACTGCCATCAAAAGGTAAGAAAGGAAAGGCGATGCGTCCTCCTGTAAGGGCACTCGGCTTCAAGTTTGTGTTGCTAGGCACCTGTCAAACACGTCAGGGTCCAATCCAAATAACCATTGCCCTTCAAAAATTCCCCCTCCTTATCCTGCAAGCCAAAATATTCAAACTCCGGTTCTGGCTACAAAAGGCCTACTATTCCCTGTCAAACTTTTTTTTTGCTTCTTCTTTGCTTCTTCACCACTTTTTTCTTTCAATCGACCTTCGCACCGAGCCACGAACAGATCACTCTCTATACAACGGCCTTAGACGACGAACGTAGGGTAACTCTCTCTTTCTCAACATCTTGCCCATCTTTGGCCTGCCACGACTAACTTTTGCCTTTTGCACCATTGCTCCTTTTTTTCTCAAGAGATCGATTGGAATGGCAACGGATATAGGCTTTCTGGCATCACTATTCCTTGACTTACTCCTTTTGGCACTGCTGACTAGCTCCCCCCCCCTTCTTCATTCCGTAGCTCATTACACTAGAGTAATCATCCACGGCAAGGCCTACATGTAGCTTAACCATAACCTCATGCACTCAATAAAATTTACTGGATACCATCTCCATGACTTTACTCTTTTGAATATGTTCTAGTCCTCTGAAAAGGCCTGGTGTGTCAAGTAGTTACCAGGCACGCGGGAGTTTGCAAAATGCGGGGGTTGAAATAAAGTGGGCGGGCGCCCTTGACTTTTTTTAGGAACTTTACGATTTTCAGTTGTACATTTTTGTGGAGAATTGCCCTGTCTTTCAATACCGAGATGGATAACTCATTTTAAAATTCCACATGGAGCAAGACCAAATGCATATCTATCGAATGGTACTAAAATCATAGTATGTCTATGTTGCATGCTCCTATACAGTAAACACTACCATAAGCCCAAAAATAGCGGCTGCTTCCAGTGGCGCCAAAGTCGGCCATTTATCCACCAAAGCACAACTTCCCTAGCATCATTCTATAGATACGAAGTACTACTATCTTCATGCAAAATTTGAAGTGAGGTTTGCTACCTATTTTACGAGAAACCCCATGTTTAACAAAAAGCGATTGTTTTCATGGGGGATGATCCATCCTTTTCTCAAAAGGCGGGGTTTGAAAAACTCGTTAGCTTTTTGGGTTTTCTGAACTGGAGGATTCCAGGAACACCTGGTGCTTGTATATATAAAGTTCAAAAGACAAAGTGGTCATGGAGATGGTTTCACGTATGGTTTATTTATTGAAAGAGACTATGTTTGGTTTATATGAGGGGGAGGAGGAGGTTTGATGAAAAAGCAAAGGAGCAAAAAAAAGTTTGATCTCGCCAGAAGCGGCGGTTGAATTTATGTCTGTTGGCGGGATTTGAAATACGATTTTCTTTTGTCTTGACACACTTGGTCCATTTTGTTTTCCTCTTTCTTTCTCTTTTTGATCAAAATGCTCACATCTTCCTTGCAATGTTTGTCCTCTATCATGAAAGCGGGTTGGATTGTGTTGTATTTGTAAGAATCTTTCGGTAGGTGATAGTGACGATTGTTTGACACTAGTAAATGATCTTGCTAATGGGTTTAAAAGTTATAGACGGCCTTGGTATTCAACTCAGGTGTGCCTACAATGAAACAAAGCTTCAACTCAATGTAATGGAGCGTCAATTGGTGTCAGGCTTCGATACCTAAAGGTAAGCTGACTCGAAAAGACGCAGTAATACCGACGACCACTCTCTTACTCTTGGGTTTACCACTTTTAGATGCCCTTTCCGCATATGACGCTTGGCTCTATTCAACTCCAACTGAAGACTCCCTCTTGTCGTATTTGAATGGGACCAGCTATTCATAGGTAATTTATGAAGCCGAGGCTGTTACTTTGGGATAGTGACGGCGGTTATAAGAGAACGTGGGGCGAAAAGTAAAGGACTACAATAGGCTAACCATTGTGTTAAAGGATAGAATTTTTGTGTGCTGGGTTTGGATTTGGCGATATTCCTTGGTGGCACAAAGAAATAAAATGGTGGGGATAGGGGAAAACTTTTTGTTTTCCTTCTTTCTCTCCTTTCATTCACTTTACTTTGGTTTTGAATGGCTACTCCACCGCAGACGCTCGCACCCATATCTATATTGAAGGTAAGTGTCCAACCCACACACAGAGCTACAAAAGATACTTATGCAGATATGCGCTTCCTCAGGCACCACCACCGCTCTCCTCAATGGCGCTTCCTTCACCGTCGTCCTCCTCCTCTGTCAACCGCCAAGCTGCTCTTACCGTTGGAATGAGTGAAGATGAAGAAGACGAAGGCGATCTCAAGTATGGTGTCTCCGATGGCGACGACGATGAACAGGCGTATGTGCCTTCGGGAAAAGCGCAGGCACTCCTTCAAAGCGAAAAGCCCTGCTACTCTGGCTGTTTACTTAAAAAGGGGGAAAAGCGGCGAGTAAGTATGGGAACAATGGCAGATAGATGCTTTGTGTATATAACTAACTGATCTGTTGAACTATGGGTAGACTTGGAAGAAACGGTGGTTTGTACTCCGGACAACAAAGCTTGCGATGTATAAGGACCAAAAGGTATGAAACAAAAGATGATGGGTGTGTGTGTATTCTGTGATCAACAGGATTATGAACTGATGGGTAGAATTGAATTGAATGATATTTTTAACGTTTGTTGTTTGTACCACAGGAATACAAGCTCCTCAGGATCATTGACTTACATGACATCCACAGCCTTGTTCAAGTGACGTCCAAGAACAAGTATCAGTATGTCTTCGCCATCATCACGCCCAAACGAATGTATTATGTCCAAGCCGACGATCAACACACCATGGATGGATGGTTCGAGGCCGTCGATCGGGCTAAACAACAACTGCGATCACAACACTCTGGGAACATGAACGAAGACGACGGTGCTAACTTGACGACCAAAGATGTGGTGACCTCTTACAAATCTACCTCTAATATGGCACAACAACACACTCGAAGGCGGTCTTCTGGTGCAACAATGACCGTAGATACACAGAGACAATCTGGGGGATTAGCCACTCCATCCATCATCTCAGCTTCATCGTCATCGTCGTCATCGCCGCATACAACATCTCTTAACGTCACCTTCTCACACTCCCCTCCTACTCCTAAGACGACAACTCTGTCGACTCCTATGAAGGCCCCACTCAAGATAAATCCTCCGCCACCATCATCACTTGACGATTACTCCGTGGGCCAGATCTACCCTCTCTCACCTACAAACGATCAAGCTCAGGTCCACTTCTCCGAAGACATTGCTGGCTCCGAAGATGATGAAGATTACAGCGCTTCTAACAGTGTGATGGATGTCAAGAAAGAAGAATCTCGCAACAAAGTCGTCATCGAAGGCTATCTCTTAAAGCTGGGAAGGAACAAGGTAATGTTGACTCGAGCCCCTTTAGAAAGCAGTAAAGGATAGATTGTCATGACAAATTAATCCCCTCTTTTTCTGCTTTTAATAGGGATGGCAGAAGCGATGGTTTGTCTTACGGACAGACACCTTGGCATACTACGAAAATGAAAAGGTAAGGTGACCCAAGAAGAGCCAAAGGACAATGCTATAATCATGTGTGCTAAACATAATTCGTTGTATTGTGGTGGTGGTGGTGGTGGTGATAAATAGGAGTACTCCCCTCACCGAATCATTCCCTTGGACCATATCACCAACACCGTAAAGATCGACCCTATCAGCAAAAACAAGCGGCATTGCTTCAAAATCATCATACCCAAACGAAACTATGTCCTGTGTGCAAATACAAAGAACGAAATGGATGCTTGGTTGGACACTCTCGCCAAGGCGCCAGGGCAAACCAAGAAGGACGATAACGGCATTATCAAGATCAGATCTGGAACAGCAACCTCCGACGCTCAAACTCAGGAACAACAGCATATATCACCACCGTCGTCATCATCGTTGCCAATCTCTGGTTACACTCATCATCATCACCCATATCATCATACTATGCGACTGGCACAGATCACCGAAAATGAAGGACAAGAAAACGGGCCCAACGATTTGGTCAGACCCCCTTCTGACTCTGTCGACAATTCAAGCCACATCTCCCATGTCGGTGGTGCCGGCGGTGCTTTGGGGCATCACTAGCCATAGTCCCCATCTACTTTATACTTCCTAATCACCTGCATACCTAGTTATACCTTCTCTTTTTATTTAACCCTTGCCTACTGTATTACACACACATAATAATAAAAAATCTTGATCGATTGATGATCCCCCTACCAACTATGTAAAGACTAACTGCACTTTTGGAGCACAAAGACCCGAGCCTAGATTGTTCAAAGACACTTTATATACACATTACAAGCTATACATTACTATGACTACCTGTTCTATACTACAACCCCCAACAGTTCATCCATGCAAGAGACGGAACTTGGTTTTAGTGAGTACAAACCGTAGAGAGCTTTCTTGGACAAAGGATTTCACACAAATATTCAGCATCGGAGGTTTTTCTTGATCGGGAGGGCAAAGAGCATCCATAAAGTCGGTTACTTGTTTGCAGGCTGCCTCGTCTGTCTTTAAGCTTGATAACGTACGAAATATAAAAAGTCAGTTGATAGAGTAGATTGCCTTTTTCACTTACTTTACGATCGGCACCCCTTCAAAGATCGGTTCCTGAGATCGCCCCCCACCCACCCCGCCAAAAAAAAAAAAAAAGATGTGTCAATTTTTTTTGGCCTCCCATTGGGTTGTTGGTATACTTACATCCTCGGTTCCATAAAGAGTTCCAAATAGTTCATCGCCTTTGACGTCTTTAAACTTGAGCGAGCATCTGTAGATGATGGTATCGATTACTTCGTCACAGTGTTTGCATCTTGTCAATGCCACATCAGACCTGTATAAAACAAAGCAATAGTCAGAGATGTCGATGCCTCTTTCCCGATTTCACTTTACGATACACCACAGGCGTGACAGAGCTTCACGGATATGTCGGCGATGTTTTTCGGTCGGTATTCCACTATGGCGGCCTTGAGATGATGGTCCTCTTCAAATCCACCATTAAAAAGATCCTTGACATACGAGTAAGCGACGTTTTGGTTGCCTTCATCCATTACTGTTAAAATAAAAAGGTTGCAAATGAGAAATAGGTAAGTGCTACTGGTGTATGTATAGATATAGGAAGGTAGCATACCTGTTTGAATCTGCACTCTTCTCGGCTTTTTGATGGGTGACATGGGAGTGGTATCTGTAGTTGTATCCATGGGGCGCTTGGGCGCCTGTTCAAATTCCTGCTTTCGTCTTATGCGCATAATCACGGGTGAGTATGTAGGTGGGTGATAGAGACACATTATACAACACAACTTACTGTTTCAGATCAAGTAGCAGGGGATCATTTGTAGCCAGTAGCCATACCTTTTCTTGGGTTGCATAATTGTCATGGCGCACCGCTAACTCGAATTGACCTCGGTTGCTGAGTTTACAGAGAGCATTCTTGACGTATACAAAGTCGCCGTGGGAGAGGGAAGGGCAATCTCTTGAGTTTTCATCAAACAAGGTACACTGGATCAACAAGTTCACGTCCACCGACTGTCTTTGGTGGGCCATGCCTGCTATTGGTTTGGGGTTCTTCGAATAGTCGGTGAGCAAGAGATTCGTCATCTCAAGGCCAGATCGCTTGTCCTTTTCGCAGTGTACTACCTACTCCATAGACAAACAAAAAGAGTGAATGAATACATCGATCCTTTGATACTGTGTTCCTACCATCCCAACATAGTCGATAAAAGTCTTTGGTGCCAGTTGATAGGTCGGCACGATTTTTCTACCCGACGTTCCTCCCCGTGATGCTGTCGCCGTTATATCTGTGGTTGCTGGTTTGGGTGGCTCCTCCTTGATCCATGCTTGGTAGAGTCCCACGACTTTGGTGACCTTGTCGTCGTTGGTGGGAAAGTCCGTATCCCCTTCACACATCTTGTCCAGCGATCGTCCATCGTACACTGCCCATTGTGCCGTTTTCAAAGCGTGATAGTTCTTGAATTTGTGGGACGCCTAGAGAAAAATCAGGAATGCCTTATTAAGACACAGTCGATCTACCTTCTTTGATCACTTACAACGGCACCAAAACATATAAAAATGTCATTTTGCTTCAGTTGGTTTGGTGCTTTTGATTCAGTATGGAAGAGGTTGATGTTTAGAGTTACATAGTCGCTGCAAGGTTCTCGGAGGGTAATTGTTGTTAGATGATCTAAAAGGCAATTGTAGAAGAGTACAGTTAATGAAAACGATATCATGTGTTGGCAATTGTCTAGCAGTATCATTACCTGATCCTTTCACTGTCCTTCTTGTCGGTTTGAAGCTGTCCACAACTCCAACCAGAATAAGATTTGGGTTTGCGCCTTCGAAAGCGTGTCTGAAGTCTACAAGTCCACACCTCTACCCAAGTTACAATCGTTGATCGTTAGTATGAGTTTGTCTATTGTTGTCTCCCCCTCTCTTACATTGATCGTTTCCAGCAAGTCATTTGAGCGCATAATTGAGGAGCAGGATCTTTGAATCTTTGCAAAGAGGTGTAAACAGGTGAAAGAAGCGTCAAGAACAATAGGCACGCTTTATGGTGCGCCAAAGTCGATTTTCAACTCCGCCGAAAAGAAAAATAAACTCCGATATGCCATTCCTCGCTGAACTTTCGACGTCCAATTTTTTTTAAAGAGTTGCTTACTTCTCAGAACCGAGATGAACAACCCACCGTCAAATTTCACAGGCAACACGATGCAGCGCATATCTATCGACGGATACCCAGAAACAGGCAGTGTTATGCTGTATGTGGCCGTGAACGCTCCAAGAAGCCTCCCAAAAAGCAACCAATTGGAAGGGTATCAAAAATGGCAAGTTATCCAAGGAAATCTGGCTTTCTTGGTATCAGTCGATAGATAAAAAGCACTTCTGTGTCAATGGCAAATTCGAAGTTGGGTTGCCCATCCCGTTCACAAGAAAAATGGGTTCCCTAAAAAGTGAGACATTTTCCAAGGGGAATGCTACAGACAGAACCACCGGGACAGAACCAATCTGTGTATGTTGAATTTTGCGGACAAAAAGGACTGATATGGCGGGGAACTCTCTGAGTCTCGGGCTTGAGTCCCGGGCATAGCTGGGACTCAATTCGAAATGAAGAGATAAAACGCCCAGCCAGGCACAGGAATGGTCTTACTCTTCTCATCGGGAATCGAACGGCAAGGCTCTCTCTTCTCCTGGTATCAGGTCCAACAAAAACACACATATCAATTGCGGCTCATCAGCTCGTATGACGGGTAACGTGTGTGCGAACGTGGATCGAATACGACGCCAAGGCGGATGGAACAACACAACGATAAACGGCGCATATCTCACCAATCTTCCAAGAGAATTGGTGCGATCAATGGCAGGCTTCCCACTTATGGTCGACTCTTTTATCTTGCACGTGCCGCCCTTAACCCACCTACCAGCCTCTGCAAGAAGTTATTCCTGGCGACCGGCGAATGGCATGACCGACTGGCGGCGAAAGAACTCAGTCCTGGCGATCCTATTCAATCTACCGTCGCTGAAAATGCATTTGTACAGGGGATCATGATGTTCAGGAAGACTTTTATGCAAGGCTCGGTGCTCATGGTGGAACTCCACCCCTGCTATCCCATTTGGCAACATTCAATCTTCTCTGATCCAGCCTATTTGTCATTCTAAAAGTAAGTCCACATCATAGCATGAGAATTTAGTAGCATGCTCACTTTGATACGTTAGGGATATGCTGCAAATTGAAGCTCAGGAACACGATCCTGCCCGCACACTCCTCCAACAATGCGTGCCTGTGCACTTCTAGATTTCAAACCCCGATTGGCTATAAGATTATATTTTCTACCCGTTCTCTACTTTTGCTCCTTCTTCCCCTCGTCATCACTTTTTTTGCCTCCAATGTCATTCTCTTTACTCCACGACGACAAACGAACGAACGAACGAGCAAACGAACGAACGAGCGGTAACTTTCCCCTTCTCAGGTCATGCTCATCTTTTGCTTACCATTACTAACTTTTTGCCTTTTCCATCGTTCCTCCTTCTTTTGACACTAGATTCGCTACAACGATGACGACGGCAATAGGGACGACGACGATGCTAATGACGACTCCACCACTGCTTCATGTCGCCCAAAAAGGCTCTTTTTAAAATTTTCAATTGTAAAAAACATGGGGAAACCCTCGCAATTTTTTTTTAGGTGCACTCCCATTCCAATGTAGAATCTCGTAGTCCAAGTTACCAATAAAAGTATACCAAATCTTTGCCCTTATCCTTCCGCTACTATCACTAATGCTTTTACACAGCTTGGCCGTCTTTGTCCACCTCCATCTGCTTACTTTTTACAGCAGTTTAGTCATTCCCACTACTATAGCTTGTTGCCATTAGACATTAGCTTACCTACGACCCCAAAAATAGCCTGTACCAAAGCCCTTTAGTCCTATCCCATCAATAAAGCCTACTTGAATCATCCTACGAAAGACATCGTTTCTCAAATTCATAACCATGAAAATACCTTGTACCTTATAAAGACCAAACTACAGATGAGTAGCTCATCATTGACAACTCCTAAAACACCAGTGGTTTACTAGTTGTAATGAATCTAATGACTTGTACATGATCGTAAGATCTACCTTCGCATACATACAAAGTTTTATTGATACAATAGGATTAATGGGCTACGGTACAGACTATATTTGAGGCCGGAGTTAAGCTAATGTGTAAATGGCGACGGCTTGTAATGAGAATGACTAAGCTACTGTAAAAATCAAGCAAATGGAGGTGGACAAAGACGGCCAAGTTGTGTAAAGTATCAAAGATAGTAGCGGAAGGTTGTGGGCAAAGAATTGGTATACTTTTATTAGTAACTTGGACTACGAGATTCTACAATGGAATGGGAGTGCACCTAAAAAAAAAAAATTGCGAGGGTTTCCCCATGTTTTTTACATTTGAAAATTTTAAAAAGAGCCTTTTTAGGCGACATGAAGCAGTGGTGGAGTCGTCATTAGCATCGTCGTCGTCCCTATTGCCGTCGTCATCGTCGTAGCTGATCTAGTGTCAAAAGAAAGAGGAGCGATGCAAAAGGCAAAAAGTTAGTAATGGTAAGCAAAAGATGAACATGACCTGAGAAGGGAAGAGTTACCGTTCGTTCGTTCGTTCGTTCGTTTACTCGTTCGTTCGTTCGTTCGCTCGTTCGTTTGACGTCGTGGAGTATAGAGAATGACAATGGAGGCAAAAAAGTAATGACGAGAGGAAGAAGGAGCAAAATAATAGGCCGGGCAAAAAATAATCTTATAGCCAATCGGGGTTTGAAATCTGGAGTGCATAGGCACACATTGTTGGAGGAGTGTGCGGGCAGGGGCGGTTTTACCTTCATTTCAAGTTGAGTCCTATCTATGACCGGGACTGAAGTCGAGGATTCAGAGAGTCCCCCGCCATGTAAGTCCTTACTTTGTCAGCAAAATTCAGGATACGCAGGTTGGCTCTGTCCGGATGGTTCTGTCTGTGGCATTCCCCTTTTTCCAAGGTTTGTCCTTTCTTCAAACTAGTCGACGAAACATTAAGTGTGCGTCCATTTTCGGGGTGACGATTTTTGCGGACAATAAGAATTTGTGGTGAAAGGGAAAATTGGCGGGTTTTGAATAATGCTATCACCTGCACTCCATCGAGTTCAATCACTATGTTTCCATGATAGTTGCCGCTTGTATCTCACGATGAGTGATCATATATACTCCTTAAAGCCACAGTCAAAGCTGCAAAATCGACAAGTCGTGTAGAGTCTGTGGCGGAGCTTACAGTGGCGTCGGATTATAGAACTTGACCTTCACTTTCCCGTGCACCTCTCTTTCCTGCATGGGTGCCGTGCATGACTTACCCCATCCACAACTACAGCTTTAGTCAACGACATGCACGGGAGTGAGATCGGCCCCCAAAACTGATCTGACAGTTGCACTCCGATCTGTTCTGAATTTGTCCTGATTGTGATCTCTCTTCAGATGATAACGATAAGTGGGATGATGTTTTCACGAGAGTGTTACCGAGACATATCACCGAATGAGCGGTGCCCTGAAAGAAATGTCAAAAGTTGCTCTCTTTTGTTGACCGTGGCCAAGGTGGGAAGGTCTCTTGATCCACCATTCATGTTTTTGGCCGACCCCAGAGAGTTTCCATATGAGTAATCAAATGTTAGACTTGTTCAATGAGAACCAATACTAGACATTCCGATTAAAAGGTGTAGTCAGGGCTCTCCAATAACTGATTGGATCGATTTGATGCTTTTTTCCTTTGGGTCGGCGGCGTTTCTTTTGCGGTACCTGTTCTATTTCGAAAGATTAAACCATCTCAAGTGCCTATGAACGCTCCTTCAGTCCGCCAAGACGGATCCATTACAGTAAGGTTGTGATCTTTTATCTACTTGGCTGCTGATCGCGGCTGAAAGATGCATACATCATTACCCCTTCCAAAAGTTTGACATCTGTGATTCACACATGGAAATAGATCCTTAGCAACTCCGACTAAAAAAGTTTGGGGGCTTTTCATTGGCTGATGAGATACAAGTTATATTTTTGCCGGTCGGGATCTCAAACTGAAAAAATCTTTTTCTTCCTTCCCTTGCAGTATTTGGTATTTTCTCCTTCTCTTTCTCTTTTCCTTTACACTCCCCGCTCTTTTTTCTTCTTCTTCCTTTTGATACCTCACTTCTTATCTACGTATCCTTAACCACTCATCTATCACTAGACAACAATGGAAGTCGCATTAATGCAAGCAAAAAAGTCGTGCCCTTTCATCCACCTCACCTCGAATTCAACCTTGAAACGGTTGTCCGCCAATGCTGCCTCCACTGGGAATGGTCTTTTGCGCAAGGCTCAACAGTGTCCTGTGATGAGTCAAGCCATGGGCCAACAACATCAAGCCCGTGCCATCTCTACTTCATCTGCTGCTGCTCAAGCCCCTTCAAAGGTCGCCAAAGCTGAAGGTAAGCGCACAAAGTCACAAAGAAAACAAATCCTTGGATCGTCTTGATATTAACCTTCCAACTTGATATGACTTGCTTAGTGAAAGTTGCCGCTACTCCTGCTCCCACTGCTGCTACTCCTGTCACTCACCAGACCAAGGCCAAACACTTTGACTATGAAGCCTTCTATCAACACGAACTGGAAAAGAAGCATCAAGACAAAAGCTATCGCTACTTTAACAACATCAACCGATTGGCTCAAAAATTCCCTCGTGCCCACACTGCCCGCGTTGAAGACGAAGTGACTGTCTGGTGTGCCAATGATTACCTCGGGATGGGTCGCAGCCCTGTCTTGACGGAAACGATGAAGTAAGCAATCAATCGAGTAGCGACTTTTTTGTACTGTTTTCTCATCATGTATCATCTTTCTCTTTGACAGACGTACTCTGGACCGTTATGGTGCTGGTGCTGGTGGTACCCGAAATATTGCCGGTAATGCTGATCTCCACCTCCGTCTTGAATCCGAACTCGCCGACCTACATCATCAGGAAGGCGCCTTGGTCTTCTCCTCTTGTTATGTTGCCAACGACGCTACTCTGGCCACGGTGGCGGGAAAGATGCCCGGCTGTGTGATCTTCTCCGATGCGTTGAACCATGCGTCCATGATCCAAGGTGTCCGTCATTCCGGTGCGCAAAAGAAAATCTTCCGTCACAACGACATGGCCCATTTGGAAGAACTGTTGCAGTCGGTGGATCCAAGCGTGCCCAAGATCATTGCCTTTGAATCCGTGTACTCCATGTGTGGCTCCATTGGCCCCATCCGTGAAATCGTCGATCTGGCTAAAAAGTACGGCGCCATTACCTTTTTGGATGAAGTGCATGCTGTGGGTATGTATGGCCCTCGTGGTGCTGGTGTGGCTGAACATCTGGACTACGATCTCAATGCTGCTCAACCTATGATGGGCAATGGCAGTATCATGGAAGAAATCGACATCATCACCGGTACTCTTGGTAAAGCCTACGGGGTTGTGGGAGGCTACATCGCTGGCTCGGCTTTGTTTGTGGATATGGTCCGATCCTATGCTCCTGGGTTTATCTTCACCACCTCGCTGCCCCCTGTCGTCGTGTCTGGTGCCCTTGAGTCGGTCAAGTATCTGAAGGAATCTACCGGCGAACGTGAAATGCAACAACTCAACACCCGCGATGTCAAGGCTCGTCTTGGTAACTTGGGTATCCCTGTCGTGCCAAACCCTTCTCATATTGTACCTGTCCTACTCGGTGATGCTGCTGCTGCGAAATTGGCCTCCGATGAATTGCTCTCTGAACACGGTATCTATGTGCAAAGCATCAACTATCCAACTGTACCTCGTGGCGAAGAACGTCTCCGTATCACCCCCACCCCTGGTCATAACGCCAAAATGATCGATCACCTCGTTGACTCCTTGGAAACTATCTGGGATCGCTATGACTTTAAGCGTGTCAATGATTGGACTGCTGAAGGCGGTTGCGCCGGTGTGGGTGTCCAAAACACTGTGGTCCCTACTCCCATGTGGACTGATAAGCAACTTGGTTTGGATCAAAAAGTCGTGGAAGAAAAGGCCATCCGCTCTGGTGCCTCTCTCTCGGTCTAGTTTAGCTTTACTTTGGTTAACTTTTTTACTCGCGCACTTGAATAAATTTTGTCTGTCGCCTTTATCTCTATCTGTATATGTGGGTGTTGAATACTATGGTTTCAAAAAGATGGTTGTTGATGGGATTGCTACGGACGCAGGTTTTGGAACGTTGGTTTTGAAGGCATGACAACCCACAGCCCCTCCAGAAAATTACCCCTGATTGTTCCTGTCAGCCAAATATTCGCACTCCGCTTTTTGCTCAAGAGCCTCTTTTTCCCGCCAATCCTATTCTTTGCGTCTTCTTTGCTTCTTCATCGCTTTTTTTTACTTTCCATCAACATTAGCACCACACCACGAACGGCACGTCCTCTATATAACATCCATAAACGGCGAACGCAGGGTAACTCTCTCCTTCTCACCATCTTTGACCCTCTTTGTCTAACCATGGCTAACATTCACCTTTTGCATCATTGCTCCGTTTTTTCATAGTAAGTCGAGTAAGTTGACAACGGATATAGGCTCTCTGGAAGTAGGACTGGATGGACATGTGGTTAGATCAGAAATTGGACACACGGGATTACGAAAAACATGCCTTGCAATTTTTTTTTTCGGTGCACTCACTTTTTCATTGTAGATTCCATAGCCATTGCACTGCTAAACATCACTACTCGTTTGACCACTCGCCTTTGTCTGCCATTACTGACACTTTTTGCTTTGCTGGTTACCTCTCTCCTCCTTCTATCTCTTGGTCAGTACACTAGGTCAGCCATTCCAAGTCCTGCACATACCTTTGTAGTCTCCCTCTCCCCTTTAATAGCTTGAACATAGTCTCACCCACTCAATAAAACTTACTTGACATCATTTTCATGACTGACGTCTTGATTTCTAAGGCCAAACTTGAGCTAAGGAATCAAGATCCCGCCGCTACTGCTCAGACTTGACTGGAATTCTTTAAACAGTGAGGATTTTCATTCTGTATCAGATGTATGAATGAATAATGCTTGTTATTTGACTTTGCTACTCTGACTTTTGGGTGCTACCTACACAAGCATCATTTGTCCCTAGCACGCACACCCTTTAGAAACCAAAGGCCTATGCAACTGGCAAAAAAGCGACACCATTGTTCAAACTCCGCCAGGGGAAAATGACACCATGAAAAGTACCACTTTTCTTGGACATGGATTTTCTTTTGAACTGGATAAACAACCTTACTTACAACTTCACATAAAGTGCAAGTTGCTCCCTTTGTATCAAAAGATGCCAACGATGTTGAATGTTTCGCTGATGAATCATCGTTTTTAAGGCACTCCAGTCAGTCCCTTTTTTAAAGCTTTGTGTAGTGTTGGCAGGCACATACAGCACAGGAGGAACTCGTTCCTGGTATCGTTCGGTAGATATAGATTGCATCTTATCCCACATGAAATTTGAAGGTGGGTTATCCATCTCGGTTTCGAGAAACAGGGATGACTTTGTACAAAAAGTTGGGGTTCGGAAACCGAGGAGTTTTTGAAAAGTTGGATTTTTTTTCAAACGTCAACAAATTCACTCTTTTTCAATTACTATGTATCCGTCTTTGATGATGGTGTGCTTGTCTTCAAAAGTGGGTACCTTTTAGGCTTATAACACCTGCATATTTCATCCCCTGACCACTCAATGCTTATTCTTCTCTTGTGGCATCCAAAAGATTGAAATTTCTCGTAAAAGTTCTGATGCTCATTTACAAAACATAATTATGACATTTTTGCGCTATAAAGTTACCAATCATCAGCCAACAAAAGGTTGCAGCAACTGTAACAGTATTCCAACTCCGCTCAAGCGGAAGAAAGGGCAAAAGTAAAGTGCTCTCTACGAGATTCG
This sequence comes from Absidia glauca, assembly GCA_900079185.1. Classification (NCBI taxonomy): domain Eukaryota; kingdom Fungi; phylum Mucoromycota; class Mucoromycetes; order Mucorales; family Cunninghamellaceae; genus Absidia; species Absidia glauca. The sequence goes on from LT555008.1 coordinate 375,759, forward strand.
AACTCGTGACCTTCAGATTATGAGACTGACGCTCTGCCGACTGAGCCAAGAAAGCTTCGATGAAAGAAAAGTTATTAAGTGCTATATAAAGCATGTTGCTAAATTTCGGTCACGTGACACGACCAAAAAGGCTCATATCTCATGGTAGGTGAAGTAAATGAAGTGACAGTCGACTCTGTTGTGTCCATAAACAATTATTTGGGCTGTAACTGCTGCATAATGTGCTGAAACCTGTCAAAATGGGGTGCCATTACGCAATTTAGGCACATTATGATGCCCATTCTCGGAATGACTGTGGAAGTGTTCTAGTTTTGAAAAGTAAAGTGGCATGGGTATAACTTCAAATAAGTTTTATTGATAAAGTGAGACTATGGTTAAGCTACAGGTTGCAACGGGAGCGCAGGGGAGCGACAAAAAGGGATGGAATGGTTTATTTCGCACCCTTGGGTCTACTAGACAATATTCAAACGCCGCATTTTTTTGGGCGGTGGTGATAAAAAGCGTTGACTTTTTTTTTCTCTTTCTCACTCTCTCTTTCCCTCTTCCTCCAATCTACATTCTATACTCTCTCATTACATATAGCTTTTACTTTGATACATGGATAGAATGGCTACCCTCAGACCGCTTGTTGATAACACCCCCAAGATTCCTCATAACATCAACCAGTCTCGAATCAATAACTTTCTGGCTGTTAATGGGCAGTTCTATAGTATGGGAATCCACCAAGGCTTATGGAAAACAAGATACTCTGGTGCTCCTCATGTGAAACTAAGCTACTACAGTGTGCCTGACATGAAGGTAAGTCAAGAACAAAAGGCAATGCCGCTGGTGAAAAGGAAAGACAAAATCTTTGAAAGATCTTTTGTACTCATTACCCTTTGTTATGTGTACGTCTTACTTGACGATAGAGAATTACGTTTAAGGTAAAATTAAAAGCATGCTGTTATGATGGGCGACGGTAGTGGAGAAGGGAACATATCAGGGACTAGTTTGCATAAGAAGGATCATCCAATTCGAACGGCGACTAAACTAACAACACCGATTGTACTTTTACAGGAAGCAACGGGTCAAACATTCACTCCTATTGAACAACGGCAGCGCTCTTTTGGTCCTAGTTGGTCTACTCACTGGTTCAAGATTGTTGTCACCATCCCGGATGATCTGGACACTCTTCCTGCTGTATTTCAGTGGGACATGGAATCTGAAGGGCTGGTTTGGTCAACGGATGGGGTCCCTTTGCAAGGATTAACTGGTGGATGTAAGTGTGACATGTAACAAATAAAGAAAGGTAAACATCACAGGGCAAGTTACTAACTCCTTTGTTTGTTTGAATGCAGCCGATCAAAGTCGACATGAATACGTGTTGACCCAGTCAGCAAAGAAGGGCGAAACTTTCGCTTTCTATATAGAAGCGGCTTGTAATGGCATGTTTGGTGTAAGCGACAACGATGCTATGGTGCCTGATCCCAATAGGTACTTCCATATCAATGCTGCAGATTTGGTGGTGCCTGACATTTTGATACAACGTTTGTACTATGATCTGATGTAAGTAGGAAAAA
>LT555008.1:377537-390712 GCA_900079185.1 Absidia glauca
CTCTCGTGCTAGACAGGCTCTTTGGACACTAAATGAAGCTATCAACCTATTTCGCCTCAACGATCGTGTCTCTATTGAAAAATGCCTCGATCTCACCAAATCCTTCCTCTCAGCGCCCAATGGAGAAGGTCAGCATCAAGTCACAGCTATTGGACACTGTCATATCGATACCGCTTGGTTGTGGCCATATGAAGAAACAAAAAGAAAAGTCGCTCGCTCTTGGTCAAGTCAACTGGATCTGATACAACGATATCCCGGTTATGTATTCACAGCGTCGCAGGTAAGAGAGCACACAAAGGTACAATAGACTTTCCTATACTTACACAGTGTATGACTAGGTACAACAATACGAATGGCTCCAAAAGTTTTATCCTGCTGTATTCGATGGAATCAAGAAACAAGAAAAGGCGGGCAGGTGGGAAATCATCGGCGGAGTAAGTTTGAAATCACATTCTCTGATGATCGTGTATCACTTACTAATCTTTTCTTTTTAACGTCTCCCCAACGAATAGAGCTGGGTGGAACATGGTAATACTTACAAAACATAAGCTAATGACCATGCTGAACTAACGTATTGTGCTTGTAGATACGAACATGCCCTCTGGTGAATCACTTTGCCGTCAAATGCTGCTGGGACAAAAGTACTTTGAAGAGAACTTTGGCAAACGAACGAACGTATTCTGGCTCCCTGATTCGTTTGGTTATTCTGGGCAGGTAATGTCACTTAACAAGAGAATGGCATGCATCATACACTGTCTTTGACTTACCCCTGGCATTCTTTACTTTACAAAGCTGCCGCAAGTTCTCAAACAATCTGGATGCGACTACTTCTTTACTCAAAAACTCTCGTGGAACAACATCAACAAGTTTCCTTTAACGACGTTCTGGTGGACTGGTATTGACAACTCTCGTGTTTTGGCGCACCTTACCCCTGCTGATACGTAAGTGAAGGAAATGGGCTAGAGACAGTGCCATTCAAATGGATCATACTAACAATGGTTCGGATGCCGATCCTTTTTTATCAGGTACAATGCCGAGGTGACTCCGAGCGAACTTCATAAGTGGTATGGTTTGATTCAAGCATAAATATAACCAGTGAAAGCGATAATCTTACTTTTTTGTATACGTTTTATAGTGCGACCAATCATCGTGATATCGAGAGCTCTAATGAAAGCTTGCTTGTATTTGGGTATGTCGCCTCTTTCTTGTAACCAGTACAGTCATATCACTCACCCTTCTTTGTCCTTCTAATCTAGCCATGGTGACGGTGGTGGTGGTCCTACGCCCGAACATTTGGAACGTTTGAATCGTTTGAAAAACGTCGTAAGCATAAATCTTTGCGGGGAAAAAGATGCAGTGAAGCACCTCATCTTGACCTACTTTTGTATTCTCTTAGGATGGGCTTCCTTCTTGCAAACCCGGCCAGGTGATCGACTTTTTCAAAAGTGTGGAATCCAACAGCCAAAAGCTTCAGTCTTACAAAGGTGAACTGTACCTGGAATTCCATCGTGGCACATACACTACACAAGCATTGGTTAAACGTGGCAACCGACAAAGTGAAGTCTTGATCAGGGATGTGGAATTCTTATCAACAGCAGCACAGCTTATGAAGAACAGCAAAAGCGACACGCCATATGCCTACCCAGCGGCTGACATCGAGCGACTTTGGAAATTGATCTGTTTGAACCAGTTCCACGATTGTTTACCAGGCTCCGGTATTGGTCTGGCCTACGTGGATGTGCATAAGGTAAAAAACGACACTTTTGTGCACTTAATGAAGTGCTAGGGGGAGGAGGGCGGGGATAATCACTATGTTAACTTTCTCAATGGGTGGGTATTTTTTGGGTATAGTATCATAGGGATGTGATTTATGAATCACTTACACTCCGTCGAAAGGCTCAAAGCTATCTCCTCTTTGGTGATGAAAATCATGAAGACAACCAGTCCAACGAAAGTAAGTTCCTAGCACTCTTACTTGCAAGACGTCTAATGATATGTTCCGTTGTAGGTATCGCTGTGTTTAATACCCTTCCTTGGCCAAGATCCGACATTGCTGCTGTCCCTCAGAAAAACACCCATTGGACGGATCAACAAAGAAAAGACAATCATGAGTTTGTCGTTGGTAACCTAGCAACTTGAATAGCACAGCTTGATCGATCGCTAACCCTTCTATATTTTAGTCGACTCTGTGCCTGGGCTTGCGGTCTCTGTTATTACTTCCAAAAGTGTTCCAGTTGTGGAAGCAAACGATGAAGCAAAAGGTAAGTAAAAAGAAAATGTAATGATATGCCTATCTGACACCCTTTGCTTTCTTCAGCCTATCAAGAAGACTCGGGGAAGTTTGTCCTCGAGAATCCAAAAGTCAAGGCCGTCTTCAACTCCCGTGGTCAGCTTTACGAACTCTACGATAAAAAGTCGGACAGGTAAGTGCCAATCTACGCTGGAGGTAGTTGATGAAGATTAAAGCCATCATCTCACATAACCTTCTTACTGCATGATTAGAGGAAATCTGGTACTTCAGGGCTCCAAGGGCAATGTCTTACAGCTTTATGAAGATGTGGTAGGCTACTATGCGGAACAATCCTCTTGCGATTCAATCTAACATCACCTTTTGCACTTAGCCAACCTACTGGGACGCTTGGGATGGTAAGTAGATATGCTGAATGGCAAGAGGGGAGTCGATATGGGGCATTCTTGGTTGTACTGACATGATCTATATGGTATATAGTGGAAATCTATCACCTTCAAAAACAAAAGGCACTGGAAGCTGACGAATCTCTCAAGGTAAATCACTGCCCATAGCCACATCCACTGAAAACCTTTGGTTTGTCTCTTTAGATTACCGCAACTGGACCTCTCCGCGCAGAATTGACCTTCAAACAGAAGATATCGAGCGACAGCTGGATTGAACAAAGCATCAGCCTTACTTGTCTCGGATCATACATTGAATTTGACACCACCGTGGACTGGCATGAAAAGCATCAATTTTTGGTAGGGCTTATACCATGCTTTTTACTTATATGCGATTTGCGACTAACCACTTGCCCTTCTCAAAATCAACTCAGAAAACGGAATTTAACTGGAACATCATCACCGACTTTGTAAGTATTGGCTGTGGAGCATGATGAAAGAGAAGGAGATACCCTTTGTACTAATCACTTCCCTGATTTCCTGTGTCTGCTTAGGCTACTTATGATATACAGTATGGCGTGGTTCGAAGGCCCAATCACTACAACACGACGCATGACTCCGCCCGATTCGAGGTTAGCAGCAGGCAAAAGCGAATGGGAAAAGCATACTGATTCTACTTTTTTTCTAATAGGTTTGTGGACACAAGTTTGCCGATATCTCTGATGCCGCCTACGGGATTGCCTTGATGAATAACTGCAAGTATGGGTATGCCACTCATGGAAACTCTCAAAGACTGTCCCTTTTACGATCACCAAAGGGTCCTGACGAAAATGCTGATATGGGTAAATGATCAAAGTAAACATTAGTAGCCTTGTATTTGACCTGACCGGTCTTTCCGTTTATGCTTTAGGTCAACACAAATTCAAGTACGCTGTATACCCTCACAAAGGTGATTTCCAGACTTCTGATGTAGTCCAAAAGGCTTTGGAACTAAATGTACCTTTGTCATATCGGTAAGTCACTCAGTTTTGTCATTCTAACTTTCTACTTTCTTATCAGTAACTGTGGTATAATGATTGTATTGACCGATTCATTCTTATTAGTCAAACAAGCCAATTGGTCGAGCCAGAAACCATACTACCATCCCTGTTTGCTGTCAATCCACCCGGGCGAATTATCATCGACACAGTGAAGTTGGCCGAAAAGTCTCAGGAACATGGAAAGACAGTGATCCTTCGCCTTTATGAAGCCTACGGCGGACAGTGCAAAGGGCAACTTACCAGGTAAAGGGATCGCTATGCCATTGTGGAAGGCTGTGATATGTAACAACACTAATTTACTACACTTTATGACTTTTTAGCTCTTTGGATATCCAATCCATTCATGTATCCAACATTTTGGAGGATGACACGGATCATCTTTTGACCAAGAACGATACTGGTGCCTTCCCTCTGACTTTGAAGCCTTTCCAAATCATGACTTTGAAGGTCCAAGTAGCTTAGTGAATTCGGCTGTAGAATTATCTATTACTTTAGCTTATTAGTTACACACTTTTGTGATAAACTTTATCTCTACTCACTATACATAATAAACGGGGTGAAAACATACCACACAAGCAGCCCACCGACTTTCAAACTCCGCGTATGTCCTTAAAAGTAACTTTTCCAATAATCCTTCCTTTGCTTCTTCTTTGCTTCTTCTTCACTTTTTTCTTTCCATCGACATTGGCACCACACCACGAACGATTCATCCTCTATACAACACCTTCAAACGACTAACGCAGGGTAACTCTCTCTTTCTCACTACCTTGTCCATCTTTGCCATATCATGGTCAACATTTACATTTTGCATCGTTACTCCTTTTTTTCTTGGTAGATTGATTGGGATGGTAACAGATATAGGCACTACTTATGTGTGTCTACTTCCCTTTTACCACTGCCATTGACACTTTTACGCCGCCGGTCAGCTCTCCCCTCCTTCATTCTCTTTGCCATGACACTAGGTTAGCCATTCCAAGTCCTGTACAACCTTCACCCACCTATATAGCTTAACCATAGTCTAATTTACCTAATAAATCTTGATTGAAACCATCTTCATGACTACTGTTTTGTTTCCTAGGGCCACACTTGAGCGAAGGGACGAAGATTCCGCTGCTGTTGCTCTGACTTGACTTGGGTTTTTGCGTACCGCAAGAATTTCACTCTGTGTCAAGTGCATGAACGAACAAATCTCACCCTTCACCTTGACTACTTTGCCTTTAAATTATACCTACACAAGTATCATGTGTTCCTGGAGCCGTCCAGTCCAGAAAACCAAAAAACTGCCAAAGTTTTCAAACGTCTCTTTTTTTGAAAAAAAGAATGGACCATCGCCCATGAAAAGTGTCACTTTTTGCTAAACATTGATTTTCTCGTCAAAGAGATAACAAACCTCACTTCAAATTTTACATGAAGAAAGAAGTGCTTTGTTTCTACCGCATGATTCCAAGGATGCTGAGTTTGGGTGTTTCAATACCGACTTTGGGGCAATTGGAATCAGTTGCTGTTTTGGGGCGAAGTGCAGTGTTCAGAGAAGCGTACAAGACAGGCGCACTCCAATTTTGACACCATTCAATAGACATGCATTTTATCTTGTTCCATGTGAAATTTGGAGATGGGTTATTTCTCTCGGTTTCGAAAAACATGGCAACTCGGCTGAAAAATTCACAACTGGAAATCGTAAAATTTCGAAAAAAGTCAAATTCTGTCCGGAGTTTTAATACGTGGCTGGCCCAAGATTTTTATGACGATCCGAGAATCTCGGCTTGCATACCTGCTGGAGTCGAAATAAAGACATACTCGTCATCACAGTTTCAATTTGAGGAAGAGGGAGATACAAAAACCACTTGTGCTTTGTTACAAGTACGTTCCTTTACATTACTTTCCTATCTTGTCCAAAAGAGGAGCTTTTTCGTTTTGCAACTCCGCTTCATGCACATGCGTTTTTCTTAAAAGCAAGTCTACCACTATCATCTAAGAAGCTTGTTCAGACGAAGGGGGTTCTTCCTCTGATTCGATGGTTGTATCAAGCGTGCGTGTATGCATGTGGAGCAAGGCCCTATGACAAAGCGGTGTTGTGATGAGTAAGTCAAAAAGTTGCTGGCGGAGATTCAATAAAGCAGCAGCGAAGCCCTGAATTTTTCATTAGTCAGCGGACTTTGGATATTTCTAGCATCTTCCTGGAGATTTATCTTTATTTCATTCTTCTTTCTTCCCTCTTCTACTTTACTTTTTTCTCAACATCTGATCCTATCGTTTACGAACACTCTCATCATGGAAACCATTAGCTTTACAGTTAGCTTCAAAGGCAAATCCATACCTTTTACCAATTGGGCTGTCTCAACAACTGTGGGTCATGTTAAAGCTAAGCTTGCTGACGAAACCAACATTGCCAACGATCACCAAAAGCTCATGTGGAAAGGCAAGATACTTCAAGATGATCAAGCCACCTTGGACACCCTAGCGATTCCAGCAATCCTGTCGAAAGCCAAATTCATGTTGACGGGAACTACACAGCAAGATCAAGCGGCTGTTCAGCAATTGGACAAGAACATTGCAGCCCTTCAACAACGTCGATCCACACCAGCAAAGCGACCTTCTCAACAACCTCGGTCCGTCCAAGATATCAAATACACCTTCCACCGTATATCCGTACTACCAGAATTCCAACAACAAGACAAAGCTCGACAATTGCTAGAACGGTTGCGGGACGATCGTGGTGTCAGGGCGATAATGAATCAACGCAAGTGGTCTGTGGGTGAACTGATAGAACTCTCCCCTTTTGAAGTGTCTATACTTGGATACAACAGGAATGCGGGGCAGCTGATTGCGATACGACTACGAACGGACGATCTGACGGGGTTTCGACACTACGATTCCATACGCAAAGTCCTGCTCCACGAGCTGACACACAACGTAAGTGAACAGACGGAAAAGGGAATGGAGTGGTAAGGGTGGTTTAGTGATACATGTATCTTTGACAATCCATAGGTTTGGGGTGACCATGATGACAATTTCCACAAGCTGAATCGTCAACTGAACAAAGATGTGGTATCTCTGGATTGGACAGCTCACGGTGGCCATCAGATCAGCAGCAATGGGGCATACTATCAACCTGGTATCGATGATGATGGATTGGAAGAATCAGGGCCAGTTACATGGGAGGCTGGATCTTATCGATTGGGGGGTGAAACTCGGGTCAATAATAGCAACTCGGCCACATTGCGGCGTGAACAAGCGGCCCAAGCAGCTTTATCAAGACTCACCAAGCAAGAAGAGCAAGAAATGGATGAAGGCTGTGGGTCATGATCGTTCCTGATTTTCTCTACTCTTTGTGGTACTGTAGTTAGTTAGTTAGTTAGCTTATCTTTACATTAGTTAGACATATCCTCCATTCATCTTTGATCAATCGTAGTCAAAATAAAACAATCCCCATCTACTTTTATGCATACACCAATAAAGTATCACCCATCTACCCGCACATACACAAACAGACCAAAATATAAGACAAAAGCATGTTCCTTTATTCGGCAAAGAGATTGACTAAAAAACAACATACTAATAGTACAGATCGAAGAATCCAGCCAAGATCGGCCACTTTCAACGAGTGATTTAACGGTAACGACGGAGAGAGAGGGTGTTGCGACGCTTCCAGCTGGCATGACGACCGGAACCACGGGTCTTGGTGAAGAGATGGCCCTTACCCTTACCACGAGACTTCTTACCGATGGCGGTGAGACCACGAGCTTCACGACGCTTGTGGACGGCATCGACGATCCAGTTGATGCGGGGATCACGACGGATGGCCTTGTGGGAGGGATCGACAAGGATAACTTCAAAGTACTTGTAGGTAGCATCTTGGTTGATCCAGTAGGAGTTGAGGACACGGAGGTTAGCACACTTGCGACCGACACGTTCTTCAGCGGTGGATTGGAGAGAGCGTTGGTACTTGAGTTGGTTGACACCTTCGTTGACGGGCTTGCCATAGGTAGCACCCTTGTGGACAGGTCGCTTACGGCCACCACGACGGACACGGATACGGTAGATAACGAAACCTTGCTTGGCCTTGTATCCCAAACGGCGAGCCTTGTCAGGGCGAGAAGGACGAGAAGCACGGTGGATCACGTTCAATTGTCTGGTCGTCAAAAGGAAAATAATTAGGGTGAGTCGATCATTCGTTTCCTTTCTTATGCAAAAGACATGAGGGTACCCTTCCTTACCTGTATTCCCAGCAGCGAACACGGAGCAAGAAACGGAGGACATCGGATTGCTTCTTCTTTTGCAATTCTTCAAGATATTTGTAGGCACCCATGTTTTAACCTATTGTCAAGAAACCAAAAGGAAATTTGAGATTAGGTACGCATTCAGTCGATTTTGACAGAAGGTGTCTATGACCGACCATCTTCCAACCCATCCACCCATCCATCCGTTTGTAATCCATTCCATCCATTCATCCACGTTGTAGTTCCTCTTACACCGTTTTCTAACGATGGTCTCTATGTGATTATCAGTCTAGTTGATTGACGTTACCTGCAAGGATATGTGTCTAACGAAAGAGAACGAAACTAGAATTGGCTCGGCCGCTACCAATTATATCATTTAAACTCCGTTCTCCAGCCTTTCGGAAAATCGATCAAAGTTTTCGAATCCCGCATTTGCCCAATATAAGCGTAGATCTCTCTTTTCTTTTTCCTTGCTTCTTTCTTTCTCTTCTTTACTGCTTTTGCCATTTCCATCGATACGGCACCCCCTCTGACTTCGCCCTTCATCATCAAACGTCAATCAACAATGGAATAAAGGTAACGCTTGCCTTGCCTTGGTTGTACTCATACTGCGATTAACATTTGCCTTTTGCATCGTTCCTTTTTTTCGACATTAGATCGACCACAGCAATGACGACGATATCGACGACGACAATGACGACGATGACGACTCAACAACAGCTTTATATCGCCCATTAAGGCTGTTTTTAAATTTTTCAAATGTAACAAACATGGGAAACCCTTGCAAATTTTTTTTAGGTGCACTCCACTTTTCCATAGTAGAGTCTCTAGCCATCACTCTGTTAAAATCGCACTGTCCCGTGGCACAATCCCTATTCCCGTTACCTTGGACTCTTTTGACACAGCCAGTCAGATCTTTTCCTATGCCATTCCGTTAGATTAGTCTTACTTGGAACCCCCTCCCACATCCCACTTAGATTTAAGAATTAGTCATAGTTCCCAACAGTATGGAGTATGTTAATCAATAAAACTCACCCCCTTCTTACAATATGTCTTTCAAAAGCTATGTGCATGATTCCTTCAAGTCCCTTTGATAGCATTCGAACCGCAGAATGGACTTATGGCGGAGTTTGACAAGGTACTGTACCGTACAGGCCAACCAGCCCTCAGTCCACCCCTACTTGAAATTTCAAGTCACTTCAACATTTTCAAACCCCGGTATTTTTTTCATACAAGTCCCCTTCTGTCAATTTTCTCTCTTTCTTCTTACTTTTGCTTTCTTTTACTTGCAGCCACGCATCGATTACCATGGCTACTCGAACCTTTTGTCAAACCTTCGCTGGGGTCTCACGCCGGCAATTCAGCAAGGCTCCTTCATGTAGGTTAATCAACTTTACCCAAACTCTGCAATGAATGGATCATTTACAAATCCATTGTTTTATGTGTGTTTTAGTTTACTCTCGATCCATCACTTCAGCACGCCCTGTCTTGAATGCCGAAACTACTGAAACGACCACCACCGAAGCGAAGATCACTGTGGAAAGTCTCGGTAAGGCTTGATTTGTGGAGATTGACCTCACCGTATATGCTGACCTGACCATCCTCTATAGTGCCTCCTGTTGAAAGCCTGAAGAAGACACCCATCCGACGAACAGTTGCCCCTGAAGCTATTACACCCTACAATATCAGTATCGCTAAACTTCTTGCCGCCGGTCTCCACTTGGGACATTCGACTAGTTTATGGGAACCCGCCACTCTTCCTTTCATATTCGGTACTCGTGAAGGCATCAGCATCATCAACTTGGAACACACGTTGGTGTATCTTCGACGGGCTTGCAATGTGGCTCGGGAAATCGCTCTGCGTGGTGGATCCATTCTGTTTGTTGGTACTCGCCCCGGCTTCCAGGACTTGACGATCGACGCTGCCCGCCAATGTGATGGTTTCCATGTCTCCAGCAAATGGATTCCAGGCACCTTGACAAACGCTCACCAAGTACTAGGTCGACATGCTGCACCCGATCCAGAAAACCCTGGCCGTATCCCCAAGACATACAAACCTCACCTCATCGTCCTGTTGAACCCACTGGAAAACAAGATCGCCATCTCAGAAGCACAGCTCAACAAAATCCCCGTGATTGCCATCACCGATACCGACTATGATCCTCGCTTGGTGACTTATCCCATCCCTGCCAACGACGATGCTATCCGTGGTGTCGAACTCATCGCCAAGGTCATCTCCAGTGCTGCCAAGGATGGTGCCTTCCGTCGTAAACAACTGCTCGATCAAAAGGAAAAGGAAACCAAATTCTCAAGAAATCACCGCCGCTAGATTAGTCCTCGTTAGTTAGTCATTACATATTAGTTTTGTTCGTTTGTTTTGTACAGTACAGTTTATTAGAATCACTCATTTGTCTCCCTCTACCCTTCCTCATTCTCTTTTGCAATAAACCATCTTATATCTCTCCCTCCCTTATATTGTCTTTTTCGATGTTCGGTCATGACAGAAAGGGCTTACCACTCATGCAGGTCGATTTCAAGGTCCGCCAGTTGGCAAATCCCTATTGCTCCTCGAGTAGCCGTGATATCATCTTTGGTTTACATCGGAGATCACAATAAACCGGAAAAGAGATCGATATATATAACCTGAAGAGGGCTTCAATCAGATCTCTTTGACTAGATCAGTCTTGTCCCTTCTCCACATTGACCTGTAGCTTGACCATAGCTTTGCTCTGTATCGAGTGGGTCAATCAACAAAATTCATTTTTTTGCTTTACTACCTTACTTTTCAAAGCCTATATGCGCAATCACTATGTGTCCCTTGAATTCTTTTGTTGAGAAAAGCAAAAAAAGTGGCGACGTTTTTCAAGCGCCGCCTTTTGGAAAATGAACGGTCCATCCATCCCCTATGAGAAAAGGAGGAATGCTACAGACAGAACCATCCAGACAGAGCCATCCTGCATAGCCTGAATTTTGCTGACAATAGGACTTGCATGGCGGGGGACTCTCTGAGTCTCTGACTTTGGTCCCGGTCATAGACGGGACTCAACTTGAAATGAAGATAAAACCGCCCCTGCCCACACACAAACAATGTGTGCCTATGCACTCCAGATTTCAAACCCCGCTTGGCTATAAGATCATTTTTTTGCCCGTCCTATTATTTTGCTCCTTCTTCCCCTCGTCATTACTTTTTTGCCTCCATTGTCATTCTCTTTACTCCACGACGTCAAACGAACGAGCAAACGAGCAAACGAACGAACGAACGGTAACTCTCCTCTTCTCACGTCATGTTCATCTTTTGCTTACCATTACTAACTTTTTGCCTTTTGCATCGTTCCTCTTTCTTTTGACACTAGATCGGCTACAACGATGACGACGGCAATAGGGACGACGACGATACTAATGACGACTCCACCACTGCTTCATGCCGCCCAAAAAGGCTCTTTTTAAAATTTTCAAATGTAAAAAACATGGGGAAACCCTCGCAATTTTTTTTTAGGCACACTCCCATTCCATTGTAGAATCTCGTAGTCCAAGTTACCAATGAAAGTATACCAATTCTTTGCCCATACCCTTCCGCTACTATCTCTGATACTTTTACACAGCTCGACCGTCTTTGTCCGTCTCCATTTGCTGGGTTTTTGCAGTAGCTTAGTCCTTCTCATTACAACCCGTCGCCATTTACACATTAGCTTTACTCCGGCCTCAAACATAGTCTGTACCTTAGCCTCATTAATCCTATTGTACCAATAAAACTTTGTAGGTATGCGAAGATAGACCTTACGATTATGTACATGTCATTAGATTCATCAAAACTAGTAAATCAACGGTGTTTTAGGAGTTGTCAATGATGAGCTACTCATCTGTAGTTTGGTTTTTATAATGTACAGTACATGGTATTTTCATGGTTATGGATTTGAGAAGTGTCTTTCGTAGGATGATTCAAGTAGGCTTTATTGATGGAATAGGATTTAAGGGCTATGGTACAGGCTATGTTTGGGGTCGTAGTTAAGCTAATGTCTAATGGCAACAAGCTATTGTAGTGGGAATGACTAAACTGCTGTAAAAAGTAAGCAAATGGAGGTGGACGAGAACGGCCAAGCTGTGTACAAGTATCAGTGATAGTAGCGGAAGGGTATGGGCAAAGAATTGGTATACGTTTCTTAGTAACTTGCACTACGAGATTCTACAATGGAATGGGAGTGCACCTAAAAAAAAAATTGCGAGGGTTTCCCCATGTTTTTTACATTTGAAAATTTTAAAAAGAGCCTTTTTGGGCGACATGAAGTAGTGGTGGAGTCGTCATTAGCATCGTTGTCGTCCCTATTGCCGTCGTCATCGTCGTAGCCGATCTAGTGTCAAAAGAAAGAGAAACGATGCAACAGGCAAAAAGTTGGTAATGGTAAGCAAAAGATGAACATGACGTGAGAAGAGGAGAGTTACCGTTCGTTCGTTCGTATGCTCGTTCGCTCGTTCGTTTGGCGTCGTGGAGTAAAGATAATGACAATGGAGGCAAAAAAGTAATGACGAGGGGAAGAAGGAGCAAAATAATAGGGCGGGCAAAAAAAAGAATCTTACACGGCAGGAAAAAATGCATTTCTAGTAACGCAGAATAACGTTTTGGCATTATCCGAATGCATTATCCAAATAACGGTGCTCTAGTAAAATACATCATTTAAATGCATTACTGAAAATGCATGGCTAGACTATGAAAGTTTACTCATAATGCAAATGCATGATTCAGGTTTACTGGCAATGCTACATAATGCCTGAAATAATGCCTGAAATAACGCCTGACATTAGTGACAACGCTCAAATAAGGCCTTTTCCAACGCAAAACCATTACTGGTAACGCTTCATGTGTATCAAATGATGCATTTTCTAATGCAGAAACATCACTGGTAACGCTTCCATCTCGATTTATTATTCATCGTACACTATCTATACTACAGCTAAACTACACATACATAACTATACTACTGTTGTACATTCTAGGACCCTTGGCACTGATCTTCCTATCCTTAGTTTCTACGAACGGTTGATCAGGGAGCAAAGGATGCCATGGCCATTTGTTTGACTAGTGCTGTTGAGAGGAAGATTTGAGAGGAAGCCATGTATTGAGCACAGATAGTTTTAAGGGAAGTCTAAGCAGGAGATCTGAAACAAATGAGATGTATCTGAAGAAGTGCAATCGTTCATTACCTTGGCGGCCCTCCGTTTGTATATTGAAGAAAGCTGCTCACTTGAAGAAGAGGGGGACCTAACCAGAATAACAGAAATCAGTAAT
>LT555008.1:406736-416922 GCA_900079185.1 Absidia glauca
GAAGAAGGAGCAAAAATGAAGGACAGGCATAAAAAAGTTCTTGTAGTCAAGTCGGGGTTTGAAATCTAGAGTGCATAGGCACACATTGTTGGAGGAGTGTGTGGGCAGGGGCGGTCTTATCTTCATTTCAAGTTGAGTCCCATCTATTACCGGGACTGAAGTCAGGGACTCAGAGAGTCCCCCGCCATGTAAGTCCTTACTGTCAGCAAAATTCAAAATATGCAGGTTGGTTCTGTCTATAGCATTCCCCATTGGAAAAAGTCCCACTTTTTTGAAGCCCATTTTTCTTGTGAACGGGATGAACGACTCAACTTCAAATTTGACATAGATTCAGAAGTGCGTTTTATCTATCGAATGATACCAAGAAAGTCGAGTTTCCCTCAGTAACATTCTTTTTTGATACAACTCCAATCAGTCTCTATTTGGAGGCGTCTTTTAGCGTTCACGGCGGTATACGACACAAAAGTGTTTGTTCCTGGGTATCATTCGATAGATATACACTGCATCGTCTTGCCAGTATAATTTGGCGGTGGTTGTCTATCTCGTTCCTGAGAAAAATTCAACTCTTTACCAAAAAAACGGGAATCAAAAGTTTACATTTTCAAAAAAAGATCAAATTTTTAAAAAAGAGATCGAATTTTCAAAAGCTGACTTAATCGCACAATTGAGACTTCGACAGCAAAAATCAAGAGGTAGACACCCTTCTGTTTTGATGACTTTGCTTCAACATGATTGGCTATAGATTTTTTAGATTCGCTATTTTACACCCTTCGGTTTTAATAAGGTCAATCTACGATATAGACAAAACCTACTCTAAATTTACATGAAGAAAGGTATGTTTCCTGTCTGTCGAATCATGCAAAGAATTTTGCGTTTTCTAGAACGAGTCGCCGTTTCTGAGCTACCCGTCGCTGTTTGGGCTTTGTGTAGTGCTGACTGGCGCATACAGCATAGAAATTGCTCGTCCATGGTATCATTCGATAGATATAAAGTACATCTTGCTTCATGTGAAATTTGAAGTAGGGTCGTGCATCGTGGTATGGAGAAAAAGGGTATCCTGTTAGATCAAGCTGGTACTAGGTTTTTCGGGTTTTCAAATGTCGGGATTATCTGCATGAAGGGCTGAGCGTCAGGTAACAGCAGGGATCGCCCTGTTCAAAGTCACTTTCTATTTTTATCATTTGAAATCACTGCTTTGAATCGAATGGCATAAGAGGCTTTGGAAGCAATCAACGTAAATGTTTCCACCATTGAGGCTTGGCTGAACAGATCTAAGCTTTGTATTGATGGGCTTTTTTTCAACGTAAATGAAAACAATACGGTTTGATACGGAGACACAAGATCATTCACCCTTTTTGTAACTGTGTAGAACAATGAAACGAAGCGGGCTAAAAAGTGGTTGATTAGCCACTCTCGTAAGGTGTAAGCATCAGCTGGGGTTTGCCCCTCATTAACGGAGCCAAGTCCTTCATCCTCCAGAAGGAACACATTTTACAATTCGACTTTTCCTCTTCTCGTCTCATCGTGAGGGGTCCAACTTGTACCTTTTACTTGAACCGAAGAGCCAATCATCATCTGGCAAAAATCGGAGTTTTAAAATGATCGTTCACTACATCTTGAATTTTTTATTTTTGGCTTTCTTCCCCTTTCTTCCCCCTTTCCTCCATTTTTTCTTATTTCCCTTTTACTTGACTAGACATTAGTGGATGTCTCCACCAAAACAAGATACTTCCACTGCACGGCAATCGTCCAACAATCCTTACAAGCATGTATCAGTATCGATAGCACCCTCCTCGCAACTTGATCAGGTTGACACACCACAAACAACCTTCATGAACTTCAACATACAGTCACCTTCCGCACCCTATGTACCTTCACTAGAACGATCCTATACCCAACGCACTCAATCTGTGAATATCCAAGACTTTACAAACGCCTTTGAACAAGTCGAACCATTACCACCACCACCACCTCCTCCTCCACCTATTCAACAGGACGATATAGAAGACTTCTCAAGCCCGCCATTTGAACAGCAAACGCCACTCCAAGACTTTGACACTTCTATTTATGATGCTACTGACGACATGGAATACTCTGATACTGCCAAACTTACAGATCATCCTGCTGGTATGGCTCGTGACGATTCCCCTCCTCCCTCCCGCTCACAACCAACAGCAGCACGAAGCATACGACGAACCTACCAACCTGCTTTGATCGACCGCCAACACAATCACAACATTGAACGCATCTCTCTACGGAAACGACTAGCTGACTATACTGCACTAATCTCTCTTCAACTACGAAACACCGCCAAACGTGTTGTCAATATCGAAAACATCAACGATGCCATTCTTTTGTCAGCAGCGACCGACCAAAGCAACAGCACCAGCATGGAAAAGAACTACAGCACCACGACCGATGCTCAATTGGAATTGGGCAAAGGAGGCGATGCATCCACCAATCGTCATTGTCGCCACTCGTCCAACACCAACGACTCGATCGCTGCTCTCGAAACCGACAATACATCTGCATTGAGCGAAACAATTCCTATGACACCTACCTCTAGTCGCCACGGAAACCACCCTTACGGCGCAACATCCACCACCCCTCCTGCTCCCTCGGCTACTACTACCAACGATGCACAGAAGCGCCGGATCCTTCTGGTGGGTCGTAGCTGCTTGTTATTTGGACCTGACAATGCTTGTAGAAAATGGATCGCTAGGCTCTTGTTGTGGAAGTAAGTAAAAAATAACCATCGTTGACTGACTGGCTTACTGACTGATACTTTATTCAAGGTGGACAGAAACCCTTCTTATGATGATCATCGTTTTGCACGGCTGTGCACTATTGGCGGCCGGGTGGGACAATGGCCCTGATCCGAATCCTCCTTCAAGATGGGGTGAGAGCTGGGAACAGTATGTGGTCTTTGGTATCTTTTGTGTCTATACGTAAGTTGGGATTTGAAAAAAAAAGGGGGGGGCGGTAATACACTATGGGATAGCTGACACTTTGTGGGAACACTAGGATTTACTCGTTACTACGGATCATGGTGTTTGGTTTCGTATACAATAAGCAAGAAGGGGATCTGGCGCCAAAACCATTCTTGCGACACAGTTGGAACCGAGTGGATTTTGTCTCGGTGGTCTCTTACTGGATTCACTTTGCCCTACTCATCACTGGCCAAGAGATCGTGGACGACAACTCGAGAAGGATCACCGTCTTCAAAATGATGTCGGCGATCATCCTTATGCGGCTCTTGAATATCACCAAAGGCAACACTGTCATTCTCCACAGTCTGAAAAAGGCCGCGCCGCTCTTGGTCAACGTCACCTTCTTTGTGCTCTTCTTTTTTATCATCTTTGCGTAAGTGGAAGGAAGAGGAAACAACGTCTGTTTGTGTGCATAGAAACTAACTCTTTTATTTAATAGGGTCATCGGAGTACAATCATTCAAAGGCTCCTTTTTACGGCATTGCGTTTGGACAGGTAAATGACAGGCGCATGATTTACGCTTCACGGCATGCTTATCTCCCTCTTTCTCTCTTTAGATCCCACGAATAGCTCCAATACACAAGAACTTCAACAATACTGTGGTGGTTATCTGGAAAATGGAATCCCTCAGCCATACATCAAGTTGGACGGCACGCCTGCATCCTGGGATAAAGGCTTCTTGTGTGACAACGGTCTCGTTTGTAAAGTAAGTATCCTTACAGTGGACATTTGCATAGACTAACGTTTTTTGCTATCATCTTTGATAGGAAACGGAAAACCCATTCGGCAACACCTTCAGCATGGATAACGTCTTTTCTTCTATGCTCATGGTTCTCGTCATCACAGGAAGTAAGTGAATACAAAATGGCACCGGACAACTCCTTTCTCACTCCCCTTCTTTTATTTGGTGGTGAACTGTAGAGCAATCTTGGACGGACCGGATGTATGACATGATGGATGCTGAATACTTTGTAGCGTGTCTTTACTTTATTGTCATTGTCATTGTCATGAACTTTTGGCTACTCAACCTGTTTGTCGCTGTGATCAACGAAATGTTTGCCAAGATCCGTGAAGATACCCAACACTCGGCCTTTACGACATCCAAGTATGAATGGATCGAGTGTAAACCCACTATGGATCATCATTACTCAACCTTTTTGTTTGTCATCAAATAGAGCTACCACTGTTTTGGCTGATGCAGAAGGCGGATGGTCCTTTGGTGACGGTGATGCTTCCAGGAAGGCAAGAAAATCGCTCTTACAAGAATGGGTCGCCGCCTCTAAACCGTTATGGATTCTCCTTGTTGTTGTCGATCTTGTGGTGATGGCGATCAAGAATAATGACATGACGGAGGACCAAGTATCAACATTAGGTACGTCTAAAAAGTATTTAGTAGGCTGGGGGAGGAAGGCGTTGCTCAAACTCTACGGTATTCCTTTTTAGATTCGGTGGAATGCGGTTTCAGCTTGGCCTTCTTGATAGAAATACTTCTCCGACTGTTCGCCCAAAGACGACAGCTCAAACTCTTCTTCAACGACAAAGCAAACCGGGCAGATATGATCATCTCGATCATGTCATGTATTATTTGGATCCCCGCTCTTCATGCTAACACTGTGGCATTTGCTTGGCTTAGTGGGTTTCAAGTGATGCGAATCTATCGAGTGTTACTGGCTATTCCTCGGCTTCGGAAATTGATGGTAAGCTCGTGAAATAGGGGATATCATCTTTACTGCGCTCCACCCTTACTCATCTCAAACTTGATCCTTTACTATGTAGGCCCGGGTACTTGGTAGTGTATATGGTTTTGTCAACTTGATCTTTTTTATTGTCCTGTCTACTCTGATCTGTGCTACCATTGTAAGTATAAGCATTCAATTGGGTGTGAGGATGGCTGTAAATTAACGGACGGACGTTTTCATAGGCTTTCCAACTACTGGAAGGTGAAATGAACGATGCCGACGGCGAAATGCGCTTCTTCTCTATCTACAACTCCTTCGTGGGACTGAATCAGGTACCAAAAAATCAATCGGCCTATCACTAGGATGACTTTTTTGCTAACACATACTTTGTCTCTTCGCCGCCATTAGCTCTTTTCAGGGGAAGATTGGACGACTGTGCTCTACAATGCGATGGAATCTGGTGCGCCTTTTGGGAATGCCGCCATAAATGCGCTCTTTTTGTCCATCTGGTTTGCCTTCTCAAACTGTAAGTCAGCATTTACCGCCATAAAGGGCTAGTTAACTAACTAACTATTGACACACTAGTTATCATGGTCAACATGTTTATCGCTATCTTGATGGAGAACTTTGAAACCGCCGAAGAAGAAAAGCGCCAACGACAGGTCCAACAGTATGCCGAAAAACACGACTCGATGAAGGACAATGCCGAAGCAATCATCAGCCGCTGGAACATCTATCGATATCTACGACCCAACCCAAAGAATGTGGCGATCGACAGCATTCCTGCAAACCTTAAACTCCCGCTACAGAAAAACGACATTCGGGATTTTTTGAACGACGGGGGACAACTGGACACTATCACTCAACCCGATGATGACAAGAAACTGCTGTCTTATGGTGGTCGGCAACGTCAAAAGGAAGCGATTACATTCAGGCAACGTCCATTTGGGTACCTCTGGCAAGGGGTGAGCAGCAAATTCTCTCGGCTTAAGCAACAACCTGGCTTTGCAAGTACATCTCAACGGAAAAGCATGCATTTTGACGGACAGGCGACCTTCGATCAACTCCAGACCTTCTACGACATCAACCGGAAACAGGGCGGCGATCATGGCGACAATACCCTGCGGCATGCTCTGGCGCCCTCTCTGCGGGTCAACATTGCGGCGTCGGTTGAGGAATCCACAGAACATGATATTGAAGAACGAAGGGCTATGCAGCGCGACTTCCTTCGGGCCCATCCATCTTATGACAAGTCCCTGTTTATCTTCTCTCCTCGCAATCGGATTCGGTATTGGTGTCAGCTCTTGGTCCCGCCTAGCCATGGTGAACGAACATTTGGAACTCCGCCCTCGCCCTGGCTCAAATTTATCTTCCTCTCCATTGTGATTGCCTGTGTGATTACTAACGTTGTCCTGACGATTTACAATTCCCCGGTGTACCAATTCGAACATCGAGATGATCTGGCTGCCCTGAAGCCCTTGGTGTATGCGGACTGGGCTTTCACTATTGTCTTCACTCTGGAATTCCTCGTCAAGGTGGTTGCCGACGGCTTTATCATGACTCCGAACGCCTATCTGATAAATGGATGGAATATACTGGATCTGTTTGTCTTGGTAACGCTATACATGTCGAACTTTGGCCACTTTGCTGCATCGGCTGGTTTGGAGCGTGGATTCCGGGCATTTAAGGCGCTGCGTGCTTTGCGCTTGATCAACCTTCTCAAACCCGCCAAGGATATGTTTACTGTGGTGCTCATTCAAGGCCTCCCTCTGATGCTCGATGCTGCCGCTCTTGGTCTCTTCCTGATTGTCCCTTTTGCACTCTATGGAAAGAACATCTTCATGGGACTCTTCTACAGCTGTAACGACAGTGATGTGCCTGGGAAATTCGACTGTATCAACGAAGGTATGCTGGGCACCGACGCCCCTGTCTATGACGGCACGACTATCTATAAACCTCTCGTCTGGTCCAACCCCTATGTCTACAGCTTTGATGATTTTTGGTCGTCTCTCTTGGTGCTCTTTGAAATTGCTAGTGGCGAAGGATGGGTGGATGTCATGGAAACAAGCATGTCGATTGCTGGGAAGGATTTGAACCCCGACCAAGATGCCAGCCAGCTTTATGCAATCTTCTTTATGGTCTACAATCTGGCGGGATCGGTGTTTGTCATCTCACTGTTTTTGGGTATCATTCTGGAAAACTTTGCCAAGCGGAACGGAACGGCTTATCTGACAGCTGAACAGCGACGGTGGATGGATCTGAAGAAGCTGCTTAGTCAAATCAGGCCCGCCAAACGACCCAAGCAAATCCCGACCAATGGTATACGCAAAAAGTGCTTCGATCTGGTGGTGGACAAGAGAGGAAGGTTTTACAAGTGGATGACGGCGGTGATTGTACTCAACATCTTGGTCTTGTGCACGGATACTGACCGTGATGATGCTATCCCGGCACTCAAACTGGTCAAAGGTAAACTATAGGAAACGATGGGCTAGCTCTTGTCTTATTACTCACAAATGGCTTTTATAGAATACATTTACCTAGGATTTGTCCTGATCTACTGGCTGGAGGTGATGGTGAAACTGTTAGGGCTCGGGTGGACGTCTTTTCGAAGGAATCTATGGAATCTCTATGATTTGGCGGTCATCATTGGTAGTGCGGTTACTGTGATCTTTAGTCTTGCGAACAACGATCATCAAGTCAATGTGGAAAGTCAAAAGCTCTTCATGACAGCGCTTTGCTTCAAGTTGGTCCAACGAAACGATGCTTTGAATCAGCTCTTCACAACAATGGCGTAAGTATTAAAGTCGAAGGGGTATGGGAATAGGAACTGAATCTTTTTTTGGGGGGGGGACATTAAACATACCTAGGGCTTCTGCTTATCAGATTGCGAATGTGTTTGCCGTCTGGTTTGTGGTGTTGACAACTTACGCCATCATGTTTATGGAGATCTTTGGTCTGACGAGATACGGCACTCAAGCATCAACAGAACATGTCAATTTCCGAAGCTATGCAAATACAATGGTGTCCTTGGTGCGGTATTCCTCGGGAGAAGGCTGGAACACTGTGATGCATGATTTTACCGTGGAGGCGCCCAAATGTCAAGACATGCATAACTATTTAGACTCCGACTGTGGCTCGCTTCGATGGTCCTACTTTTTGTTCCTCAGTTTGAATGTCATCTCCATGTATATCTTCACAGCTGTCTTTGTCGCTGTGGTATCGGACAACTTCTCTTATGTGTATCAAGTGGCTGCCAACTTCTCATTGATCAACAGGGACGAAATCAGAAAATATCCTTTTTTAGGTGTGAAACAGGGGCGGTGTGGAGGTGGGGCGCGGGCAATGTAATATGATCACTGTATTCCTTAACTCTTAGGTCCTGTCCAATGTTTACGTACAAGAAATGCTGGGCTGAATTCGATATTGAAAGAACTGGCTACATCAAGGTCAAGGATTACATGTCCTTCTGGAGGGTAAGTCGAAGGCAAAAGACGGAAAGCAATCATATATAACTCTTACCCGTTTGATCTGTCACTGTTTAGAAACTGGGTGGCATGTTTGCGATCAACATTTATGAAGAAGAGCTATCCTACAAGAATCTGACCAAAACATGTGCTCTCCCTGGCCAAGTCGGGCATGCGGTGGATGATCGCTATAGCATTCGAATCAGCATAGTAGAACTCAACAAAAGACTTGAAGGGCTCGACCGGGCGGTGATTCACAAGCGCAAGCAAGATATGAACATGATATACTGGGTAAGATCTACAATGCTCTTTCCTCATAACCTTCACATACTCACATTCCACTTTTATGCAACCAGGAAACCGCCATGACAGAGTCCGCTCAGGGGGTGTCTTTTAACCAAATGCTACTCATGCTTGCTAAACGGAAACTCATCGTACCTGAAAACGCATTACTGTAAGTGAACATAAAGTAAGAGGAGACAGTACTCATCATTATCTTATACACTATGTAGGCTGGAAGAACTCTTGGTGAATCGAAAGAAGGAAGACGCAATACACACACTGATCAGCATTGATAGGGTAAAAGGTTTACTGGAAACGATTGCACTACGGAAAAAGTTTTTGCGGCATATGGAAATGAAAAAACAAAAGTGTAAGTCAAAGAAGGGGCGATAGCAACGATGCTGATGATGACTCATGATGTATGTTTAGACTCGGTCCGTATCAACGAGGAAAAGGATGATATACTACTGGATGCCTCTTCTTTGAACATGGTGCCTACTGGTCTTGGCTCACCTGTGCACATTGAATCCCCGCTTATGTCCCCATCAGTGTAAGTACAGCCTGGATTGGGAAAAAAGTAAATGATTTCATAACGGTTAACCCTTTTTACTTTCCATATAGTGCCTCTCTTGGTTACCTATCGGATGAAAACGAACATGAGATGGAAACAGAATGGACATCCTTAGCAATCCCTTCAGCAAACAGTAGCAACAATCACACTGCAACAGACGATTCCCCGGGACAAGGTGTATGGCATGGTAAGTGTTGCGAAAAAAAGATTCCTGACAAATTCAACTCCGCTCGCACTAAACTGAATTTCTCTTTTGATTCTACCACGCCTCATCCCCTTCCTATCTTCTTTGCATGGCTTAATGTATCCCTCTCGACCTTCATTGTTACAATAGACCTCCTTCAAACCGAAATAAAGAAAGTCTAGTCTTGGAACCATTCCTTAATGTCTTTTTGATTGGCGGTAATGGCTGTACGGACGACGATCATCCAATAGAAATTTGTCGGAGCTTTAATTACGTAGGGAAATAGTGGAAGACTTTTTGGTGCAGAAAAATATTTTCTTCCCTTCTCTCTTCCTGATCTAATTCTTCCTTTTGATTACGGCAGCTGGCACTTTATACCATTGTCGACTCTTTGTACGCCGCCCCGCCTCTTGCATTACAGCACAACACAGAACGCTCACATAAACACCATTGCCTTGACATTCAACAACACTACGAACTTCTTTTGATGGACTACGCCTCAACTCGACTCAAAGCATTCCTGTAAGTACTCGAAAAGAAACGCCCGACGTCATATTTACTAAGGAAAGATAGATACTTACGATAATGTCAACTGCAGTCAAACACACGAAAACGTTAAACATGCAATCGCTGGTGCTGGCGCTGGTGTTGCCTCTTCCATGGTAGTGGTCCCTTTGGATGTGGTCAAGACTCGTTTACAAAACCAAGGCAAGGCAACACCGGGAACTCCTGTTTATCGGGGAACTGCAGGTAAGAACGCCATCGTCATCCAATTTCTACTGGTAGGGACCACAAAAGTCGACTGATACATTTTTCTTAGGCACTTTATCTAGGATCTGGACTGAAGAAGGCATCCGTGGACTGTATCGAGGACTTGGTCCCACCATCTTTGGTTATCTGCCTACCTGGGCTATCTACTTTACAGCATATGACTATTGCAAGGCACATTGGGGGAAAAGACATGGTAAGGATGGGAATTAACGGGGGCAGGCTACAAAAAAAAAAAAAAAAAAAAA
>LT555008.1:448779-477103 GCA_900079185.1 Absidia glauca
GGTTCGTTCGTTTGACGTCGTGGAGTGAAGAGAATGACAATGGAGGCAAAAAAGTAATGACGAGGGGAAGAAGGAGCAAAATGATAGAACGGGCAAAAAAAAAAGATCTTATAGCCAATCGGGGTTTGAAATCTAGAGTGCATAGGCACACATTGTTGGAGGAGTGTGTGTGGGCAGGGGCGGTTTTATCTTCATTTCAAGTCGGGTCCCATGTAAGTCCTTATTATCAGCAAAATTCAGGATACGCAGGTTGGTTCTGTCCAGATGGTTCTGTCTGTAGCATCCCCCCTTTTGTCAAGCTCTGTCCTTTCTAGCCAAAAAGCGAAGTTTTAAGGCACACCGTGCCCTGAAATCCCAATTTTTGCTCTGCTTTGTCCCTGCGTAAGATTCCCGTTCTTTATTTGCAATGATTAAAAGTTAGTGATACCATTACAACGTATATGTAGACAGAGAGAAAGAAAAAGAGAGACAAAAATGTTATACATAGACTGTGTAGATAAGTGAAAGTGTACCCCTGGATGCCTTCCAAATCAAAAGACCATCAGATTAAGTAATGATCGTCATGATCACTATCCTCTCTGGCTCCATCATCCATTTCCATGGAAACACACTCCAACGGCCCACACTTGTTCTTCCGCTGTTGATCATCCAACATTTTTTTGAGCATCCTTGTCGCTATCATTTTGCTCCGAAGTTTGTCACACTCAGATTTCAAATGTCGATTCTCCGACTTCATCTGCTCGAATTGGCGGCTCAAGACGTCGTTTTCTTTGGTCAGCGAAAGAATCATTGATCGCATTTCATAGTACTGCTGATTCTTTTTTGCCCTGTACTTTGCTGAAGCCGTCTTGTTCCTGATTCGTCTTTCTTGCAATGATAACGGGCCTGTGGTGGATGCACTGTTTTCATCTCCGCTCGAGCCAGGGTGAGAAGAGGATTCGTAAAATCGGACATTCTTCTTTTTTTGTAGGTGTTTGTCTCCACATTCTGGTAAGGGAGTGCTGGTAGAAACGAGTGGTCGGTGATCGAAATAGTAGCAATCGGTTTGATGGGAAACAAGTGTCGGGCTCACCGAGGCAGCGTGAATGTTTGGGGGAGAAGTAATGGATGAAATAGCCATAGGCTTTTGGCGGGAAAACACTGTGGTCGTCGACATGAAGGTTTATCAAGCAGAAACGCAAAAAGTAAAGGTGGAAAAGAGAATCTCTCGGTCTCTTTTAAACGTGCCAATTCCCATTCATGCAAGAAAAAAAAAAGGGGGGGGGGAACGAGTACCCATTGTTTGGCGTGAGATTATGAACCAGGGAGAAACGATATATTCGGCTCATAATGATTCTCAGTTTGGAAGATGTCTGATGTGATATCAGTACCGAGGTGACGATACAAATCAAACATTGTGCTCGAAGAGAGCAAAAGGAGAAAAACGGTTTCAATTGCGTCAAGATTGAAGCCTGCCATCAACAAACACCATCTCCGATTTCCTTTGAACAACTGGTTAGAGGAGCCTATTTTAATGACATCAACACTGTATACTTTTCCAACAAAGCTTGAACCCAAGGGTAGCTAAGCATGGAAGAAATGAAAATTATGCACGATCGGCGGCGTTTTAAAAAAGGAGCATGAAAAGTGGGTTTTTTTTCCTTAGAGATAGAGACAGATGGATGTTCAAATTGAATGATAGTGGAATGGCTTGACTATAGGCTATCGTTTGTGAAAGAATCGAGAATTTTTACAATTTTCCTCTTCCTCCATTCTTTGTACCCACTAGAAAGAATCGACAGACAGAGAAAAGATGATGGTACCAGGGCATGTAGATTGCATGGTATGCCGGTTCTTTAGCGTCGAATGATCCATCAAGGTACGATCTCCCACTCAATCAAATTGGTGGCGGAGATAAAAAGAAACGACTCGATTGCTCTATTTCTTTCACTAGGCAGGTGAAGTTTCCATTTTGCGACTTAATTTTAAACTCCGTCCGGCCCCTGATAAGGCCGATTCAAACTTTTTTCTTTTCTTTCCTCTTATACATTTATCTGGCTGACTGTTATGTTTAGCCTCACTCATCGAATTGTGTCCAAACGGCGTCCTCTCATCTTACTATCCTTAACAGCACTTTTACTCTTTCATCTTTGGAACGTTACTCACCAACCGGAAGATGATGGACAATTCCAACATAGTCTGAAAGGGAACAACGGCATTTGGAAAAAGTCGTCGCCATCATCTGGACTTGATCAATACAAAACCCCTAATCGGCCTCTATTGGACGCTGACCTAGAATCGTTTATCGTTGGTCACGATAACAAACAGCCAGAAGCACAACAAGACAATGACATTGATACCAGTACAAGCAGTAACACTCAACAACAGCAACAATCATTCCATTCTCGCCTTCCTCGTATCCAGTTCGAATTTGGGCAAGAACCGGAAGCTTACACTGTCTTACGGGAACATCGTCAACAGGCTATCAAGGGAGCCTTCGTGCATGGCTGGGATGGATACAGTAAGAATCGCTTTAGATATGTACAAGTGGAGGCTGACACTAACCGTACCCCTTTACAGAAACCTATGCGATGGGCCATGATGAACTGAAGCCACTTACGAATGGTACAAGTAATCCTTTTGCCCATTGGGGTGCGACTTTGATAGACTCTCTCAGCACGATGGCGATCATGGGCCTGGACGAAGAATTCAAGGCTGCGCTCATCGAAGTGGAAAAGGTCGATTTTAAGCTGGAAGACGGCAACAACATTATTGTATTTGAAGCAATCATCCGGTATATGGGCGGTCTACTCAGTGCCTATGAACTCTCTGGCCAACAACATGATATCTTACTCCAAAAGGCGCATCAACTTGGAAACACTCTCGCACCTTCCTTTAATACCCCTACTGGTCTCTTCCCTCATCAATGGAACCCATCAAGGTAACGTCATAAAGAGAGAGAGGGAGAGGAAAAGATCAGAAGATGACTAACTGTGTTGTGATGGCTATAGCAATACCCCTGATAAAGGTGTTCTGGTCGCTGATCTCAGTATGCATCTGGAGCTATTCACCTTATCGTATCACACAAAGGACTGGTCATTTGCGAAAAAGGTAAAAGCGAGCGAAAAAGACTACTCATGGTATTAATCGATCGATCGTTTTTTCCGCACTGCATTGTCTCTTTACTCTCTATACTTTTATAGGCACAAGGGATCACTAACTTTATGGAAAAGATGGACACTAAACGTGGATTACTCATTCCGGGACTCTATCCCACTGGTATCAATATCTTTACTGGGCGCTTCACCGATGCTGTGTGTCGATTAGGTGCTATGGGGGATAGCTGGTTTGAATATCTGCTCAAACAATACTTGTTGGTAGATGGATCAATGACTCAATATAGCCGAATGTGTAAGTTGAGTGAAGGAAGAAAAACGGATGCTTGTCCAAAGTATTTACAGCCGCTCTGTGTCATTTATCCTCGTGTAGATCTGGAATCCATTGATGCCCTGAAAAAATATGTCTTCTCCTTCATTCCTGGCAATGACATGATCTTCGTACCACCCTTTGACACTTTATCCAAGTCAAGACACATCACAATGGATCACTTGGTAAGATGGAATGTCAGATAACGGTTAGCGATCATGATACTAACGGACGATACTCCTTCTATCGACTTTCCCCTCAAAGTCTTGCTTCGTTCCTGGTATGCTCGCTCTAGGATCCAAGACATTCGATCGGCCCGAGGAATTGACGATTGCAAAGGGGACTTTGGAAGCATGCATGCACCTTTATCGTACTTCTGATACTGGCTTAGGGGCGGAAATGTGGTCTTTTGCGGGAGGAGAACCTTATGAACGCACAGCATATCAAACCACTTTGGATCGATTGGGCAACAACAACCAACAATCTACACATCATGATCACAACTACAAGGTGCCACCACGTCCTTCAAGAGTCGATCAAGTCCGTGTCATCGATGGGAAATATCACCTTCGCCCAGGTAAGATAGAGAACGTTATGGGCTATGACAAAGGGCTAATCGGGGATGCTTTTGATCTGTAGAAACTTTGGAAAGCCTGTTTGTCCTTTATAGAATCACGGGTGATCAAAAGTATCAAGTAAGTGCTAGAGTAAAAACAAACACCTTGAATTACGCTTACTGGGACTTTTATTTGTCATGTTAGGAATACGGATGGGAAATCTTTACTGCTATAGAAAAACACTGCAAAACTGCAAGTGGGTACGCCACCCTCAGCAACATTGACAGGGATACTACTGCTTTTGGTCAGCCTGCACAGAATCAAATAGATACTATGGAAAGGTAACCGAAAATCAACCATCAGAGACAGTATCTAACATTGCCTTTCGCCATCCATAGCTTTTTGTTTGCAGAAACCTTCAAATATCTATATCTTCTCTTCAGTCCACCAGATGTCATCTCCCTCGACCATTATGTCTTCAACACAGAAGGTCATCCCATGCGACGCCGGCACTGGAATCGCAAAGACTGAACACTTTGGATGTTTGTTGTTTGTGATCCCGTCTTACGTAGCTTAGTTTGGCGACATTCTTTTACACTATTCCCTCGCTTTTTTTTGTTACATGATTGTTAAAATAAACTCCATACAGATAGTAATCGGCATGGCTGGATTGTATCTAAGAGACGTTTTATAATCACTGCTTTAGCGTCTACAATTTCCCTTAATGCGATGGTATGGTGTGATAGTGCTCTCTAGATACAATGAAACGGTTGTTTAGCTCCTTTAGAATAGAATCACTGTAATAAAGATGTTGAATACGACTCTATATATGGTATTGGGTTATCAATGGGATGATGGAACAAAGGACAGCTTGACCTAGGCATAGAGGGCGGACTTTAAACATCTATAAGTATCGCATTCTCCTGCAAATCTTTTTATTTGCTTCTTCTTCCCTTCTTCATCACTTTATTTCTTCATTGTCATTTGCATACCTCCACGAACGACTACGACTACGAACGGCTACGACTACGAACGAACGAACGAACGAACGAACGATTACTCTCCCCTCCTTTCAGCACCTCGCTAATCTTTTAGCTTACCATGACCAACATTTTTTTTTTCGACATTAGATCGGCTACGACGATGACGACGACGATAACGAAGACGATGACGACGATGACGACTCGCCCACTGCTTTATATCACAAAATAAGGCTGTTTTAAAAATTTCAAACATGAAAAACAGAGGGAAACCCTTGAATTTTTTTTTTTCGTGCACTCACCTCATCCATAGTAGATTCCATAGCCATTGTACTGCTAAGTGCACTATCCTTTGGCCTGATCCCTTCTTCCACCACCACCGATACTTTTTACACCACTGACAAGCTCTCCTTTTCATTTCTCCATAGCCTAGGTCATTCCACTACATTAGTCTCTCCATGGCAAGTCCTGTCTATACTTTTTCAGGCTTCCCGCTCCTACACTTAGACATTAACTCAATCATAGTCTCATTCTAGATATACTAATTCAGTAATAAAACCTACTTTGAACAATCTCCATGATCTCCCTCTTTTAAATATGTTTCAGTCATCTTTGGAAATTCGGACATGCCCAGGTGCGCCAAGTCTTGACGTATTGCTACATAGACTTTGAAAAAAGCAGGGTGTGAATAAAAAAGATTCAAAGCGAGTTTGATGATTGCAGTAAACCTCATCCCTCCAAGCCGTCCTTTCCTCCCTGTATCGCCTTGGCTTTCGATGGCCACTACATACTCACACGCCAATGTTTTTCCTCGGTGAGTCATGCTCAATCCCAATCATCCTAGCCACATTCTATTATTGGTCTGATCAGTGAACGGGGAGCCCTTCATCGCTTGTTTACACTCACACACTCAAACATGTAGGAGAGGCCATCCACCAGCGGGGTTTGAATATACCTCAATGGAGGTTGTATAGATCAAACAAACCTGCAGAGTCTTTCAAGTTTGGTCGACACTCACACGCCAATGTTCTCCTCGGAAAGCCTTTCCCGAGCTCGATATCAATCACTAGGTTCTAGACACGTCCTAATATGGGTGAATAGGACCTCTCCATCACTTGTTTACATTCACACACACACATGTTCATCATGCGTAGGAGAGTCGATGCATAAACAAACTTGCTGTCCTTTTTTGATCCGATTACTGAATGTATCTTGTTATGGGTCTTTCTTTCAGTGAAGGAGGGATCTCTATCGCTTGTTTACACATTCATGCATGAGCGGAGTTTGAATTTCCATAAACAGGTTCCATGGAATGGACAAAGAGAGAAATGATCGCATGTTAAGCATATGATCCAAGTGATTGGAGAACGAAAAAAAAGCCACATTAAAGTTTGGTTAGGTCGCAAAAGAGGCTATAAAAAGAGGGTTATCCTCATATGTTTCTTCTTCTCTATCCTCTTTTCCATCCATTTCTCTGGCCTTCCTCTTCTCCATCCTTTCGTGTGGCCTTTCTCTTCTCCATCCTTTTATTTGGGCTTTCTTTTCTCTGGGTTTCTTCTTCTCTGGCCTTCCTCTTTCTTTGGCATCCGTCTTTGTGAAACTCTCATGGTCACTAAACAAGATAATCCTCGAGGACCCCCACTTTGAGGCCATTCTTCATCCTTTTCTCTTGGTCTTCCTCTACGTGTCATTCTCTTGCCTGCTAAACAATGCAATCCTCGGCAAATTCCCACTTTGCATCCATTCTCTTGGTCTATGCGTCTCTCTTGCCTACCAAAAAACAAGGTGATCCTTAGCGGATGCCCTCTTTGAATCCATTCTTTGTTGGCGATGTTCGCAAACTTTCCAACTCCGCTTTCCTTTTTTGGACCGGGTAAGAAAGCTCTTGTCATGCATGTGAAAAAACCGATACTGATCCTTTGTTGTTTCATTTCTTTACAGCTGGATGGCCCTCTAATTCCATTTGTACTTGATCTTGCTGCCTTTGGGTTGATGTTGTCATTAGTCCACTAGATCCAGTGGCATTGGCCCTGACGATCCATGATGTGTGTGCGTGATGCGTGAGTCTTCATGACAGCAGATGCTCAAAGGTTCCAAAGGACGCTCGTGTTATCCAAAGCTATAAAACTGCATTGTGCGGGTCTCTCTTGTCAGGACCAGTCGAGGTTCAGGGAGATTGTTTCATTGTCTTTGCTAACATGTTGACACAGCCATAATACTTCCCATTCTCGAACCGGGTGAGGTTCAGGGGGGGGGCCAAGTGCGGTTAAAAGGTTGTGTCATTTATGGCTATCAGACTCACAGCCTTTACGGTTGCCTACCATAAATCGTCTTTTGGGTGCGGTCTTTTACTTTTGGTCTTCCTCCATATGGTGTCAAGATTCTTCAAATCCATGCTTTGGCGCCCATCTTGCTCAATCGCTCTCAATTCCAACTCCGACATCCTTTTTTGAACAATGTAAGCCCCTCTTTTCATGCAGAACAACAACATTAACCCTCCCCCTTCTCTCTTCTTTCACAGCAGGATATCTCTAATTCATTGTACTCAATATAGCTCTCAAGTACCCATGGTCTTCCAAATGATTCATTATCTTAGCTCATTTATCCATCCATTCATATATATATACATCTCCATCGTAATAAACGTTTTACATTGTATCCATGCACTCAAAAGTCTAAGTTTTATTAATTGGTACGCTAAAAGCTAGCAACATCAATGGTTAAACTACAAGTCTGAGTGAGTTTGAGAGGGTTGACAGGTCATGACAAGACTAATCTAGTGTAATAGCCAAAGCGGTGAAGAAGACGAGAGCTGGTGGGAGTCACAAAGATATCAGTGGCAGAGTGGGCAAAAGGGTAGTGCTCTTCATCAAGGCAATGGTGAGGGAATCTACTATGAAAAGTCAATGCATTGAGAGAAAACTTGAGTGTTTCCCCATGGCTTTCGCAATCCGTGGATTCGAACCCTCTGAATCGCCAGTCCAAGTCCAAGTCCATTCCTTTCAAAAGCCAGAGAGCCGATCCTTTGTCATTCTGTTGATTCTAGTGAGAAAGACGAGTGATGACGGAAGAGGTTACTATTAGCAGTGTAAGAGATAGGGGGACGTGAAATTAAGAAGAAGGGAGTTACCCTGCGTTTATCGTTAAAGGTCGCTGTATACAGTTCGAGTCAGAGGCGGTAGCATGGCAAAGTCGATGGGAAAAAAAAAAGTGATGGAGAAGGAAAGAAGAGGCAAAGAAAAGGTAGAGGAAGAGGATTCATGTAAGGATTTTGCCACGTGGCGGGGGTTGAAAATTTGGGAGCTTTTAAAAGTTCAGACACTTTTTAAAACTCTTCGGTTTTGGACCCCATTTCTTTGTAAAGAGTTGCCCTATTTCTCAAAACAGAGATGGATAACCTACTTTTAAATTTCACATGGAACAAGATGGAATACATATCTATCGAACCTTACCAAGAACAAAGTACTTTGACGCTGTATACATCAGTGAGTCCATACACAAAATCCCAGAACAGTGCCTGGTATAAAGGCCCCCAAAGAACGGTAATTCATCCACGCAAATCCAACATCCTTACATCATGGGCTAGCTAGGAAGCACGTTTTCCTTCATGTCAAATTTGAACTGAAGTTTATTATCTCGCTTATCAGTAAATGCATGATCAATGAGAGGGGCACTTTTTCATGGGGGATGATCTGACAATTTTCCCAAATGGCGGCGTTTGAACAAATAAAAATCGGCATTTCAAAATAGGTTTTGTTCAGGTTCAAATGTGACAAAACCGCATGGTCTCTTGGGCTATCAAAAGGGATAGACTGCACAGTTTTTTACCCGGCCCACTTTATTTCACATCCTGCCTTTTCCAAACTCACTGTGTGCGCAACAATCGGTCAAGAATTGAGTGCATTGGTGCATGTCAGAGTTTCCAATATCATACAGTATGACTGAAACATATTCAAAAGAGTGAGATCATGGAGATGGTTCAAAGTAGGTTTTATTCATTGATTGAGACTATGGTCAAAGTATGTGTAGGACTTGTCCTGGAATGACTAATCTAGTGCTATGAGCTACGTAATGAGGAAGGGGAGAGCTGGTCAGCGATGCCAAGAGGGTCAGTGGAATAGGCAAAGACGCTAACTGAGGGAAGAGTGCTCTTCAGCTTTGTAAATGGCTACAGGGTTTCCCCATGTTTTTTTTTGTAATTCTTGCGTACAATCTCTAATCTAACCACATGTCCAACCAATCCTGGTTACAGAGAGCCTATATCCGCTGCCATCTAACTCGATCTGCCCGGAAAAAGAAGAGTGATGATGGAAGATGTTAGTGTTATCGTTGTAAGAGAGGTGGACAAGATGATGAGAAGGAGAGAGCTACCCTGCGTTCGTCGTTTATGGTCATTGTAGAGAGGGCGGGACGTTTGTGGTGCAGTGCTAATGTAAATGGAAAGAAAAAAAGGGATGGAGAAGCAAAGAAGAAGCAAAAGAATAGATTAGACCCGAAAAGCGATTCTTGTCGCTAGGGCGGTGTTTGAAACCAGAGTGAGCTGCATAAAAAGTGGGCCAACGGTCAAGGAATGCACATCATGGCGGATCAAGTTCAAGTTGGAAGGAAGCCCAAAGCACTTTTCGTTTTCATCATAGTCCCATCTAAAGCTGTAACATTAATCTTGCCAGTTTATTTTTAAAAAAAGTAACACTATGTATAATATAAGCAGACGATCCCTACAATAACACTGCCCAGTAAGCTGGACCAAATCACTATCTAATCCCCCTTAAAGTTCATCTGCATCGCTATCTTCTTCCAAGGCATCATAATCATCTAGTAGCACATCCGTGTCTTCTTGATCCAATGGGCTATAGCGAGAACCACCTCGGCGTTGAAGGAAAGATGGAAGGCGGACATGTTGGAATATGTTCAAATCCGAGAGAGAGTGAGGGACAGGTATCCTTGATGCAAGACCAATGAGAGTAGCAGGGACAATGACGATGACAGAGAGTATTTTGGTAACGATAGGATGGGATATGATGCTTTGTGTTGCATTAGTAGCAGAGTCAGGGAGACGGATCGACCTAGATACACAAAAGAAGTAGGGATGAGTGATCTGGCGGTATGTTGCTTTTTGTTCACTTACCCAACTTGATGGCGGAAGGTAGTTCGGAAACGAAGACAGCCAAAGATGACAGCTGCACCAAAGAGAGGTGCGAATAGATAGACCGTCCAGTGAGTGCCACTGCTGCGTCCGGGACAGCGAATTTGGTCGCCTTGCTTGTCCAATTCTTTACCCCCTTCACATGTCGAAGCAGCGATTTTACGATAACTACAAGACACAAAACGGTAATTAGCCTGGGCGCAAAAATAGTAGCACCTTATCTTACCCAGTAGGATAGTACACAAAGTCCATAGTGCCGTCGCATTCAGGCACAACGGGTTTGAAGCCAGGTACCAAAACACATTCGTTGTTTTCGTTGCGCACAAAGTTAAAGTCACTGTAGGAAGAAGATTGAGTGGTCCTGCATTCAGCCATGATGGTTTTATAAACTTACCATTCGTAGTCTTCGGCGGCGCAGGTGCAGTTTCGAACGATTTCCTTGGGCTGGATCAGTTTTTCGCCAATGTAGCAATCACGATCTTGAATCCTGCGATGGTATTTGGTCTATAGGAATAAGGGCAGCATTAGTACAACAATCCAATACAGTCGAATCTAGATTTTGTATGAGCTTACTTCACGGCCAAAGAGACACTTCCCACCCCGCGTATCTTCAGGACTCCAGAGTTCAAAGTCATCATCATCGGCATTATTGATATCCAGCTTGCATTGAGTAGGGTGAATAGCACTAAAGTCGATGTAATAGGCCACAGACTTGGAGCCACCACGTTCTGACCCAAAGACAACGTACTTTTGACTGGTTCCATCAGGCTGAGTGATGATATCATCCACCTTGATCCGATCCCCTTTTCTTGCAAACTCGTAAGTCTTCCATGTCAATCCTTGATCGGCAGTGTACCTTGGTTAAAGAATCATGAATGAGTTAGTCATCGTCTTGTATGTGTGTGTGTGAAGCAACTTACTTGACTTGGTTGGTTTCGTCTTCATCATCCACGAGCATCAGTAAGGCACCTTGATCTGCGAATTCCCAGATATGAGCGCCCTTGTAAACTTCAGTCCAGGTCTTGCCAGCATCCCGAGTCAAAAACATATCACCGTCCCGGTATCCAGAGAGAGAGGTACCGACATTGCCCACACCGACCATCAAGCCAACAGCACTTGACGAACTGAAGAGATCCCGGGTGTTTCGTCGTTCAGAGTAGCTGTGCAGATGCAAACTACAGTCTTCAGGTTTACCACCGCCGCATTTGAAGTATTCGTTCTTGCTATCCACTGAGGGCGGGGTCAATCTACGCCAGCTTCGTCCCGCATCCGCCGTCATTCGAGTCACCAGCTTCTTGGGGTCATGCATATTGGCTTGGTTGGTATTGCTAACTTGACTGGCCAAAGAGATGCCTTCGATTCCTTGCATTTTTTCGAAATCCACAATGCCCATTTCGTTGCGATTGGCGTCGTTGAGTGATAAGACAAAGTAGGTGCCGTTCGAGTTGGAGGTGAAGATATTGCCGTATTCGGAACCCTTGTGCGTGTTGGTCGAGACATGGATCCAGATGTTGTTGACGGATTCCATGATGGTAAAGGCTTCGGGAGAGACGGTAAAGGCTTCAGGGAAGGACGCAATGGCAAAGCGAGCGCCGTCCAGACTGATGTGTAGCTGAAGAGTGTTTCCGCCATGTTGAGCAACAGCCACCACCATGTACTTGCCAAATACAGCGACGCCCACCATATCATCAAATATGTAGTCCTTGGATTCAAAATAGTTGGTGGAGCGTACAAATTCAAGTCGGTTTGCAAAAAAGGTGCGTTGGTTGCCAGACTTGTCGTGGTATTCTTCGCAAAAGATAGAATCGTGGTCAGCCAGTTCGATCGCCCCGTCTCGACCCCAGATACAGCTTCGGATGTAGGAGCCAATAGGTTGCCAGTTCTTGCCGCTGTTGTGTGAGTAGAAGGCCTCCGAGTGACATTCCGAGGACATGAAGGTATCGCACTTGTTTTCGCCAACGAAAAGCACGTATTCAGGTTCGTCTCGGTGGAAGCTGAGGATTGTGCCGGGAATGTTGTTGAGAGGATCCAGAGGCGTGATGATCTGCATAAAGTTACTGCCACGGTCTTGTGTAACAAAGTGAGTGCGTCCCTTGGTCATAAAGTAGGCGGTCTGTTCATGGTGAGGGTTCTGATACATGGCAATCACTTGATGATCGACAAAGATTTGAATCCATTGCTGGCCGTCGTCGTCGCTCCGCCAGATCTTGTTGTCAGCTGTGCGCACAATCACCCGATTTGTATCAGTAAAGTAGATGTAGTCCACCACACGGTCAGTAAATTCCATCTTCTTGCTTTGCACCTGGCCACCTTCGCCGCAATCCCAGTCTTTTTCTTTCTCCAGGTTGACGCCACCAGAGCAGGTGCTTTTTGCATTCTTCTTGTATCCAGAGCGGCCACGGAACTTGTCGTGAGGTTTGCAGACAGAAGGACGATCAGGATGGCGGTCGCTGTATTCACATTCACCTTTTTCGTTTCGCCAAAAGCCAAAGTCGCTAGTAACAAGAGTAAAAAAAATCCCAAGTGTGGTTAGTAACCGAGGAAATGTGAGTCATCTTGTTCCTCTTCTTGCTTACCATTCATAATCGATATCCCGGCATTGGCAGCTTTCTTCAAGGACTTGAGGTGCATTAAACTTGTCTCCAACCCTGCAGATGCGATCACTCTTGCGTCGATAATAAGCCATCTTTTTACCAAGCAAGCAAGCATCATCGCCGTCGTCGTCCTTGGCGATCCATTTTTCAAAGTCCGACCGGTCTGCGCTGTTTGCGTCGAGTTGACATTGTTTAATGTCGGTGCCAGCAAAGTCCACAACGATAATCACAGGCGAGCGTTGGTTGCTACGAGTATGACCCATGATGACAAACTTGAGAGTTGATGATAAAGGATCTGTTGTCAAAGTAGAGACCCGGATCGGATCGTCGGCAAACGTGTAGCCATGCCAAGTGTCGCCTTGATCCCAAGAGTATAAGAGTTCGTTCGTAGGTCCTTCGTCATTGATTAGCACCAGGATTGAGCCATGATCGCCAAATTCGTAAAGATGTTCCCCTTCTTGTATCCTGATCCAATTGTGCCCAGCATCCCTCGTCAAGAAAGTGTCGCTTTGTTCGTAGGATAAGAGTGACGAGCCAACATTGCCAACGCCCATTGCCAAACCAGGAACACCGCCCGCAGTGAAGATCGGCCCAGGTCCATGGATATCCGTCCGACTGTGTAAGTTGAGAGTACAATCCTTGCCACTGCAATCGAATTTGTGAGGAGGGTTGAGAGGCTGCCATTGTCCACCATCGTCCCAGCTGATCATGGTTCGCACCTGTTTTGCCACGTCCCGAGCACCGCCCACCAATTCATCAGCGTTCAGTACTTGGTTGGCAAGAATCACACCGTCAATGCCTTGCATCTTTTCGAAATCAACATATCCCTTGGCGTTTCCATTGGTGTTGTCGAGAGAGATATGATAGAATGTGCCATTGTCGTTGGATTTGTAAAGAGCGCCATGAGCCTTGCCTTGAGTCACCGACTTGAAGATATTCATCAGAATGGAATGCGTTGTCGACTGCAAAACAGTGAAGGTCTATTATGGAGGTAGAACAAACCACGATTAGTCTTCACCCTTTCCACACACACACACTACAAATACTAGTACTTACATCACGATCAATATACTGCCCTGGAGGGAATTGAGCTTCGGCAAACGTATCACCATTTATACTGACGTACACATTGAGATCGCCCTTGTTGTTCGCTGCCACAGCCATAAAGTCTTCAATGACAAAGAATTCCACGACATCATCGAACAGAGTTTCCTTGGTTTCAGCCCAGTCGACGGTTCGAATCAGCTCCAGTTGCTTGGTTTGTTGAGATTTATGGACAGAGCAGTAGATGGTTTCTTTGCGGATGTTGAATTTGGAGTCCCGGCCAAAGATACATTTATCCACATGAAGTCTAAAAGCACCCCAATGACGGCCGTTGTCGTGAGAGATATAGGCATCAGGTTGATGTGAGTCGGGATTATCGGCAACAAGAAGCAGCCAATCATGTTCATCGTGGTGGAAGTCCAGTAATTGCGAGGAATGGCGGCTAGGAGGGCCCGGAGTGACAATTGGCGACCAGTGTTCCCCTTGATCTTCAGTGACGAATAACCCCTTGTCCATAACAGCATAGGCACGTTGACTGTTGAATTCATGCATGATAAATTGATAGACCCGGCCTTCTTCCTTCAGGACTTGTTTCCAGACCATACCATGTTCGTTCGACGACCATAGTTCACCGTTTCGGAGTCGCATCAGGACCTTGGGGCTGTTGGCAAAGTAGCTAAACTGTTCGATTTCGTCGTCAAAGATCGTCTGGTACTTGGCGATGCCCTTTTCAGATGGTTGAGGACGAGGAGCAAAGTCGTTGCCGCCAGATGTGTGAGGTTGGGGTGCCGAGATCGTCTTGTCGTTATCACTGCATGGACGGTCCACAGGCGTATCCAATGGTGAGGTGCCCGGCGTGCATGTGTTCCCAGGAATCAAGCGGTATCCACTAGAGGCCACGTAGGTATCCGAGGTCGATTTGCATTGATTTGGTGTAAGCTTGTCGTTTGAATTGCGGCTACATTTGCCACTAGCATCACGGATAAAGTTGTAGTCGCATTCGTAGTCGGCGTCAGTGCACTGGCAGTTCTTCATCTCCAGTTCAGGTTCTTGGAAGTCCCGGCCCACATAGCAATCACGGTCCGCCTTGCGTCGGTAAAACATTTGTTCATGACCCATCAAGCAGTCAGGTCCATCCGTCAAGTCACGAGCAAACCAGCGTTCAAAGTCATTGTTGTTTTCATGATCCGGATCAAATAAGCATTGTCGAGCTTGAAGTTTCGTAAAGTCCAGATGGAT
Source organism: Absidia glauca (assembly GCA_900079185.1). Lineage (NCBI taxonomy): Eukaryota > Fungi > Mucoromycota > Mucoromycetes > Mucorales > Cunninghamellaceae > Absidia > Absidia glauca. The sequence continues at coordinate 463,745 of LT555008.1, forward strand.
AGATTGTACACGAGAAGAGGAGGAGTGATGTGCCGATCCAACCACCAAGATGAATTGTCGGGAAGTAGATTCAGGGTCCGTCGTCAACGAGCGAGCACGTACGGTCATGCCCAAATCGTGTTTTTCCCAAGAGCCACCCCGATCCTTGCTCCACCAAACATGGTCTGTTTCCTTTTCATCGTCGACCATCACCAAGAGAGAGCCCATATCACCGAATTCATACTTGTGCGCACCTTGGCGTACCATTTTCCAGTTCAATCCACCATCTGTCGAGAGGTACGTATCACATTCATCATATTCTAGCAGCCGATCGCCATAGTTGCCCACACCCATGAGAACACCGACAGCGGCGTTGGACGAGAAGACTTGACCCATGTTGTGAAGGGAGGTCGTAGAATGCAGGTGAAGACCACACCCATTGTCAGAAGAAGGACATGTCATCGCTTGGTTTTGAGTGTCCACCGCCTTTTTGATCGCCGCCCAGGTAGATCCATCGTCAAAGCTTATACGAGTTTGAATCTTCTTGTTGGCCGCACCGCTAGAGATATCGTTTGGATTGATGACCACATTTGCCAACATCATACCTTCTACGCCTTGGATCCGTTCAAAGTCGATGATGCCCATGGGATTCCGGTTGGTGTAGTCCAGACTTTTGACGAAAAACGTGCCATTGGAGTTTGACCTATAGAGCGATCCGTAGCCAGTATTGCTTCCCAACATATCCACCAGCAGCGAGGATCCCGTCGATTCCACAATAGTATACGCCTTTTCATGAATATCAGCACCAGGAGGGAACACCGCTTCATGCCAACTTTCACCGTCCAGCGAGATATAGAGATCCATGTCGGTTTGAGCGGAAGATGGTTTGACAGCTGCCACAAGATACTTGTTCACGGTATTTACGGCAACCACACCAGTGACTTTGTTGCCCGTTCCAAAATCAACCACCTGTTCAGTGTGGAAAAAGTCTTCAGATTGCACGAGTCGTAGGTCGCTTGGATCCATTTGATTTGCGCCACGTTTGTTCGAGGATTCCACACACATGACTTCGTTCACCGGGGCATTATCAAAATGAGAGCTTGAGACACTCCAAATGCAGGACGCCGTATGTGTTCGTAAAAGCCGGAGTTCGTTAAAGTTGTTGGTTGTATAATACGTCTACGTCGAAATAAGAAAACAAACGTGAGTGGTTTATCGCCCTTGCTATGGCTTGTTCCTCCCATTATGTCCTTTACCTCTTGGCGACAATCCATCCCTTGCCATCCTTTCTTGTTGCATTGGAATCCGGTAAACAGCACATAGTTCGTCCGTTGAGCATGGAATGATAAGTGTTGGGACAAAGCGGCAGGCTCCACAGGTGTTTCAAAAGCGGTCCATGTCTTGCCTCGGTCTTCGGTCTTCCAGTGTTGGCGGTGTGATCCCAATACATAAGCCTATTTCAAACCAAAAGATACACAATTGCGTGAGTTTAATACAGCACACCATTACATACAAACTCCCACTTTCTCTCCTACCTTTTCAGAATCATAGGGATGTTCGTATAGAAACTGTGCCTGGCCGTCGACAGTAGAGACCTTGTTCCATGCTTGGCCTTGATTTTCCGACCGGTAGAGAGAATGACTATTTCCGTCCAGCCAAAGTAAAACCTAGTCGATCAGGAGATAACAGACAGGTTATTATCATATCCCTCTTATCACTGCATCCACTTACGTCTGAATCCTTAAAGTAAAACATCTTTTCAGGGAGACCGTCGAAGCCAGTGTTTTGTGTAGTGATTGCTTGACCAGCAGCCAAAGGTATACACCATGAAAGCAAAGCCAAGGAAGCAAGCGATAGGAGCATGAGATTTCCCAGTACTTTCCGTGTTGTTGTAAAGCCTATTCCTGTTTGTGTACCTTGAGGCGAGGAAGGTAGGCCGCGCCATAAGAGTTCCATGACGGTTAGTTGTTTTGCTTCAGTCTCCTAGAATGAGTAATTAAATACAAGGTTAGACAATGTAGAAAGACAGAGGGACTATTTGTGTTGTTTGGACGAACCTTTTTCAAAGTAGAGTCAATGAGAGTATGCGTGAGTGCTATGAAGGAAATATAACAGGCAGGTTAATGTATCATTCAAAAAGGGTGTGTTGTTCAAGTTACCTCGATACCTTTTTATAATGGCCTACAGTTGTATATCTGGCAACAATGAGGTTTCTATGCCTATGTATCGACAAAAGTAGGAAGGAGCAGTAAAAAGGATTGTGGAAAGCGAAAGAAAGACGTGTCCTGCCAAGGAATGAAAGACTTCAGGAAGGCAGTATGCGGAGTTTTAATTTTAGTGGGTGACTGGTATAAACTCCGACAACGTCTGCCATTTGCTAGGGGCACGCACACTTGCAAAATTTACTAATCCGTCGAAAAAGGATCGGGTTTTGAAATATTGGGAGGGTCAGTTTGCATGAATCTTATTTCATATATCATAGACAGGGTTATGCATGGACAGTATCGAGTAAACCCACTTCTATAGTCATCAAAAAGCTATCCTATCTTCTCATACTGTATGCTACACTAATTCAGCGATCCAGCACCTACTATACACTTCACCACCCTTCCAACCCAACATTGGCCCAAAGGTTTTTTTTGGTGACATATTCATAGTCAAAGTAGACCAGGAGGTTATCAGAGTCCTATATTCCAATGATTGGATGATAAAATAGAGCATAGGAGAGAAGAAGTGAATGATTTGCTGTTGGGCTTAGCCTTATGCCTCAGCCCCTTCACCCCTTCACCTCAAAATTTGAAATAAAGATAAAACCGCCCCGCCAAGCAGAAATGACTTTACTTTTCTCATCGGGAATCAATCGGCAAGGCCCTCTCTTTTGCCGGTATCAGGTACAAAAAGAAAACGCATATCAATTGCAGCTCATCAGCTCGTATGGCGGATATCATGGGCGTGAACGAGGAACATATGCGACTCCAAGGCCCATGGAACGATACAACAATGAACGGCGCATACCTTACCAGTCTTCCAAGAGAAATGATGCAATCAATGGAAGGTTTCCCCACAAATGGTCAATCCTTTTACTGTAGCTTCTCGTGCTGCCCTTGACCCACCTACTAGACTCTGCAAGAAGTTGCTCCCGGCGATCGACGAATGACATAGCCGACTGGCTGAAAAAATCTCAGCCCTGACAGCAATAATCCTATTCAATCTACCGTCGCTTTCAATGCATTTGTAAAGGCGATCATGATGCTCAGGAAGACTTTTATACAAGACTCGGTGCTCATGATGGAGCTCCGCCCCTGCCATCCCATTTGGCAACATTTAATCTTCTCTGATCCAGCCTACTTGTCATTTAAAAGACAAGTCAACATCATTGCGTTAGAATGTAGTAGCATGCTCACTTTGAAATGTTAGGGATCTGCTGCAAATTGGAGCTCGGGAATACGATACTGCCCACACACTCCTCCAACAATGTGCGCCTATGCACCGTATATTTCAAACTCCGATTTGGCTACAAGAACTTCTTTTCTGCCCGTCCTTTATTTTGCTCCTTCTTCCCCTCGTCATCACTTTTTTTGCCTCCATTGTCATTCTTTTTACTCCACGACGACGAACGAACGAACGAACGAACGAACGAGCACACGAACGAACGAACGGTAAATCTCCTCTTCTCACGTCATGTTCATCTTTTGCTTACCATTGCTAACTTTTTGCCTTTTGCATCGTTCCTCTTTCTTTTGACACCAGATCGGCTACGACGATGACGACGACGATAGCGATGACGACGATGCTAATGCCGACTCCACCACTGCACCATGCCGCCCAAAAAGGCTCTTTTAAAATTTTCAAATGTAAAAAACATGGGGAAACCCTTGAATTTTTTTTTCTTCTGCACTCATCTTGTCCATAGTAGATTGCCTAGCCATTGTACCGATAAAGTGCACCATCCCTTGACCCATTTCCTGCGCCTACTACTACTGATACTTTGGATAACCCTGGTCTGGTCTCCTTAGCTCTTTACACTAGATTAGTCACTCCATGACAAGCCCTGTATTCACTGCCACCCACTAGGACATGTAGCTTAGGCATAGTCTCAATCAGTCAACAAAAAATCTACTTGAACCCATCTCTATGACTTTTTTTCTTTTGCATAAGCTCCACTGATCTTGAAGACTCTGAAATGTAGCGACGTCAAGCCCTTGCCCTTTTTTCATTGTCTACTTCGTCGGTGAAAAAAAGGATCTTGGCAGTTAAATCGGCGTTTGAAATATGGGGAGGGACAGCAACCCTTTTGTCTGCCTTGTCTATACTTCGCTACTTCTTCCTTCTTCTTTCCAAAAGTATGAATTCATCTCTGACTTTATAGTTTTATCAGCTAAAGCTCTTCAATGATGGACATAAGATAAGTCTTCCTTTGCCACAATGTTGTTCACCTTTCTCTCACCATTGCCACCATTTGACTTTTGCTTTATTTCTTCTTCTTTTGACACTAGATTGAACAGGATACTAGATTGAACAGGATACTAGATTGAACAGGATGACAAGGATATTGGCTTTCTGGCATCAGGATCTGGTGGGTCTGGACTTGGATTAGGAATTGGGACCAAGGGATTACAAAAAACATGGGGAAACCCGCAATTTTTTTTAGATGCACTCACTTTTTCATTGTAGATTCTGTAGTCAGTGCGCCCCTAAATCCGTTCGCCTGCCCTATAGCTCATTTCCACCACTTTAATGTAGCACAGTCGGCCAGATCTTCCCTTCCCTTAGTCATTACACTAGTTTAGCCACGTCATGTCAATCAATAAAACTCCCTCGTTGGTTTCTTTTTCTGAAGCATGTATGTGTACATCATTACAGTGTTGTGTTTCCCCTTGGAAACCATCCAGACCTTTTGATCTTTTTTTTTGCCCTATCATGTTTAAAGAGAGCCCTCGACGCACGTCAACGGACCCTTCAAAAACTTACCCCTTTGAGTCATGGCTCGGTGACACACAAATGGTTGGAAATGAGGACATTTCTGCAGTCAGATAAACCTATACCCAAATTGATCTTGTCAGATGCTCTTAAAGAAGTTTCCATCCGTACAAGTTTGAACATTCTATGATCATACATGGTATGATATCATTCAGGGACCCTTTTCAAAAAAAGCCCGATTTCAAACCCCGCCCAATGCCCCTTTTCTGCATGAAAAGTGTATATTTATAAATGTCAATAGAAGTTCGCTATGTGCTATGGTATAAAAGAATGATATCAAAGGGGGGAGAAGATGTGATCTAACCTAATCTAATCTAGGAGGCGAGATTCGGGAAGCTGTTGGTTTTTGACGGATCTCTTATGCGACGAGAGGAAGCAGCGCCTAGCCAAGATAAGCGAGCGTCATCCCATGTGCGCAGATGATGGCTGTTGAGTCGAAGGGGACTTTCTTCGCCCCTGATTGTCGAGACTGTGCTGTGCCTATGTTGATGATTCATGACCGTCAAATGCCTTGAGCGGATACTTTCGGCGTCGTTGTTGAATTCCACCCATTGTAGAGACGCCACGGAGCGAGAGCCCAAGGATGCCCGGGTTACTGGATCGGGTCGATGGTCGGTAGGTTGCTGAGTCACACCGTCACCAATGTTGAGAAGAAGCTTGGAAAGCCCAAACATGCTGGAGCGCTGTTTTGTATGGGTGGTGGGCAGATCGTCGTCGTTGGATGTGGGTTGTGAGTGTGGATGCTCGAACAGAAGTGGTCCAATATCCAGGGGCTTGAAGATACTGAGTCGGAGGCGCTGGAATGCTGTGCTGGATCGTTTTTTACCGCCATTGTCGTCTTCCCCATCTTCATTGTGATCAACAGCCGACTGGTTGATATAGGTCGAAGTATGGCGAGGATCCATGCTGTGAGTGACATTGTTGTGGCTGGCGCTTTGGGTGATGACCTGCCTGGTGGTGTTGGTGGTGGCGGCGGTATAGGCGGCTGGCGGGATCGGAGTTTCACATACCCAATTCGTGTACAATTGCCGACTAGGACTATCCAGCATCATGGGTTGACGATGAGGTTTGGTGTAAGGATTTGATTTGTCGAGTTTGGTGGATGAGATGATAGAAGGCGATGTTCGGTGTGATGATCGATCGTCAGCTGCCCTGACCAAGCCAAAATCGGAGTCGAGTGATAGTTGGCTAAGGCGAGTTTTGGCCCGATCGGGTTCCTGAATACCACTGGCAAAGCTTTCACTAGGATGAGACGGGGTGGATAGGCTGAATCGTATGGCACGGGAATGGAGATCGTAGTTGCGTTGCCGCCGTTGTCGAAAATAAAGTATTAGAAGGAGGATACCAGCACCAAGCGCAAGAATCACCGCCACAATGATACCGCCAATAGCACCCCCGCCAATACCTGATGCAAAGGATCCATCACCAGTAGCAGTAGCAGCCGTAGAGATAGTGGAGGTACCCCGTGTCACATCTTCAGTGGGTGATCGTTTCAATAATTGTCTTTTTCGATGGCGCCACGGTAAGGAGGCACCAGCCGCCGTCAGGTCGATGGTCGCCGAGTTGCAGTCGTCAAAGGCCACATAAGAATCGCAGCCACCATCGACAAACATATGAGATTGTGTCACCATTAATGCAACATGGCCAGCGCGGGGTATAGAGTGACCCAAAGGTGTAAAAGTGAGAATGTTGTCAGCCAGTCCATCTAAATGAATCCACCAAAGATCGTCCAAAAGAGAGGAGTTTGCCGAAGAGCCACCATAAAGAGCAGCATGTGTTTCATTCATAGACACCATAGAAGCATGTAATCGAGGAAGTGGCACCTGGGAAGATGGTGCGTAGTCGAGTCGTTTCCAAATAAGGGTGTGTGTATCGAAGAGAGTGCAATGCTGGACAAGACCGTGCTGCAGGCGATGATCCCCTCCGAAACATGTCAGGATGGTCATTGATTGTGGTTGAGGTACAGCCAATGAGACATGACCCATAATCCCCTGTTCGAATGAATGCACATGGAGCCACACCTTTGATTTCCAATCCAACCTCCAGATGTCCGATTGAGGTGTGTCGTCTTCGATGGTGGATCCGCCAATGAGGAAGATTTGAGAGTCCATACTGTGAGGGGTGATGATTGTCGTAGTGGTGTGGGCATAACGATTTGAAGGTGCAAGCGAGAAAGTCGGTGACGATGGTAGAAGCGGATGTTGTTCGTGGTGCACGTCTATGATGGTGAGAGGTGGTTGGTTCGGTTTACCAAAAAAAGAGACCAGTGCATTGTCGATCCAAAGTGCTGTGTGTCCTAGTGTGGGTAATGAAGTAGACCTAAACCTTATTGACGGCGGATGATGATGCATGGTTGATGGTGATGATGATGCTGTTGTTGAGGGTTGACGACGCTGCTGCCGAGAATGCATAGAATGGACTAGCACTTCTTGATTTCCAATGGAAGCGATGGTATCTTTGCTTGTCTTGGCTGCAGCATGATGTTGTAAAGGTTGGTGCTTTGTTGATATGGTTAATGAATATGCAACCTGCTGCGAAGGATACATAACCAAAGTGTAAAAATAGTTGGGTCAAACAATAAATAAGCAGAAAGGCAAGAATAAAAGGAAAGGAAGGGGAAAAGAAATGAGAAAGCAAAAGAGGGAGAGGAGGACGGGGGTAAAGTTACCACTGTATGAGAGATAAAACCGAAAGAGGGGGAAAGAGAACAAAATTAACGAGGCGCCCATTTTTATCCATCGCCTGTCGGCGTTTGAAAAATTGGCCAATGGCGGAGTTTGAGCATATATAAATGCACTTTTTGCGCCCCTCGATTTTTTTCTTTCTCTTTCACTTTTACTTCACTTTTTGACTCACTCACCAAATTACTCACACCTCATGGTTCTCCATCACAATTATCAAACCATTGATGTTGATATCAATACCGAACACACACCTCTGTTGCCACCGCCCTCCCCACTGATACCAAAACATGAATGGTCTATCAAAAAACGTAAGCAGATTAAGATTGAAGACACAAATGCATGAATGTGAAGAAAGGGTGATCGCTGTCAATGTTATGATACGATGCTCCTTGTACAACAGTATACTAACTCTTTTTGTATCCATTTGTATCAAAACATAGCCATCTATACTTTGGTGAAAAGCAAGACCCTGTCCCTGTTACCTGCTTTTTCTGTTGGTGTAGCCATTTGGTTTGGCGCTTCTCCCAGCGATGAACTTACACCCACAGCTATTCACTTACTGTCTGTGTTTACTAGGTAAACATTCCCCATTCAAACTTTCATGTTCCTCATCATTGCTTTTATGAATAGTTGTATCGTGGCTTTGATTACGACTTCTGTAGACATCTCCATGTTGGTCCTGACCGGCTTGACTCTTCTTGCCACCACACAGTCCTTTCAATGTACGGACGAAGCCTCTGGTTTATCAACAGAATGCCGACTCTGCGGTGAAATCAATCCTCTCACAAAAGACACTTATCAATGCGACCCAGCTTCTGATTCATTCAAGCAATCTTTGGAAGGGTTCTCAAGTACTGTTGTTTGGCTCATCTTTGCTGCTTTCCATCTAGGCAAGGCTGTCCAAGTGACTCGTCTGGGAAGACGACTCTCGCTGTGGATGATCAGTCTATTCGGTAGCCATATTCTCGGATTAGCCTATGCAATTGTACTATCAGGTAAGACACCCCCCTCCCATATCTATCCCTTATTAAAAAAAGATTCCATGATGATCATGTTTTCGAACACTCACCTCAACTCCTTTTCGACTCCTTTTTTACCGTCCTTCTAGAATTACTACTAGCGCCATTTGTGCCAAGCAATACAGCTCGTGGCGGTGGAATCATTTTGCCAGTTGTCCAGTCCATAGCAACCACACTCGGATCCACCCCTTCTTCAAACCCTGCTCTTGGCGGATTCTTGCTATTGGTTGGTTCTCATGCAAATCTATTGTCAGGTAATATAAAGTTTTGGGGATGAGAGAGGAAGCATATGTGTGGGGCTGATCTGTCAAGTATGTATGCTGATGATCTATTCTTATCATTCCATGACGATTTTTAAATATGTACCTGATGGGGGACTATAGCCTCGATGTACCTTACAGGTAAGATTAGTGTGGGATGAAATTCGAATACAACTCTCTTTGTTTACACTTCTCTATGTATTGCACGTACTTTGATGATACACCTTAGGCATGGCTCCCAACCCAATTGTTATCGCCAAGGCCAATCAGCTCTTCCCTGACCTTAACTTTGGCTTCATGACATGGATAACCGGCAGTATCGTTCCTGCATTGTTTTGCGCCGCCTGCCTGCCCTATCTACTTTATCGCTTTTGTGGAATCGACGCCCAAGAAAAGACCGGTGGCGATGGCAACATCACCAAGCATGCTCGAACGGAACTTGAACTGATCGGCCCTATGTCTACAAAGGAATGGGTAAGAAATTGGCTTAGGTCCTGGATAGGGGAGTCGCTAACGATCAACTTTGTATTCTGCCCTTAGCAACTATGTGTCACCCTGCTTTCGTGTCTTACGCTGTGGGTGACATCAAGTTACACAGGCTTGGATTCCACTCTTGTCGCTTTGATGGGGATAGTGGCACTGTTGCACATGGGAACCATTAGCTGGAAGGATATCTCTACCAACACCAACGCAGTAAGTTGACATCATCAAAGGGAAAGGGGCGGGATCTAACCATTTGTTTCTAGTGGGATACCTTGTTCTGGCTAGGTGGGTTTGTGACCATCGCTCAACAACTATCAGAAGCTGGTGCATCGACCTTTTTGGGACAAAAGATCTCCGACGCCATCGAACATTTGGCCCTGCCACCCATGCCCGCCTTGGCCATCGCTTACTTTTTAACCACCTTCATGTTCTCATCACTCAGTGCCCATACAGTAGCCTTTGTATCAACCTTTTTGGATGCTGGTGCTTCTCTTGGTGCTCATCCCCAAATTCTGACGGCATTTCTGGCTTACTTTGGCGCATTAGGCGGATGCATGGTAAATATAGAACAGCCCCCTTCCTCATCACCACCCCGTGGCTTCTCCTATTACATGATGTTGTTTTTAACGAACCTTCTTTTTTCATCTCTTAGACAAACTTCTCAACAGGAAGTGCTGCAATGTACTATGCACCTGGCTATGTATCAAGGTCAAAGTGGTTTACCGTTGGGTTCAAAATGGCTCTCTTTTACTTGACTGTGTACTTCACCATCGGGTTAGGCTGGTGGAAACTTCTCGGTTGGCAATGATGATACAATAATATACCTCCCTCTCCCACTCTTCCCCTTTTTACTTTATTCCCATTACATTCTATACAGTACCATTACTCGACTCTAATAAACTAACAGGCCCATGAAGGCCCTTTTGATCATAAAACCAAAGATCGCCGGATTTGTAAACTCCGACATGGATCGACATGCGTGTCCTGAATTTTGCGGACACTGAGAATTTGTGGTGAGGGGAAGTTGGCGGGGTTTGAAAATGTTATAAGTTTCCACTTTCCCCATGTCTTATTGTTTTACTTCTTCTTTCCTTCCCCTTCGCTTTTTTCTTACCATCGGCTTTGCCATGACTCCCCCTCTGACACGAACTATGCACGACGACCATAAACGATGACAGCAAGGGTAAGTCTCCTTCCCAGCAGCTTGTCCACCTCTCTCTTACATTGCTAACACTAACATCTGCCATCATTACTCTTCTTTTTCTTGACAGATTCAGCAGGATGGCAACGGATATAGGCTCCTGGCAGAAGGACTGGATGGACATGTGGTTACATTAGGGATTAGACGCAAGGGATTAGGAAAATCATGGCAACTTTTTTTTAGGTGCACTCCCTTTCCATGGTAGAATCTCGTAGTCAAAGTTACTAATAAAAGTATACCAATTCTTTGCCCATGCCCTTCCACTATTATCATTGATACTTTACACAGCATGGTCTCTTCATTTGCTTAGTTTTTACAACAGTTTAGTCATTCCCATTACAACTCGTTGCCATTTACACATTTGCTTAACTACGGCCCCAAACATAGTCTGCACCATAGCCCTTTTTAATCCTATTGTATCAATAAAGCCTACTTGAATCATTTCCCGAAAGACTTGTCGTATCAGGCACTATTTAGACCAAAAGATGTCAACACCATAGTTTGAACACTGTCAAGCGACGAAGTAGACAATAAAAAAAGGGTCAGAGCTTGGCGTACCGGGCGATTTGTACCGCTACATACCAAAGACTTTAAGATCACTTAAGCTTATGCAAAAGAACAAAGTCATGAAGATGAGTTAAGTAGGGTTTTTATTGACTGAATGAGACTATGCTAAAGCTACATGTCCTAGTGGATGGCAGTGAATGCAGGGCTTGTCATGGAGTGACTAATCTAGTGTAATGAGCTAAGGAAAAAGGAGACAGAAGGCAGACCAGTGTTATCCAAAGTATCAGTAGTGGTATGATTTGGAAATGGGTCAAGGGATAGTGCACTTTTTTCGGTACGATGACTAGGCGATCTATTATGGACAAGATGAGTGCAGAAGAAAAAAAAATTCAAGGGTTTCCCCATGTTTTTTACATTTGAAAATTTTAAAAAGGCCCTTTTTGGGCGACATGAGATAGTGGTGGAGTCGGCATTAGCATCGTCGTCGTCCCTATTGCCGTCGTCATCGTCGTAGCCGATCTGGTGTCAAAAGAAAGAGGAACGATGCAAAAGGTAAAAAGTTAGTAATGGTGAGCAAAAGATGAACAAGACGTGAGAAGGGGAGAGTTACCGTTCGTTCGTTCGTGTGCTCGTTCGTGTGCTCGTTCGTTCGTTTGTTTGCCGTCGTGGTGTAGAGAAAATGACAATGTGGAGGAAAAAAGTGATGACGAGGGGAAGAAGGAGCAAAAGTAAGATTTGTCGAACGAAGTGGAGACTTATAGCATTTTCAAACCCCGCCATTTTTCCTCTCACCACAAAATTCTTGAATGTCCGCAAAATTCAGGAGACGCTCTTCTTCCCTCTTTTATTTTTATGCTAATGCCATCACGATCGATGAGCTTGACATTGCCAAGTAAGTAACTTTTCTACCATTGACTCACTATCTCTCGGACAAGTATACTAATCTCTTCTGAAACAGGTGCGGTAATGTTAGGCTACCACAAATCGTAATAAATGGATTACCAGGGGACTTTTGAAACGTACGGTAAAGTCAGGTAAGGGTTATGGATTCTTACCTTGTTTATGGCTCATGGGGAATGCTAAAAGAGTATTGGAATTCACTTGTCTTACATACTTACATTAGGAATGGGAAACCAACACTGGTTGACACTGACATTGTCGATTCTGTTGAACAAGGCGCTAGTCACTTGGTAAATGGTTTTGGAAAGAATAGTCAAGACCCACCTACTCTTAGAAGATTCTGGTGGCGCATAAACAAAAAACGTCTAGTACAACCTTCACAACGGTCGGTGCACAGTCTGGGCACCCATCATAGGTGGATCGTTTGTTTCAGTCTCCATGTGGCGCTGGCTCATTCATGAATCTTAGAACGGGCTATTGCGAAGAACGATGACTCTATTTAGAACCATGATCTAGGTAACTTCTACATTTGACAAGCAATCAATAACTTACCCCCAACGATATTACTTTTTACGTACTGTCTCATGTTAGTACGGTGGATGGTTTTGGTCGTATCAACACTTGGACGTATCAACATTTGTGTCTCCCTCCTTCTCCTGGTGGCACCACGTAAGGGAAAATCAGAACGGAAAGAACGTACATTCACCTCCTCCTTCGTTGTGTATGATCATTAGGGACTTGAAAGTTCGCTCTACCGCAGAATGATGAAGTAAGGCAACCCCTCTAATCGATATTATTTCCGTCTTTTTGTTTGTATGGCAAGATGAATAGGATCCCAGAATGTGTCTGATTACCGCCACTTTCTTCCCCTCGACTACCTTGGCGTGTCGCACCAGTATAATCCGATCCTCACCCATGGAAATCAGGCAAAAAAGGGAACTGTTTTGATTCTTGGTCTTGATAGCGCCTTTGGGCGCAATGCCTGATCATATTCGATTGGCCTTAAGCGGTAAGAAGACAAGGAGAGGGGTTGAAATGGTTGAAGTGGTTAAAGCGTCGGAGAGGGAAATCAGAAAAGAGGTCTATTCTCATCACGCTCTTGTTGTAAATTAGGCAATCCCGACGATACTTCTCACACCACCCACCAATCAACAGTGCTTCTGGACGGACGATGACGAATGGAGCCACCAATAGTGGCATGGATAGGATATGACGACAATGTGGATGGGATACTACGCTATATCTCTTTCTTAGGATAGACGTTTAGCGCATAGTCGTAGTCATAGTGTTGATTTAAAGTTTGTGCTGTTGGGGTCTGGTGTGTGTGCGCAAATAAAAAAAAAAAA
>LT555008.1:493904-511512 GCA_900079185.1 Absidia glauca
CAAACGAAAAAGTAATGGGACAATAGGATACTTACTTGTTGACCTTGGTAGGCTTGCGACTATGATGTGAAACGAGCGGAAACAGGCATTGTATTCATCGACGAAATCGACAAGATCTCTCGACGATCCGACTCGTCGTCTGGGTCCCGTGATGTCTCAGGGGAAGGCGTGCAGCAGGTAGGGCGAAAAGAGAGAGGCAAAGATGACAACTAACTTTAGAGTTTTTCTTTTTTCTTTTTTTTCTTTTTTGATGCATAGTCCTTGTTGCGCATGCTAGAAGGCACCGTGGTGAGCATTGTTGACAAGTCAGGCAATGCACCTAGTCATCGACGTGGCGGTGTAAACGGCAACATACCCATGGGCAGCGGTGGAAGTCCTTCTGCGGGTGGAGGGGCCAAAGGCGAATCATACTCTGTAGACACCAGCAACATTTTATTTATTCTCAGCGGTGCCTTTATTGGATTGGACAAAACGGTGAAGGATCGGATTGCAAAAGGGGTAAGTAAAGAGCCCTTGATGCAAATGATCAACTGACACCATGTGGTTTCTCTTCTAGTCCATTGGCTTCGATGCTGTGATCCAATCAGGAACCGATGATTTTGTTATACAGGATGGCAAGTCGACACTACAACCTCTCGATTTGGTAGAGCCCTCAGGTAAAGAAGCAGCCAACTTTTTTCATGCAGACACTAATCTCCCGAGCTTTAGATCTCGTCCAGTACGGCTTGATTCCCGAGTTTGTCGGTCGACTCCCGGTGCTATCGAATGTCAACAGCCTTTCCAAAGAAGATTTGGTGCGTGTGCTGACGGAACCCAAGAACTCGTTATTGAAGCAATACGAAGCGCTCTTCAAACTAAGTCAAGTAAGAAGCACATACACACACATGATGAATGGGAAACACTGACTTTTTTTGTTTGGCGGGGACATGACGGAAAAAAAGGTGGATCTTCGATTTAGTCAGGCAGCATTACACAAGATCGCCGAGCTGGCTTTGGAAAAGAAAACAGGGGCACGGGGGCTCCGCCGCATTATGGAAAACGTGCTTTTGGATCCAATGTTTGATGCACCAGGAAGTAGTATCAAGCAAGTGGTGATCGATAGCGATGTGGTGAACAAGAAGAAACCCGCCTTATACCTTCGCAGCGACCAAACGTCTTTGGGCGACAAGATGATCGTCGATGATGATGGGCTCTCCGACTTGATGGCTTCTTCTCCAATACCCTCCGTGCGCCAGCAAATGTCTCAGCATTAGTTAGTTACCTAGTAGTACAGCCCTCTTTTACTTTTGCCTCCTTATTAGTGCCCTCCTTCCAATAAACATCCTGTTTGTGTATCATCTGTACAACTTTTATTTGACCATGCCACCTGTGACAAAGAATTTCACACGAAGGGTGAGAAAAAAAATTAAAGATTCTTTAATAGTGTGAGACAATACAACAACATGACAATGATGTAACGGGGAGAGGGGTTTAATAAGAAACTAGCTAGCTGTAGATGTAAACTGGGGGGGGGGATGGATGCTAATGTAAAGGATGTAAATGGAGGAAGAGTCTATCTGCGTAACAACATGTCGGTCCACGATTTTGAGTCGACGGCTTCTTGATCCAGAGATTGCTGTCCACCGACCTCCAAGGAGATTTTCATATCAGCAGTTTCGTCTCTTGATTGCTTGAGGAAGGGCATGACGTTCGTTCCACCTGTTCCACGGACGACGCCAGTCTTGGGGTCCACATGTTTGGCCAGGCCCAGTTGCGGGAAGAGGGAGCTGACCTTGGCCGAAGGGGAGCCTTCTCGGATACCAGGGTGCGTTTCTAAAGCGGTCTGAGGGTATAACATGTTGTGCAGTGCCTTTTTCTTGTTGAGGATATCCTGATCCTGCGGTTGAGTGGTGGCAGGAGATGTCGAGCTGGTGGTGGTGTCCTCTCCCTTCTTCTTTTCCATAGCGAATCCACCATGGGCAATGTTGGGACCCTTTCGAGCTTGGTTGACGATATAGAGACTGACAATCTGTACATGCTTATCACGGAAGAGTTTGAGTTGGTGCAAACAGTCGTTGTAAAGGCCGATCAATTCACGCTCTTCGTCGGATATTTCGCCAGTGTGTAGGAGGGCTTCGAGGTGCATCATAAACGGGCGGATGTTGGCGGATGTTTCGAGGTCTTCCAAAAAGAGGCGATGCTTTTCAGGCATATACTTGCGCATCGCTCGTAAAAAGGCGTTACGGTTGGTGCGTTTGTAGGATGGAAGAGGGGTCGTGGCACCAGATGAAGTTCCAGAACGATCGAGTTCGTCAGCAGGTCGAGTCGAAGGTAGATGACGGTATCGATCGTTCTTGTCCACGGGTGAAGTTGCTGATTGATTGAGTTTCATAGCGAGAGGCGAGGATGATGTCGATGATGCTGGTTTTTCGCCTACAGGATGGTGTTCCACACCAAAGGCCACATCAAATGTAGCGATCAAACTGCTCTGAGCAGCACTTCCTCCAGCGTACCGACGGTATTGGCGTAATAATCGTTCACCTTCGTCCAAATGGCTAATGTCCGCATACTCGTCTGTTTCAGCTGACCATAGAGAATCGACACCTTCGTAAATCAAACCCAGAGGAAGACCAGCCTCGGCCATGTTTTCCCAGCCTGCCAAATAAGGACGGATTTTCCAGTAAAAGACATAGGGATCACACTTTTCAAACATGCGGTGAAGGACAGTGTTGATATCAGCCAAGGCATCCCGGACGGTTGTGAGATCCAGCTTTAAACCATCGTAATCGCCGTCTTGGATGTGACCAATGGATGATAGAATAGCCGCAGGACATTTAGCACCAGCACTTTCGATAGCAGTAGTGATCAAGTAGAACCAAGATTCGTCGAGTGATCCGGAATAAGTGGCAAGTGTTGTCAAGTTACTATGACAATGATAAAGCGAGGGGGTGAGTCATGGGACAAAAGTCGGGAGGGAGGGTCATCCTTTTGTGTTCTACCTTAGATCGATGGGTCCTTGTGAATCGAGTAATCGATAGTTCCATAGCACAACGGCAGCGTGACACACAACTGGACAAAGACCAAGGTGATCAGCAATGGCGGTCCAAGGCACAGCCAGATTGGCAGGTAAAGTCTGTCGTGAGAAAAAATGGAAGATGGGATTAGTCTTTATCCGACGTGTGACACAGAAAAGGTGTCAGTCATATTGATGATCTGAGTTTTTTCTGGTCTTTTTATCTCCACACCCTATACGACTTACTTCAGAAGCTTCTTCATGCTTGCCCCACACGTAACTATGAGAGAGCATGCACAGAATGAGGAAGGCCCGGCGATGTTCTTCAATGGTATTCAGATTCTTGTGATTCAATTGAGGCAACTACAAGGAGAGGAGGATAAAAGTGTGTTTGTTTCACGCCGTCGATTCTGCTTGTTACCGGGCTCTTACCTTGTGGATTTGTTCTCGTAGCTTTCCCGCCAAAAGAAGCCCATTAAAATCGTCCATCATGTCTTCCCATGGTGTAAAGTAAGGATCTGCCAGTCTTCGTAATGGTGGTTCAGCGGGCAAAAAGCCAGTGACAGATGAGATGTCATATTCTTCTAGTGAGCGCATGCTTGCCATGATAAGAGTCAGTAATTCAAAAGTGGAAGGAAGATAGTGGAAAGAAGATCACCCGACTTTGGTGGCAAGTGGTGGAGTGGCAAAAAAAAGATAAACGAAAAGGAGAAGAGAGACGATGAAAGTCAAAAAAACCAAAAAGATCATCTTTTATATTTTACAACTCCGACCGTCGGAAATCGAAATGGGCTGACTGACAAGCCGATTACTCAGAAATGCGAGTCCATTGGTCCTGTTAAAACAAAAATCCGACTGTGTGGGTATAGAGTGGCCAATTGCGTTTCAGTGGACAACACAAGGTCAATCAAACAAGGTGGATAATGTAAAGTCGAACAACATGTATAATATGAAACTGTCATTAGTTAAAATGAGACCAACTGTCATCAGATTATTATGTACTGTGCGTTAAGCATGAAGTGCATGGTGCAGAAGAGCTCGTTGAGAGAAACGTAAACACTGTCATTTTGCAGAAGAGCTCATTGAGAGAAACGCAATCGATTGTCATTTCGCAGAATTCACTTAGACCACCAGAAAATGGCCATTTGATGTCTTCTGAGCTGAGCAACAAGTCTTAGCCAATCAGAATAGTCGGAGTTCTAAAATCATTTTCATGCAACTCGTTCCTGGCGCTCGCTCGATCACTTCAGATCCTATCGTATACCACGTGCACTCTAGAGGAACCCAAAGTTTACAAAGGTCTAAAGTTATCAGCTGCTTCAAATAGCACACACAATCACATGCACAAAAGTGCTCACATTTATTGATGTTTGTAAGAGTAATAGTGCTATTCTATCGCAGTGCCTGATGTTGAGGTAAAGATAACGAAATGGGGAAGGTAAAGGCAGGAAGGCTATAAAAGAGTTCACAGTAGCAAGATGACATACAGTCAGTACTAATAGCCCTCGCTCCACCGTTTATAAAGCCTGCACCATATCATACTCCAAACCAACGGAATGCAACAAGGCGGCAAGGTCACGAGCGGGACAAATAATGGGGGCAGCAACTGAGGGATCACATATCTGGTAGATCAAGTTAAAAAAAAAAGCTACCTGGTACATACAGACGGTCGGGATGAGCATATCATGAGGAAGATTACAAAGTAGACTACTTATCGAGGTAGGCTCGAGTGCCATTCCATACACACAGACGAAGTTCATCGATTCTGGAGACTACCACTACACCTAAGCAAAGAGAGATTCCAAAACAATGCTCCTTTTACAGATTCAATACGAGTCCTGCAACAATAGAGGAAATCACAAAGAATGAGTACAGTGATTGTGCGTTATATCATATGATTACTCGGTAAAACAACGGTCTTAGTAGCACACAAAACCCAATATCAAGCAGTTTGTCGATGATCGTAGTTGATGGTCCACCAAAGATCTGAGGGCCGTATGTCGATCCTAGCGAACTAGCCACGTTTACTAGCTTGACTTAAGAGATACCTTGCAACAATGGCGCTGGCATGAATGTGACGAAAGGGAAAGGAAAGAGAATAAAAACGGAAATGTGAAGAAAGATCAAGAACATTTTAAAGTCCCGCTTTTGTTCAGGGGCAAGTGTCTGGACTTGACACACTGGGTGATTTGCAGGCTTATAGGGCTTCAACGTCCATTCCTGACTACTTGTTAAGAAGGATTCGTTAGGTATACGTAGGGATTTGACCCGTAGGGTTTGAAAAGCAGGATTTTTAAAGCAGGTGGGCGGCGTACCTGAATTTTGCGGAAAAGGTGGCGGCGTTTGAAAAAATGCAATAAGTCTCCACTTTTTCCATAAATCTTTATTCTTTGCATCTTCTTTTCTTTCCCCTCGCTTTTTTCTTCCCATCGGCTTTGCCATGGCATCCCCTCTAACACGAACTGTGCATGACGACCTTTAACGATGAAAACAAGGGTAAGTCTCCTTTATAGCATCCCACCCACCTCCTTTTGACATTGCCAACATTAACATCTTGCCTCATTACCCTTCTTTTTCTGAGCAGATTCCAGGGTGGCAACAAATATAGGCTCTCTGGCAGCAGGACTGGATGGACATGGAGTTACATTAGGGATTGGACACAAGAGATTACGAAAAACAGGGCCTTTTTTTGCATTCCCATTCCAAAGTAGATTGCCCTGCCATGGTACATACTGTTAAACATCACAACTCGTTTGCTTACTCCCCTTCCCCCACTATTACCAACTTTTTTGGCACTGCCGATGATGTTTTTGGCACCGGCGACCATCTCTCCCCACCTGCATTCTCTTGGTCAAGACAATAGGTTAGTCATTCCAAAATCTGTACGTACCTTCTTAGCCTCCTCTCCCCACCCATATATCTTAAACATTGTCTCATTCACTCAATAAAACTTGATTGGACCCATATACATGAGTATCGTCTCGATTCCTTCTTCCAAACTTGAGCGGGAACCGAGATTCCGCTGCTGTAGTTCTGATTAGACTTTTTTGTTTGTGGATAATTAGGGTTTTCACTCTGTGTCAAGTGCATGAATGAAACAAACATAACTTTTTGCCTTGCCTCCTTTGCCTTTGGAACCCTGTCTACACAGGCATCATATGTTCCTAGCATCCTTCAGTCCAGAAAACCAAAAAGCTGCCGACTTTTTCAAATGGCGGGGTTTGAAAAAGGATGGATTCAGATTCTAAAATTGGCGGTAGTAGGCACAGCATGGCCCCTCTCCGCTTGAGTTTCACTGCCATCAGCTGAATCTGAATCTAATGGTATGTACATGATCCTACGGCACTCCTGATCATTCCGTTCAAGTTTTATGCCATTCCATCAGTAGGCTAAGCTCCATCCAGGACGAAATTCATTTCGAAAAAAGTTTTGCCAAGCTTTTTTTTTGTGCTATTCGAAAAAATCAACTCTTACAGCTCGGCCCACATCCATCCTTTTGACGAGCTAATGGCGGGAGAATGATGATGTACACTGTCAGCTCAGTTTCTGAAAGGACACCAACTTTTGAATAACATGCTCAAGCTGGCAAAATGGTGCCCCCCCCCTCTCAATACACCCTACGCTTCCTCATTACTACATATCCCCATCACATCATATTCAAACTCCGTCAGACCGCTCTAGGGCCCACATCGATCCAACATATCTCGCTCGGAAATGCATCTAGACTACCCATTGAACCCCTGAAACATAAAGCTGGAGCTGTATCTCAGTTTTAGACGGAGCCGGGGATGATGTGACAAGATATGACATGGTTATGCATTAACGACGCCTTTTGATGGTGTGGTGGTGGCTAGAAAGGATAGTATAGCGGAGTAAGGCCACTGTAGCAGGAGACAAGTATGCTTTATTGAGTGAGTGAGACTATAAGTAAGCTATATGTCTAAGTGTAGGGGCAGGAGTGACTTGCCATGGTGTATCTAATGTAGTGTAATGGCGTTGGGAATGGAGGAGGGGAGAGCAGACTAACGGTTTCAAAAGCATCAGTTGTGATGGAGATAGGTATCAGGCCAAAGGATAATGCACTTCGGCAGTGCAATAGCTATGGAATCTACTGTGGATGAGGTGAGTGCACGAAAAAAAAAAAATCAAGGGTTTCCCTCTGTTTTTCATATTTAAAATTTTTAAAACAGCCTTATCTTGTGATATAAAGCAGTGGACGAGTTGTCATCGTCGTCATTGTCTTCGTTATCGTCGTCGTCATCGTCGTAGCCAATCTAATTGTCGAAAACAAAAAGTTGGTCATGGTAAGCTAAAAGATTAGCAAGGTGCTGAGAGGAGGGGAGAGTAATCGTCCGTCCGTCCGTTCGTTCGTTCGTTCAATTGCTCGTTCGTTCGGAAGGGGGGGAGGGGCAATGTAAATGACGAGGGGATAAAAAGTAATGACGAGGGGAGAAGAAGCGAAGAAAAGGAATTGGTGGGGAAAAATCATACTTATAGGCATTTTCAATCTCCGCCGTGCCTACCTTAAGCATCCCCCATGAAAAATGTCACTTTTTGGTGGCCATTGAATTTCCTCGTCAAAGAGATCACAAACCTCACCTGAAAGTTTACATGAAGAAATTAGTGATTCGTATCTACCGAATGGTGCCAAGGATGATGGGTTGTGGTGGATTTTTGCCGACTTTGGGGGCCACTGGAATCAGTCGTTAGTGTAAGGCTTAGGGTAGTGTTCAGACAAGTATGCAGCACAGGTACACTCTAATTGTAACATCTTTTGATAGATATACATTTCATGTTGCTCCATGTGGAATTTGAAGATGGGTTATCCATCTCGGTTTTGTGAGATGGGACATCGAAAATTTTTGAAAAAAGGCAAAATGTTCAATGACCGATCGCCCCCACTATATTTCTACACCCTGCCTCTCGTGTGCGCAGTGATCGGTCAAGACTTACCAGACCAGTGCATGTCAGAACATCCAAGATGAGTGGAACATATTCCAGAAAGCAAAGTCAAGGAGATGGGTAAAAGTAGGTTTTATTGACGGAGTGAGACTACGATTAAGCTAATGTATGACTTGCCATGGCATAACTAATCTAGAGTAATGAGCTACAAAATAAAGAAAGGGGAGAGCTGGTCAGCGGCGCTAAAAGTATCAGTAGCAGTGTGCACACGGATTAAGTCAAGAGATGGGACATTTTCGAAGTGCAATGGCTAAAGAATCTATCATGGAAAGGAGAGTGCATCCAAAAAAAAAATTCAAGGGTTTCCCCATGTTTTTACAATAGAAAAATTTTAAAACAGCCTAAATAAGTGGTCTACGACGGTGGTTGAGTCGTCATTGTCATCGTCGGCATTGTTATCGTCGTCGTCATCGTCGTAGTGGATCTAATGTCGAAAGAAAGATTAAAAATGTAAAGGGATTGTTAGTCATGGTAATCTAAAGATGAGCAGGATGCTGAGAAGGAGGAGCCTTACCGTTTGTTCGTCGTCGTTTGTCTTTCGTCATAGTCGGTCGTCGTGCGATGCTAATGTCGATGAAAAAAAAAAAGTGATGAAGAAGAAAAGAAGAAGCAAAGAAATGAACTTTCGGAAAAAGGGATTCTTGTAGCTTGTAGGTAGGCGGAGTGTGAAATTCGGTGGGGCAACTTTTAAGAACACTGTTCTATCCCTGATGACAGTGTAAACTTATTGATTCTATTATCTTGGACTATACATGGCATGTATTTCTTCAACACTGCCAACCATAATGCTGGAATACTAAGACCATTACCATGTGAGGAAGTCGACAGTAAGTTTTGAACCCTGCATTGAGTGGGCTCTGTTTTAACCCCTTTGTGCGTTGGAGTGCCCCCTGATTCATTTCAAACGCCGAAGCCGTCCCGTTTTAGATGTTGTACATGAACTCTAGTCTCTCGACATTGTCTGACGTTCTCATGGCAGCAGCCTATATGAGTATATTGATACAAGATAAGGAAACAGGTACTGGAGTTATGACGTTATCATTACGCTTGTGGAACTATGTAGAGCTACATTTCTGGAAAAAAAAGGTGTGTGCAATGTCGATCCAAATGCGGCGATTCAAGCACTAAAAGTCAGAGAAGAGCGATCAAAAAGTTGTATTGTATGATATATGTTCTTTTTATGTGTACATAAATAATGTGTGATGATTAGCTAGAGGAAGAGAGTAAAAGAAGACATACAAATGGCAGAAGAAGAAGATCAAGTATTTAGGGGGCCAGTATAAACAATAAGAAGGGGAGTGCTAAACTACCATATAACTACTGAGCCGCCGAAGAGTTTTGGAAAGCACCGTCTTGGCCATCCGGTACAGGTCCCGTAAGAGGAGTGCCAATGAATTGAGAGCCGTCCACGTTGTCCACGTTATGGAAATCGAGAATTTCAGAATACATCATCACTAAGAATGGATATGATCTGTCAATACCGAAATCCCATTACACATACAGTGAGCAGTAGCTTACCTTTCCATGTATCCACAGGCAAATCAGCTTCGTTGAAAGACCAATCAAACTTTTCAGGGGCGGCAGGTTCATCTGAAGGATCGTGGTAAGGGGCGAGGTATGGGTGAGACAATGCTTCTTCGGCGTTGATACGTTTGCGAGGGTCAAACATTAGCATCTTCTCCAACAAATCAATCGCTTCGCTATCTTGGCCTTCGAATCGTTGTCGGAATGGAATTGGTTCACGTTTTGGAAGGTTCTTGACAAATCGCAAAGTCTATGTATGCCCACCCCGAAAAAAGCGACTGTTAGCTATGTGTCCCTAATAGTGATTACCTAAACACCTTGCTGCCGTTGTATTCTATTGATGATATCCGCACACTGTCTGTCACCTTACATTTTCACTGCAGATGGTAGAGATCACATCGTCAGGAGGAGTGCCCAAAAGTTCGGTGATGATGGAGAACTGGTGGACGTCTATATAAAGATGAAGAGCCCTTTTGATCAGTATCCCGTCGCTAGTCGTTGTTCATGATTCGATTCCACCCTTACGATCTTTCCCAGGGAATAAGGGTTTTCCTTCCAACATTTCGGCAAATATACATCCAGTACTCCAAATATCCACTACAGGAACAAAGAGAATCATGTTAGTTACGTTATATACACAGTGGGAGAAGTGATCAGCCTTACCGGCAACATCATACTTTTGCCAAGTTAGCATGATTTCAGGAGCACGGTAGTATCTAGTAGAGACGTAACCAGTCATTTGAGGGTCTTGGATACGAGCAAGGCCAAAATCACAGATCTTCAAATCGCAGTTTTCGTTGATAAGGATGTTGCTTGGTTTCTACGTACGGAGGAATGCCAAAGAAAAACATGTCAGCCACAAAATGTCGATTAGCTTCCTATGTAAAGACTTACCAAATCTCTGTGGATGACGCCGGCAGAGTGTACATATTTGAGGCCTCTCTATTGTTTACATGTGCAACATACAAACCAAAACGAGACACCAAACAAGAAGGATCAGTACAACATGACGTAGTGAATTCACACCGCGACTTACCAGTATTTGGTATAAGAAGTACTGAATAAATTGTTTTTCCAAGGGTCGAGATTGAAGCAATCGATGTAAGTCGGTACCCAATAGTTCTGTGACAAAGTAGCTACGTACGATAGAAGAAAGGGAGAGGAGGAAAGGTTAGTCACCTAGTATAACACTTTTTCCACCCACGTCATAACGCTAACCCCATCCACAGCCAATCAATCATCGAGCCCAGAATCCCAACCGTACATCCTACTTACATGTCTTCCAAAGGTGAGATGAAGATGTCACTCAGGCTGATGATCTATTTTTATGGAAGAAGTGTCGGAAGTATAATAAAGTTAGTAACTGGACATTCAAAAGAGGACTAAAACGAGTGTATCGTCCGCAACCCCCGCCCCGCCCGACCTGAATGAAACAACAAGACTTACGTTTTCATGTCTTAACGCCTTTAGTAACTTGAGTTCACGGTATGTGCGCTTGGCCAAGACAGGTGCAGAAAAGGGCTTCATAATCTTTTTGATGGCCACGTTCATTCCAGTCAATTGATCCTTGGCAGAGCTAGTGTATGTGTGTGTATCACGGTAAAAGGAAAACAAACAGGATCAGTAAGACGTATTCAATGACTTGGTTCTTTACTTTTTCGCTCTTCTTACCAAACTAATCCAAAAGCGCCCATTCCCACAGGTTGTAAGTCGACGTATCTATAGTTCACAGGGAAGGAACAAGGTGAGTATAAGAGACAATCTCCAGAGAATGGAGTGTATCTTCCAAGACCAAGGCACAACAATAGGCTTACCTTGTCGTCACTTCAAAGACGGTTCCAAAGATAGATAGTTTGACGAATTCGGCCATGATGCAGAGATATAAAGGGTGTGTATAAAAAAAGCGAAAAAGAGTAAAGGAAGAGAAAGGAAAGGGAGAGAAGGAAAAGAAAAAAACTAGACCTTACGTTCTTTTGAAACGGAAAATTAGAACTCCGCCGATGGCCAACCATTGCGATCCCGATCTGGTACCTTTTCCAGGCTCCTCTTTATTCTGACTTATAAACACCCCAAGTATGGCGGAAAGCATGATCTTCACTAGTCCAGTCATATCAAGATTAATACTTCCTGTAACGTGATAACGTCATGAGGAATGAAAATCAATCAGTATTGTAAAAAGTTATACAGTAAGCTTTGGAATTGAAACCCCGACAATAGCCCCTTGCTCAAAGATTCAGATTTTTTCATGGCGTCCCTTTCTTTTCCCTTTTTCTCAAACTGACAATGCAGATTTACGGGAAGAAGCGGTTATCCACTCCCTTGCAGGTGGTTGAGCTCATAGGTAAGTCAATGTCACTGAAATGCCAATGTGAGGCTGCTCTAATGACTTTTCTCTTCTCAACGTGCCTATAATTTGACCTTGGATGGTGGTCGGGTCACCTTGACAACGTAGTAAAGGGTGGTTTCTCCTAACTCGGCTTTACGGAACCCACTCTGGTATGGGGATTCAATGTCCACTGTGGGAAGGATGTGTAGTATAGGTTATGCTTAGTGTATGTGTATCGTGGATTAATAAAATCAGTGGGTGTTATATCTGAAGGGCGACTCGTTTACAAAGTGGTCGAGATGACGTATAGGTGTGGTTACCACCTCCCACGCTACTTAATCTTGGCTGTATACTTAGCTTACGACCTTTTGTAGCGGATTTTTCCTCGGTGGAGGGTGCGCTTACACTGGTCTTAATAGTGGCTGCTGGCAATCATATGCATACTTTACAATCGCCGCCAGAGTTGTCTGACATGATCTGTGTCATATGATATCATAGAGGGAAGAAGTCCAAATTAAGGTTGTGCCCGTATGGTACATGTGCTATCAAGGTATCCTTGATTGGTGTGCACTCCATCATAGGTAATGAAAATACAGGTATTGTGTTCGTCTCATCGAAGCAAGGAGTATGCCAAATGATTTACCCCACATGCACGCTTTCTGGCAAGGCACTGTCGGGGTTTGAAGCAGAAGTCATCCGGGCGGGGTTTGAACAATGTTTTCTAATGTAAAATGTTCAAAAGGTGGATTTCTTTTTCCTTCCTTCTTTTCTCAACGACAATGGTGATATTATTAGACCGTGGTCAAACAGTGAAAGCTGTTGCACTACTCACTGTGGCTGCTGGTGTGTACTGTATCTACAAGGATCCAAAGCGATTGAAACGTCGGGCATGGGAACGGGTCAGCTTCTTTTTATGTCAGCGCGATCTTAAAGAACGAGACATGGAAAAAAGACTTTTGGAACAACGTAAGTTGCCATGACATGTTATTGCCTCACTGCTAACTTTTGCTTTCTTCTCTTTGTCGACAAACGATGTATGTATGGTTGATCTCAGCGGAACCTTCCATTATCACCGACCACACTCAGTTTGTTGAAGTCCATGGACACAGACTACGTATTGTACATATCATTCATGAGCTTGGAAGTAAGGTGCCTTTGATCGTCTTCATCCATGGCTTGGGTGGTCAGGTAGGTAAACGCATTGGAAACGGAGACTAGGAAATATAATGCTTCTTACATTAGGTAGCCCAATGGCAACGTCAACTAGAATACTTCTCCCAAACGGCTCACGTACTTGCCATCGACTTGCTTGGTTGTGGTAAAAGCGAAGTGACCTCACAGTAAGTTATTCTGATAAAATGACGACTATGGACTGACTTTACTTGGACTAGATGGAATCCTTATACAACATCGTCTCTGGTGCAAGATATAGAAGCACTGCTGATGGATCGGTATAAGAACCCTAGTACTGTACTGATTGCTCACTCCTATGGATGCTCCTTGGCCACCTTTATCGCGGCATCTCCAGTCATGCAACAACGAATCAAGGCATTGGTGCTGATCTCACCGAAGGATTGTATGGACGATAAGCAAGTCAAAGGCCTCAAGAAACTTCGATGGGTCCCTGATTGGCTTTTCGATTTTGCACGGACGGCCGATCGTCGTGGTGGATTACACAGCACAAGTATTGAACGCTTACTTGGACCTGAAGTACCGGAGGACTTGCGAAAAAGGTAAGTATCACCTAGTGAAAGAAAGAAAAAAAGACTGTCAAGACTCAGTGGCCCTTTTCTGACCGTAGACAGTTGCAATGGAATTTGGCCAGTCGAACATCAGTGTACAAACGAATTGTGTGTGGTGCAAGCTTCCCAGATCGCCAAGTGTACCAACAAGTCAAGGCTGGTGTTTTGCTGATTGGTGGAAGTGCGGTAAGTGAAGGTTTGTTGATAGTGCGGATGAGTAGGTACCTAATATCAGTAGTCGTTTCTATCTATAGGATCAAGTAATATTGCCATCGGATATGCACTTGATACGGGGGCATCTTTTGTTTGGAGGCGGTACTGACTCTGTAGACTCAACGGAAACACTCAAACGGATTCCTGAACCTTACGTGATAGCCAACGTTGGACATATGCCGATGATTGTCAAACCAGAACTCGTGAACCCTGTCATCTCGGAGTTTTTGATCAAAAACTGTGGTCTGGATACTCTTAGCAGTGCTTGGCAAATCTTGAACAAGACGAAGGGGGAAAACATATGGGATCTCAAAAATTACAAGAAGGTAAATATCAATTGGATGTCATCGTCAGTGTATTCTTATGGTTCTCTTCCATAGTGGTCTCAAACGGCAAATATCACGGCAGGTCCTATTGGTATTTCTCTCTTCCGAGCGATGAAGGTCATGCGACAAACAGATCCAGTCCACTGCCCTCCAGCTTTCCTGGCCACCTATCCCGAAATCGGCTTTATCATCGACCTCTCCAAGGACGTACCACCTTACCGCACCAGCGACTTTGATAACTCCACCATTGAATACATCAAGTTCAGGACCGTCTCCAAAATCCCGCCTTTGAAAGAAGACGTTGACAAATTCATTGATTTGGCTTCTAAATGTTGGTTGGTACGACCCGACGCTCAAATCGCTGTCCATTGTCATTATGGGTAAGGACTTGTTGGTATGCATAATCCACCAACCTATGATTACTTACCCGCTGTTGCTCGTTATAGGTTTAATAGAACTGGATTCTTTATTTGCTGTTACATGATCGAACGGCTAGGTGTATCGGTCACTGATGCTCTCCAAGCCTTTGCCGAAGCCAGACCTCCAGGGATCCGCCATGCTCACTTCAAAGATGAACTCTACCTGCGTTATGAATTACAACGGTAGTACCATCCATGCCCCCCCCCTCGTAATACATACTCTTCCCTCATCTACCTGGTTACTCTAGTCCATTATACATATACATAGTCTACTTCTATCACACTTGTCATTTATTTATATCTTCTCCGAATAAACTTTTTACTGCATACACATTCATAGACTGCATTAGTGTGTTGTGGACGGACCCACAGAGAAGGCGGGGCTCTCGACGCATAAAATAATTTGCTGTAGCTCTGACTAGGCTTTTTGTTTGTGGACAATTAGGATTTTCATTCTATGTCAAGTGTATGAATGAAACAAACGTCACTTTTTGACTTGCCTACTTTGCGCTTGGAACCCTAGCTACACAAGTATCATATGTTCCTGGCATCCTCCAGCTCAGAAAACCAAAAAGCTGCCGACTTTTTCAATTGGCGGGGTTTTAAAAAAGGATGGATTGAATTTCTAAAATTGGCGGTAGTAGGCACAGGGCTTCACCTGGTTTGCGTTCGCATGACCACTCTCCGCTTGAGTTTTACTGCCATCAGCTGAATCTGAATCTAATGGTATGTACATGATCCTACGGCCTTCCTGATCATGCTGTTCAAGTTTCATGACCTTTCATCAGTAGGCTAAGCTCCATCCAGGATGAAATTCGTTTTGAAAAAATCCACTCTCACATCTCGACACACATCCATCCTTTTGATGAGCTAATGGCGGGAGCATGATAGTGTACACTGTCAGCTCAGTTTCTGAAAGGACACCAACTTTTGAATAACATGTTCAAGCTGGCAAAATGGTGCCCACCCCCGCTCAACACACACTACACTTCCTCATTACTATCCCCTCACATCATACTCGAACTCCGACAGACCGTTCCAGGACCCAGACCTATTTAAACTTCGATCGAACATACCTCGCCCGGAAATGCACCTAGACCATTCATTTTACCCTTGAAGGAGCCCGCTGGAGACCCGTTATGAACGGAGCCTGGGAACGGTCATTTGACTACTGAATGACCTGTCCTGAGACTTCTACGGTCTGCACAGGAAGGCCATACGAGCATTCACATCCCATTAGAGTTGCGATTCGACCACTTTGAAATGTGGAGCCCATGGATCTACTTAAGAGGGGGAAGAATGATGGCCTGTGATGGTGAACGGTCATCAGCCTAGTGAATGACCTGCCTCGAAACTTTAACGGCCCGCTCAGGAAGGCCGTGCGAGGATGCACATCCCATTAGAATTGAGATTCAACCACTTTGAAATGTGGAGCCCAATGCAGTAGCAAGCACAGGCCATCGCCCTTCGCCTCCACGCTTGAGTATTATGGGCATTTTTCAAACTCCGCCATGCCTAGGTTTATGAGAAATAGCTCAACATGCAGACAAGATTTCACCATTGGGAGGATCCAATGGTAGGAATCTGATGGTACTTGACAGTAGAATCCGTACAGAAAAGGCTCACTAATCAAATCTGCCTGCGCTTGGAAATATCACAAGAAACTCCGCCACCCCGCTTAAATTGGCCCTGAGACGTTCATCACTATAAGTCACTTCGGGATGAGCCTAGCAGAGTCCTAATGGTACGCTCTTGATCATATACCATAGCAGAATCAGTCTGCCAAAAGGGAGCTCATTGCAATGCGCAGTTCAGCTGCAACAGCATTTGTGAATCCTGAATGGACTTTTGCCGTTTTTCAGCCTGTTGGAAAACTCCGCCAGGAAAAGTTGAGAACCGTTCTCAGGTTTTCGGTTTGGTTTCCAAAACTTTTTTTCGAAAAGTTCATGGTGCTGGATGGTGTCATGAGCCTACTAGATGAAATGTCTTCAAACTTGAACGGTGTGCTCAAGAAGGCCGTACGATCATGTCCATACCATTAGAATGCAAATCGAAATCTGAAGCCCATGGCGGTGATAAGCTCATGACTTTACTCAAGCGTATAGGGATGGGTGATGGCCTGTGATTACTCACCGCCATGGGCTTCGCATTTCAAACCGGTCGAATCTCAATTCTAATGGCATGTGCATGCTCGTACGGCCTTTCTGAGCATACCGTTCAAGTTTAAAGACAGGTCATTCAGTAGGCCAATGACACCATCTAATTCTCGATCTTTTAGAAAAAAGTTTTCGAAACTTTTCTTTTTTGTCTCGAGCGACCTTTCATGTTTTTATTTCAAGGCCCGACGCAAAATGCAATTCAAAAAAATCATTTCTCAGATCTCGGCCCACATCCATCCTTTTGACGATCTAATGGCGGGAGAATGATGGTATACACTGTCAACTCATTTCCTCAGCGGACAGATCAACTTTTCAATTACATGTTCAGTAGTAACCTGGCAAAATAATTCCCCCGCTTAATTAAGCC
This sequence comes from Absidia glauca, assembly GCA_900079185.1. NCBI lineage: Eukaryota > Fungi > Mucoromycota > Mucoromycetes > Mucorales > Cunninghamellaceae > Absidia > Absidia glauca. The sequence continues at coordinate 510,935 of LT555008.1, forward strand.
GAGGAATAATCGTATGCTCCTTAATGTCTTCAATGTCCAACATTGTGAGATCTAATGCTGGGCAGAATCGAGCCAATGCCCGAGTACAACACACAGGCCAAAAATCAAGTGCCAAAGGGCATTAGTTCGAGTGATAAGCCTAGGACCCCTGACCCTACCACTATAGGAGCGGAGTTTATGCACCCCCTGAACCTACCCCTCATATCATCTTCACACTCCGACAGATCGCTCCAGACCCCACAGATCTATCCAAACTTCAATCCAACATATCGCGCCCGGAAATGCACCTAGACCACTCATTTTACCCTTGAAACGACCGGAGGGAGCCCAGTTTTGGACGGAGCTGGGGAACGGTCATTGTCCTAGTGAATGACCTGCCTTGAAACTTTAACGGTCTGCTTAGGAAAGCCGTACGAGCATACACATCCCATTAGAATTGAGATTCAACCAGTCTGAAATGTGGAGCCCATGTGTTGTAGTGGTGGTAAAATGGTAGTAAAGATAAAAGAAGACGAGTAAAGAAGTACGATGAGACTGTTGGATGATTTTTATTTTGAATAGGATGTGTTGGTCTATAT
>LT555008.1:534388-551967 GCA_900079185.1 Absidia glauca
TAGATCAAGCATTGATTTTGGATGGAAAATGACCCTTGACTTGGTGTAGCTTAGTTTATGATTGAATCTTTAGTTAAACGCTTACCACTGTGTACCTTTATCATATATACCATAACCATTACAGCCAATAAAGCCTTTTTACTCATGCCATATCTGTGACTTTACTGTTTTCTCCTCTTAAAACTTGACTATCTCCATCCCCAGGACTTGATCTACAGAAAGTGATCCATCAAGTTGTTGGTATTCAATTTCATCAAAATCACTGTATACCAAAGGGGAGCCATCGGAGCTTAAACTATAGATCAAAGCTCAATCAAAGTCTGTGAAGAGATTGTATACACTTGACATGTAAATTAATAGGCACACCACCTCTGTTAGAAGAGTCACAGAAGTTATTATGCAGAACGAATACATGAGAAAAGAAAGTAAAGCGGTACATTAGCTCATTGACGGATATCATGGGTGCGAACAAGGATCAAATACGACGTCGAGGCCGATGGAACAACACAACGAATGAACGGCACATTCTCACCAGCCTTCCAAGAGAAATGATGCGATCAATGACAGGCTTCCCCACCAATGGTCGATCCTTTTATCTTCCACATTCCGCCCTTGACCTACCTACCAGACTCTGCAAGAGACGAATGACATGACCGACTGGCGGGCAAAAGAACTCAGTCCTGACAACAACGATCCTATTCAATGCATATGTTCAGGTAATCATGATGCTCAGGATGACTTTTATCCAAGACTCGGTGTTCATGATAGAACTCCACCCCTGCCATCCGTTTGGCAACATTCAATCTACTCTGATCCAGCCTATTTTTCATGCAAAAGATAAGTCAACATCATAGCATTAGAATGTAGTAGCATGCTCACTCTAATATGATAGAGATCTAGTGCAAATTGAAGCTCAGGAACACGATCCTCCCACACACTCCTCCGACAATGCATGTCTGTACACTGAATTCAAACCCCGATATGGCTACAAGATCTTTTTTTCTGCCCATCTTTTATTTTTGCTCCTTCTTCCCTTCGTCATTACTTTTTTGCCTCCCATTGTCATTCTCTTTACGCCACGACGACAAACGAACGAACGAACGAGCAAACGAACGAACGAACGGTAACTCACCCCTTTCCCACGTCATGTTCATCTTTTGCGTACCATTACTAACTTTTTGCCTTTGGCATCGTTCCTCTTTCTTTTGACACTAGATCGGCTACGACGATGACGACGACGATAGAGACGACGACGATGCTAATGCCGACTCCACCACCGCTTCATGTCGCTTAAAAAGGCACTTTTAAAATTTTCAAATGTAAAAAACATGGGGAAACCCTCGCAAAATTTATTTTAGGTGCACTCATCTTGTCCATAGTAGATTCCTTAGCTGTTGCACTTCCAAAGGGCCCTATTACTGGGTCACTTCCTGTGAACACTACCACTGACCCTTTTGGCACCACTGATCAGCTCTCCCCTTCTTCCATCCGTAGCTCATTACACTAGATTAGTCATTCCTTGGCAAGTCCTACATTTAGCTTAGTCTCAATCAGTCAATAAAACCTACTTGAAACCATATCCATGACTTTACTTCTTTAAATATGTCCCAGTCATCTTGGAAGCTCTGACATGCACTGGTGTAGCAAGTCTTGACGGATTGCTATACACACGAGATGTCGAAATAAAGTGGGGGGCGGTCTTTGAACATTTTGACTTTTTTTGACTTTTTTTTTTGACTTTTCCGACTTCAGCTGTAAATTTGTGTGCCGAGTTGCCCCTGTTTCTCAAAACCGAAATGGATAACCCATCTTCAAATTACACATAGGACAAGAAAATATGCATATCTATCGATGTTTGTTAAAATTGAAGTATACCTATGTTGTATACTTCCATGAACAATACATTAAGCTCCAAAACAGCGACTGATTCCAGTGCACCAACGTCGGTCATTTATCCATCAAAAACCATTATACTTGGCACGATTCGGTAGATATGTAGCACTACTTTCTGCATTTAAAATTTGAGGTGAGGTTCATTATCTCTTTTACGAGAGAATGCATGTTCAACAAAAAGTATCACTTTTCATGGGGGATGATGATCCATGCTTTTTTCACAAAGCGGGGTTTTAAATGTTTTTAGTTTTCTGCATTGGAGGATGCCAGGAACACATGGTGCTTTGCGTAGGCATAGTTCCAAAGGCAAGTAATCCACTTCAAAAATTGTGATTTGTCCATTCATACACCTGATACAGATCGACATCCTTACTATCCAAGCCAAACCAGAGGAACAGCAATGGAATCTCCGTTCCTTCGCTCAAGTTTGGTTCTATGAATCGAGACAGTAGTCATGAGAATGTTTTCAAGTAAGTTTTATTGAGTAAAGAGACTGTGCTCAAGCTATATGGGGGCAGGAGGCTGCTATGTACAGGAATTGGATGACTAACCTAGTGTCATAATCATGAGAATGATATAGGGGAGAGCTGACCAATGGCGTAAAAAGTGGCGGTGGCAGTGAGCAAAGGGGAGTAGGCAAAAGAGGAGTGCTTTTTAGCAGTGCAATGGCTACACAATCTACAATTGAAAAGAGAGTGCACGAAAAAAAAATTGCGAGTTTTCCCATTTTTTCGTAATTCTTGCGTCCAGTCCCTGATCCAACCACATGTCCATCCAGTCCTGGTACCAAGAAGCCTATATCCGTTGTTATCCCGTTCGATCAGCTAAGAAAAAAAGGAGCAATGATGCAAAAGGCTAATGTTTGTCATGGTAAGATAAAGATGGACAAGATGGTGAGAAGGAGAGAGTTACCCTGCGGTTGTCGTTCAAGGTCGTATTTTGCAGCTCATGTCAAAAAGATTGCCATGCTATTGCCGATGGAAGATAAAAAGTTGATGAAGAAGCAAAGAAGAAGCGAAGGAAAGGAAAATAAAGAAAATCGATACTTATCATCAAAATCGGGGTTTAAAATTACAGCGCACCACGTTTTTTGTTTGATCTGTCAGTTGAAGGAGAAATATCGGCGTTTGAAATCTCCTTGCCCCACCACGAGAATGGCCCTTTTTATCATTGGAAAAAACATATCATACGGCAATGTTTGCTTTTGGCGTGCATTTACACACTTTCCGACACTTTTAATGTCCTCCCCTTTCGCACTTTTTTCTTCACTGTACTGACGTTGACGTTAATAGAATGACTACAGACAATGAGCCGCCCAAAGCAGTAGAGGCTGGAGAAGAGAAGCAAGACGCTGCACATCAACCTTCATTCAGTACTGGTAAAAAGCGTCTCATACTACTGATAGTATCATTACAAGGCTTTTTAGGCCCACTGAGCAGCTCGATCTATGCAAGTACCCTTTGTGTGTCATAAACGTCACCCACTCTAACTTGATCCTTTCGCTTTTCGTAGGTGCCTGCGATAGCTCAGGTCCGAGAAACATTCCACACATCCGAAACAACCATAAATACCACCATTTCTCTATATGTCTTCTTCCAGGGCATTGCGGTAAGCTCGAAAAGAAAGGAAAGGGGAATACCGTACTCAACTAGTCGTTATTTAGCCCTTAGGGTGGGCCTCCTTGTCAGAAAAGTATGGCAAGAGGCTGGTTTACATTGCATCGTCTTTCCTGTATGTCATCGCCACCGTTGGGTGTGCTCTCTCACCGTCAGTTGGGTTTTTCATCTTTGCTCGTATCTTCCAATCCATCGGGTCAAGCGCCTCCCAGGCGGTCGGAGCAGGGTATAATTTAAACTCCGCTTGCATGAATTTGGGTTCTAACTCCCCGTTTGTGCCTCTATTGCAGAACAATCGCTGATCTTTTCACTACTGAAAAGAGAGGTAATGCTATGGGATGCTTCTTTATGGGTATTTTGCTGGGTCCAGTAGTCGGCCCGGTCATTGGCGGATATATGAACCAATGTAAGCCGGGGAACAAGACGATAAAAATGTCTACTTTTTCCGCTGACTAGCTCAAATTCACCCTAACGCTCTAGACCTTGACTGGAGATACATGTTTTGGCTAATGACAGGTGTGGGTGGCATGATCTTTTTCATGGTTGTACTGTTCTTACCCGAGACAAGACCCTTCACATCTTCCGCACCATGGTCCTTACACACAATATTAAGGCCTTTCAAGTATCTCGCCAAACCATTAGTCCTATGTGTATCAATGCCCTTGGTTTTAGCTTATGGATGTATGTACTTTGTGATTGCCAGTCTACCTCACCAAGTAACGGCACAATACGATCTGACGAGCTCAGCTATCGGATTGGCTTACTTACCGAATGGTATTGGAAATGCTTTGGGGGCACTGATATCTGGTGCTGCATCCGATTGGATCCTGAAACGACGCCAGATGAATTTGGATACTGATAAGTCTGATTCAGCGAAACAACGCCTTCCCGTGATCTGGATCGGGATTGTGTCTTTGGTAATAGGCGAGCTTCTCTACGGATGGTGTATACAATACCAAGTCTCTATCGTGATCACTATGATTGGGCTGTTCTTGCGTAAGAATAAAAAAAGGGGGACAAGAAAACTAGCCGGAATCGGTCAATTAACCACATTCATGCAAAAGTGGGTCTCGGGGTAGGCTTTATTCAATCTCCGACAAATACGTTTCTTGTAGACGTCTATGCTTCTTCTTCCGCATCTTCTGTCATTAGTGCCTCTAACTTGATGCGATGCACCTTTGCTGGACTGACACCAATGCTGGCACCTACAATGATAGCGGCACTAGGAAATGGATGGTCCATGACCGTGCTTGCTTCCATCATTCTGCTGAGCGGACTCTGTGTGCTGGGCGCCCATCGATTAGAACCAAAACCGTAAAATGTCACCTCATGCATAAAAACATATGATTCTGAAACCTTTGATTAAACAAAAGCATCAGCAATGTGAAACTACCCGAATGTGGTATATACTTTACCTCTTTCCCTTTTGCCTCTTCTTCTTTTCTCTTACCAATACCTCATTTTGAAAAAGATTAAGCAAAGTATAGACTAGTGTACAATGGGATTTCTCAACTTGCAAGTGAACAGAGGTAAGAAGAAAAGCATTTGAAGTGTCAAACGGATGTGCATGAATGGCGGAGTTTGCGATTTGACAATCTCTCTTTTAGAGGAGCGAACCCCCGAGCATGAAGAGGCTCGTACTATGGACAATGATGAAAAGTTTGAGTACTCTCGAGCCATTCCAATTTACGGGAGTCGATGGAGTGCACACCAACTCGCAAAGTACCATATGCCCACGGTAAATAGTTGAAGTTCAAGGTTACCCACCCACATAGAAACTAATTTTCAATCTCCGATCATCGTAGTTTGAAATGCCATCAGGTCAGATTTTTTGTGGGGGAGGAGTTCTCTGCTCTTCTTCTTACTTATTTTTTCTTCTTACCTTGAATTGAATAATAGATGTATGCTATCGTATGATTAAGGATGAGCTGTCGGTACGTACTCTATATGTTTTATTTTGAATGCTTGGATGACTTACGTTATACGTTTTACTTTGGCTTCAGCTTGATGGTAACCCTAGCTTGAACTTGGCATCCTTTGTCACAACATACATGGATCAAGAAGCGAACCACCTCATGTCTGAATGTTGCTCTGTTAACATTATTGACATTGCAATGTATCCCCAAGCGGCGGGTCTCGAGGTAAGATCGATCTTATCAAGCGTCATGCTTTACCTTTGATCTCATTCCCGCTTGTCCATTAGGGTCGCTGCCTAAACATGTTGGCTCATCTCTTCCATGCACCTGATAGCGGCGACAATAATGCAGTGGGAACATCGACGGTGGGCTCAAGTGAAGCTATCATGCTGGCGGTCTTGGCGATGAAGCGTAAATGGCAAGAAGCTCGCCGTGCCAAAGGCCTTTCCACGGATAATCCAAACCTGATCATCGGCGCCAATTGTCAAGTTTGTTGGAAGAAGGCAACTCTGTATCTGGAAATCGAGCCCCGCTATATCAATGTTAGTGAAGACTGTTATACGATGGATCCTGCCAAGGCGATGGAACAAGTTGATGAAAATACGATTGGTGTGGCTGCCATCATGGGGTCAACTGTAAGCTTGAACAAGGAGTAGAATGCTTGACTCACCTGCTTTCTTTTTATAAAGTATACTGGCCATTATGACGATGTCAAGGCGATCAATGGCGCTCTCGAAAAAGTATGCAAGGAAAAAGGTCTGGATGTCGGGATCCACGTCGATGGTGCTAGGTAAGAGTGAAAAAAAACAGCCCAGTTTGGAAGATTCACTTACACTATCACCAAATCATGCGTAGTGGTGGATTTGTAGCGCCCTTCATCAACCCTGATCTGGAATGGTAAGTATCCCCTGGAACAAAGAACTGGATGATACGCAAGTTTCTGTACCAACACTTGCTTCCTTTCTCTCTCTCTCTCTCTCTTTGTAGGGATTTTAGATTATCTCGTGTCGTATCCATCAACGTATCTGGTCACAAATACGTAAGTGTAAACGAGTATTTATACAACTATACTAACTCAAACCGAAAACTTCCGCTTCAACGTTTTAGGGCATGGTGTATCCTGGTATTGGATGGTGTGTCTGGAGGGACAAGGACTATTTGCCTAGAAGTCTTGTCTTCTATGTCAATTACTTGGGAAGCGACCAGGCCACCTTTACAATGAACTTTAGCAAAAGCGCCGCACCCATAGTGGCTCAGTATTATGTCTTCTTACGATTGGGCCAGACTGGCTATCGCCGCATTCTCAACAACTTGATCTATGTGGCCGATTACCTCGGGGCGAAACTTTTGGAAACCGGTCGATTTGTCTTGCTTAGTGAATCACAAGGTCGTGGAATACCTCTGGTGGCATTCCGCTTAAAGGAACGCAAACAACTGTTTGATGAAGTAAGTTGAAACCGCATACCTTTTAGCATATACTGACCAAGCCCCTCTTAGTTTGATCTAGCCGCAAAGTTGCGAGAACGGGGTTGGATTTTGCCTGCTTACACTATGGCGCCTGGGTTGGAACGAATGAAAATGCTCCGTGTGGTTGTCCGTGAAGATATGTCTCAAGATCGGGTGCAGATCCTTCTCCGTGATGTGGAGGCTGCTGTGGCCGCTTTGGATGACTATGACGAAAAGATGCTTGCCAAAGTCCGGTAAGGAAATGGAAGAAACACATATCAGCCATGCCGAACTAATGCCCGTGTTTTTATATGTGTAGAAATAACCGCAACAAGTACTCTCACCGAGCACACACTGGCCACAAATCATCAGGGACACCTGAAAAGATGAAGCATAGTCGAAAGGCTATTGGAAATGCAAAGGGGCCGGTGTGCTGAACAGCTGTATGGACTGGCGTATCAACTTTTGCCCCTCTACTTTAGGCCCTTACTTTTAGTTTTATCGTTGTACTTATCGAAATAAAAGTCTTGCCAATGATCTCTTATCCCTCTCTCTGCATGATAAAGCTGTCCTTTTACATTCATTCATTACGTACATATCTTTTTCTTTACTATAGACTTGTTAACCATGGGTACTTCTGTAATATTGCTCGTTTTAAAGTTCCCATGAATCCTGTTTTCAAGATGCCCTGAGAAAAGATCATATGCGGAGATTGAAAATGATAAGTCTCCCCTTTTTCCACAAATCTTTTTTTTTGCCTCTTCTTCCCTTCTTCATCACTTTTATTTTTACGTTGACGTTTAAATCGGCAACAATGACGATGACGACGGCAGTGACGAACGAACGACGAACGAACGATACCTCACCCCTTTCCAGCACCTTGTCAATCTTTTTTTTTTCTCACCATGATCAACAATTTGCCTTTTGCATTATTCCTTTTTCTTTTCGACAGTAGATCAACTACGACGATAATGACGACGATCAAAACGATAATGACGACTTCTCTACAGCTTTAGATCGCCTATTAAGGCTGTTTTAAAATTTTCAAAAGTGAAAAACATGGGGAAACCCTTGAATTTTTTTTTTTCTCTTTTTCCATAGTAGATTCTCTACCCATTGCACTGCCGAAACCCGCTGTCTCATTCCCTGTACACACTACCACTGATACTTTTGGAATTGGTGGTCTGCTCTTCCCCCGCCCTCTTCATTCCTTAGGTCATTACACTGTATTAGTCCCTCCATGGCATGACTTTGCAGCCCCCCCCTCTCTTCCACTTAAACATGTAGCTTAGCCATAGTCTTATCTATCCAATAAATCATGCTTTGAAGCCATCTCTAAAAGATCTTTGCTCTTCTCCATATCGAGATCACTTTTATCTCCATTTCAACGATCAAACTTTTCTAGAAGAGGAGACATTACGAATAAAGACGACTTACTATTCGGTCAAGATTTATCCCAAGGATGATCCTGCGGCAGAATGATGGAGCGAATGAGTAGGTCACAGTAAAATGTTATGCCTCAGCATCCAAATGTCAAATAAAGTCATGCCGATTTACTGGTCATGAGCTTGCAAAGTTACAACGAAAATGGCGGAGTTTTAAATACATCCAGAGGCAATACACTGGACCAAGGCAGACATACTCTGACAGCACGTATAACAACCTTTTATAACATACACAGACAGTAGACACAAATAATTTGAAGAGGATGATATTTTTATATGTGGAGCTATGTACATGAATTATAACGGTAGTAATAAGAGTTACAATAAATGACACTACAAGGGGATGATACCACTAAGCCGAACTATCTAATCTAAGCAATTTTCTTGAGTGTTTTCGCCCGTACGTTTTGTTGGAGATCGCGCATGATGGCCTTTTGAATGACCAAGCCCACTTATTCAGGAGCTAGTGATTGCACAAACAAAATGGATTGTTGGTTAGCATCGAGCGTTTCATTGAGGAGAGTGAGAGAGTTGATGTTCCCATTTGGCGGCATGGAGAGAAATGGACTGATGCGGGAGTTGTTTAAGGTCCAGAAGTGCTTCTTATAACTGCTTGGTCTCGGCGGCGGCGGGTTGGCCAAATCGACGAAGTATAGCCTCCTTGAAGAGAGACCATGAGGAGCGGACGTCGACAGATAGCGCAGGAATCCAGCGTTGTATCACCAGTGGCATATACTGTGGCGTATGAGGAGGGCAATCGTCGGAGTTGAATACACCTTCTGAGGAAGCTTGACGTTCATAATCGGAAAACCAGATACGCAAACTATCATTCTAATGAGCTGAGGAGTCGAGTTAAAGGACAAAAGATGAGAAGAGAAGAAAGAGGCGATAATGTTTTATTGGATCCAAATGTCAGATATTTATTAGATGCGACAGTTTTTCAAATGCGAGACAGGCATCGGAGATTGTAAAAGCATTGATCTTGTTCAGCCTAAAGTACGCCAGGTCCTTCCAGTCCAGATTGCTTGCTTCTTCCAGATCCTTGGTAATAGAATGAGACTTTTGTTTGCCGTGCGGGTCATAGTCTTGGATTTCCCTAGAGAAAAAAAAAAGGGTGGGTGAGTTCTTTGACTTGGTCGGTTGATCCCCATACTTACTGATCATCAATGTCGTACAGAGCCTTCAAGGCTTCTCTGGTGCGCATCAGAATAACCAAGCCAATGGCTGTTTTGGCAGCCACTACCGAGTCTTGATCCAAGTCGTCATCCTCGTCGTCGTCGTCGTCGTCGTCGTCATCGTCCATGTAAGAGAGGATAGATACCACACCTTTAGATTTCAAATGCTGAACCAGAGGCAAAAGATCGCCGCCCGTCGTGAGAAGAACCCGATCCATGGCATGAAGTACGCATAGAACTTCGTCAGAGGTCGATAGAGGCAAGGCCAGGAGATTGTCCGCCAAAAACGTAAGGTAGTCCATCTCCACAAAGTCATCATCAGGCATGGTTTGGGCGTGTTTCAAGTCGATTTGGAAGGGATTCACAAGGTTCAGCAAAAAGTCCGTGCGCGCATTCTTTTTCTCTTTCAGGAGACTGTAGGTGACACCGAGTAGTGCGTCTTGAATACTATCGCCGCCCCGTTTTCCGTAGCCTGCTCCCCAAGACAAACAAAAGTGGTGAGTTATTGATCGATCCATTGTATATGTACTCTTACCTTTGACGTTTTTTCCACCACAAAGTAGTTTTTGATAGCTGTATGCCGATTTTACGTTTGCATCCATTTGAGAATAAAGGATGTTTCCAAATTTGTTGTGGATGTAGACATGGAGATAGTACGCCTTGTTTCGGAGAGTGGTATCTGGGCTTGTTTCGGCAGCGACAATGACAGGCATGCACTAACGGATACAAAAAGGTTCAGTTTGAGAGAAGACGGGGGAGAGCTACTTACCATCATAGGATGGGCCAAACCTTGGTTGATCACTGTTTCAATGACATCAAATGCGGCAAGGCGGAGTTGGTTGGTCGATCCCAAGGCGCACTTCAATATCGATGTCAAGTATCGCTGCATCAGAGATCCATTGGCACTAAGGAAAACAAAAAGAGTTAGATACCATGCAGTTCTTTTGCCATCGACCTTACCCAAGTTCAGCAAACTCTTCTGTGTTTCCCAATAAGGTTTCAACATCGATGACCTTGTTGTAGAGGCTATCTCCAGAGACTAGAAGGGTTTAAAAAGTAAGCGCAAATCCCCCCTCGGCGCTTACCACCCCACCCCTTCCTTACCTTCTGCCCGCTTTTGTATTCTTGTTTCTTCAGTATCGAGAAAGCCTTGGAAGACATGCATGAGTGCAATTTTCATCTCCACATCACCGAGGCTAAAGATTGTATCCAGTAGGTTGGTGCTTTGTGTAGTGATCATAAATGTTGGGTAAGAGGCATACAAAGATCCTGATTCCAACAACGAAGAGAAGTAAGTAAAGCTGTAACCGATGCTTATATCCGCCTCTTACCAAGAGCCTTCAGAGATGCCAGTTTGGTTTGTCTATTCACACCTTCATCGTCCAAGTTGTCTTGAGAAAAGAAGTGGAGGATTTCAAATACAAGACTAGTGATTTTGCCCTAGCGGAGAATCAAATTTTGGTTCATTAATGCCCTTTTTGTCAGTGAGTAGTTATGGATGATTACCTTGCCGAGAGAATCCAGATCCACCATCTTACTGGGCTCTGTTGTCCGCTTGTCATCGAAATCAAAGTATTGGCACAAATAGCCACACATGAGTAGTGCCTTGCCAGTCCTGACGGGTCTAGGTAAAGAGTTCAACTTGGCGGCATGGTTTCTATCTTGCTCCAGGGTTCCTGGAGGGAGAAGAAAAAAAAAGTAAGCAAAGTGTTAGAGAATACAGTGTCGATGACCTAGACGAACTTACCAATACAAGTGCGAAGCATTTTGATCAATACTGAATACCGGTGTGATATGTTTCCCACGATGGCACATAGGCAAGAGACAGCATCATGGATGATATGGCTAGGGCATTTCGAGAGCATTTTAAGCAGTTCACCTTCCACCATCTGGGCGAATTCAATGTCGTGGTACTTGATCCGAGGTAGAACATCACGGTACAGCAACATCACATATTGCCCAATAGTCCAGTCGTCCTATGCATGCATGAATGGTTTAATAAGCCTGACTCTTCCCCTATGCTATATTTAGATTCCTCCTTACCGATTCAGACCCACCCAGGTAGGGCAGTAAGGTATATAATTGAGTTTCACTTAGCAGAGTAGGCGAGGCTTTGGCGAATGCATGTACTGTGGCCATACAATAGATGAATTCTTGATGATCGTCTTTTTCGTCCAATGCCAGCATCTTTTCAAACAGCGAATCCACAATCCATTGGAGTACCCTATCATACCATCGGCGTAGCTTATCGTCGGCTGGTTTCAAAGTCTATCAAAAAGGCGAGTCAGTACCGTCCAGTGTTTTGTGTGTGTGTGTTACCTTCCGAATAAATCCTGTCAAGATCGCATTTCGACCGGCGATCGTCCCATTCAACTTGGCCACCGTGCGTGTGATAAGAGTTGTCCCGTCCGCCACCCTTTGTTTCCGAGCTTTTGATGAATGACCAAAGGAGTAGTCGTCGCCCAAGCTAGTATCTTGATCGATGGCACGGAATGCATGGAACAACACCTTTTGGGCAGCCTTGAGGGCAATCTTTTGAATAGACGCTTCGTTGTCTTCCATTCGCTGTAAGAGTTTGGCACCAATGTCGATTTTGATGTCTTGATCGTCACATTTGTCGTACAAGTCTGGTAAGAGTTTGACCACACGTTTGCGTACATTGGGTGCAGTATCCTAAATGGAATAGTACGTCAGTTGCCGCCGTCTTTTTGCCCTATGCTGACTTACAACCACTCTTGCGCTGAGGATGCCATACAGTTTCGCAGATACTTCTTGTCGGCTGGTGAGATACTTGCCAAGGAGTTCAACAACCGCATCACGGACTGAAGGTGAGACATCATTGATCCGTTGAATCACAGCACGCTGGATATGGGCCTGTTCATCACCGTTATAAAGAAAAACATAAAAATTAGAGGAGGGGGAGTCGATCTAGGATGGTTTTACCTCGTCCAGAATTTCAGGGGCAAGGGAAGCTATCTGACCAATAGCACGGACAGCCTTGACTCGGAAAGTAACCACCTTTTTGTCCAAGCAATCCAGTAGCTTTGAGATGAAGAGATCCAGGTTTTGGTATAGTGTTTGCCGAGTTGCCAGTAGCTCTGTAACCAATTGGAGGTCGTCCCGGTGCATTTCAGGGAATTCGTATCTATGGACAGTAAATAGAAACATTTAGTACTAGCCGTTTCTCTCTACTGGAACATACCTTGATAGTTCGGGGCTTGATGACTCCAAATTCAGACTGAAAAGCCAGTATCTGTGACACGAGGTAAGCAGCGAGGATATGATTTCAGTGGTCTCCATGGAAACAGTGTCAGTTTTATCTTCTTCAAGGTCGCCATCATCCATTTTTGCTTGTATAGATTTCCAAGTCGTTGCACATCCATAGCCCCAAGCGGTCAAGTAAAACTAAGTACAAGCATATACGTCGTTAGCAAGCCAACTCTTTCTCTCTCTCTCTTCCTAAATGATTACCTGTCGTGTGTTTTCATCGGCCGGATTATCCAGTAAGCTTTGGTACAGCTTCATTCTGCATCGATCAAGCAAGAGAAGAGCCGTTTTGTCGTGGTTTGAAACCTATGTGTATGACATTATGTTAGTAAAGCATTTCCAATATCCATATCTTTCTGACTTACATGCACCGGGATGTTATTGTTCAGTTGGTAGAGCCATTCTGGAGTATAAGAGCCGTGGGCACCAGCCACACGATTCCAGCCCACCTTGATTCTAGAAGCGATCACCCCTAACCATTCAATAGCAATCGTGCGCAGATAAAGATCACCCGAGTCACTGTCGATGAATCCTACCTGTAGACCAGTCAAATGCCAAGCATGAGTTACCCCTCCATTACACTAACCATACAAACGTCTTACCAGTATTTTCGTAAAGACATTCAGGATCAGTTCAGCAACGGGCCAATCGGGGTCAGTCAGTACGGCAAGGATATCTTCAAGGGTGCATTCCAAAATGATACGGTATTCCGCGACCGAGTATCCATCCTTCTTTCTTGACTTGCATCTATATAAGAGGAGGGGATGAGTCATGGCTGGTGGTCCACTACTACTCTTACTTGTTCATTAGGAATTCCAAAAAGTAAGTTGCATTTCGTACGGCGTGTTCCATCCCCTTTTTCCAACTGGTGTGCGCCCGATTCGCCAGCGATTGATCCAATTCGTTGCGTTTGGCCCCGCCGTCCACCTTTTGTGCCTTGAATTCCCACTTTTTCACCCAGGTCCTGTGTAGTTGTTGATCGTCTTTCACATTCGAGCAGCAGCATTGGGTTAGTTGCATAAAGAGTGCGCTGACGATGTGGATGGCGCCTGTGTGGTTGCTATCGGCGTCGTGATCGTCATTGCTGTGGCGTAGAATCCGGTATCTTTTGTTTTCGCGGTAATCCATTGTGGTGAGGGATGCAATGCTGGCGAGGATTTCGTCGAGAATCCATTGGCGATGTTGTGGGAATTGGCTGAATAATGATTGAAGCAGGTCGAGGGAGATCAGTTTCAGGTATTCGAATGTGTTGACAGCCGGAGTTTCGTGCGTGTCTGCTGTGGTGCCGGGTACTCTGGATACGGGCAAGATGTCGTCTTTAGTATTGGTAATAGGGGTGATGACAGGACAGATGTAGTGGGACTTGGCGAGGTTGGTAGAGTCGTGGAAGAATGGGCCCAGGGTAGTGAATGCTAGCACCACCATTGCATGATCGTCGGTATCTTCATGTTGTAGTAAAAAGTACGATCGTCGAATGATGCGAGATATCATAGGTAGACATTGCGAGAGGGTTCGTTTGGCCTTGGAGTTCGAAATCGCTAATTTGATCAGCAAATGGACGTTTCCGGATACTACGATCAGGAGGTTACACAGGTGAGTTTCATGCCAGCTATTCCTTTTCCGATCCACTTACGATCATCAATGTCATCGACGTAGCCATTGACATCAATCAGTGGGTATATGGTGTTATCAAGCTGGTTCTTCACGAATTGTAAGCATGTCGTCGGCAGGTTTCCATAGACATTCTATACACACAAAGTAAAGCAAATCAAATGATGTAAGAAGAAATCCTCACCTACTTGTCTAGCCCGCTTTTTCTCAGGGTTACCTTCATTTCCAAACGACCCAAAGATAGCAATTCAAACAGTTTAGCGATCACTTCCAGTGTATTCACGAGTATTCCCAGAAGCCCCAAGATGATAGCGTCAGGCGATGATGATGATTCCGCATCTTGTTGCTGTTGTTGTAATGTTGCATAATGATCGATCACATCGAGATTGATTTGCTGACTGAGTGTATGTTCCATTGCCTGTGTGATACTGCCTAGCTGTACACCGTCAACTATAGGGACCTCAGGGCTTGGACTTGTCGCCACCTTTGAATACCACGTTAGGAATCGATTGTATTGATCCAGTTGCGACATCGTTCTTGCCATTTGTACTTGATCGTCATCGTCATCTTGTTGCTTTATAGTGAGGTTGGCACAGATCTCTTCGACGGTTTCTTTCAGTTGATCGACAGGCGCTAGTTGAGAATGAGAGAGAGTGAATACCTTAATCAGTAAAAAATAGAAAAAGCACAGGGTTACTTACCTTTGGAGGGTACTACTGCCTCCGATTTCATTGAGCCGGCTGTAGCACATGATGGGGAGATGGGTAGGGTAGCTGGAGTATGATCGGTCGTATCCATGTCGTCAGAGCAATCAGAGGGGACGATCGTTGGTGTGGATGCATGATCGTCGCCACCATCAGAAAGAAACTTTGTTTCATCTTGTGTAGCTGTGGATTCATCCTCACTGTCGCTTTCCAGGAATCGTTGCCTTCGTCGACGTGCTGGTGTTGGCGATTGTGTAGGGCTGCGGTTGCGGTTGGTTGATGTGGGCTGATTCTTGGGCCGGTCAAGATCCTTTGCATACAGTTGTTCTTGTTGACCCGTTGACCGTCTTGCTGAATCTTTCTGAGGTGGTCGTGCTCGCTTCACCAGTGCTTTTCGTCGGATCAAGGGTACATTGTCCTCGTCTTCGCTGGAGTCGCTTATTGGTCGTTTTCGTAAAGTATGGTTGTCGGTTGCTTCAAGTGATTTGGATACCGTCCTTTTTTGTTTTGTCGTTTTCATATATGACTCGCTAGAATGGTTTGGTTTATGTTGTATTGGTAGCAGTGGTGGTGGTGAAGGCGGTGGTGAGGGTGAGGGTGAGCAACTGGAATGAATACAAGGAGGAGCGGAGAAGTAACCGAAAGAGAAGCGAAAAGAAAAAAAAAAGATGAGGGGCGCGCGCTGTCTTTATAAGCGATTTTCAAACGCCGCCAAGACAGGACTCGATACATACCGCCGAGTTCCTAGGGGCACCTAATGTTTGTGCAAGTAGACTTTGAAAGATTGGACTAGATGAGGTAAAAGAGAGACTTTTATTAATTGGTATGCTTCAAGCTAACTAAATCTATGGCCAACCTATAGGTTTGAGTGGGAAGGGGAGGGGGAGGACTTTCAGTTATTCCATATCAAGTCCTCCCAAGTAGCTTGACCATAGTCTCATGCAGCCAATGAAACTCACTTGAAGCTATTTCCGTGACTTGACTCTTTTGAATATGTTCCATTCATCGTGGAGTCTCTGACATGCACCGGTTCGCCAAGTCTTGACCTACGCACATGAGAGTTCGAAAAAGGCGGAGTGTAAAATAAAGTTGGCGAACGGTCTTTGAATGCATTTTACTGTTTTAGGAACTTTTTCGATTTCCAGTTGTAAATTTTTGTGACAAGTTGCCCTGTTTATCAAAACCGAGATGGATAACCCATCTTCAAATTCTACATGGAACAAGATGAGACGTATATTCATCGAAAGATACTAATTTTGAAGTCTGCCTGTATTGTATGCATCGGTGAATGCTACAGCAACACCTAAAACGACGACTGTTTCCAGTGGCCCCAAAGTCGGTGATCCATTCACTAAACCCTACATATTTGGCATCGCACGGTAGATACGAAGCATTTCTATCTTCATGTAAAATTTATGGTAAGGTTTGTTATCTCGCTAACGAGAAAATCTATGTCCAACAAAAAGTGACACATTTCATGGGCAAAACCGCCCCGCCAGGCACATGAATGGTCTTACTCTTCTCCTGGTATGAGGTATAACAAAAAGAAACATATCAATTGCGGCTCATCAGCTCGTATGGCGGGTAAGGTGGATCAAATACGACGCCAAGGCCGATGGAACAACACAACGATAAACGGCCGGCGCATATCTCACCAACCTTCCAAGAGCATTGGTGCGATCAATGGCAGGCTTCCCCACATATGGTCGATTCTTTTATCATGCACGTGCCGCCCTTAACCCACCTACCAGCCTCTGCAAGAAGTTGTTCCCGGCGATCGGCGAATGATATGACCGACTGGCGGCGAAAGAACTCAGTCCTGGTGATCCTATTCGATCGACCGTCGCTGAAAATGCATTTGTACAGGTGATCATGATGTTCAGAAGACTTGAATACAAGACTCGGTGCTCATGATGGAGCTCCACCCCTCCTATCCCATTTGCCAACATTCAATCTTCTCTGATCCAGCCTATTTGTCATTCAAAAGGTAAGTTCACATCATAGCATGAGAATGCGGTAACATGCTCGCTCTGATATGTTAGGGATATGCTGCAAATTGAAGCTCAGGAACATGATCCTGCCCACACACTCCTCCAACAATGTGTGCCTATGCACTCTAGATTTCAAACCCCGGTTGGCTATAAGAATCTTTTTTTGTCCGGCCTATTATTTTGCTCCTTCTTCCCCTCGTCATTACTTTTTTGCCTCCATTGTCATTCTCTTCACTCCACGACGTCAAACGAACGAACGAACGAACGAGCAAACGAACGAACGAACGGTAACTCTCCTCTTCTCACGTTATGTTCAACTTTTGCGTACCATTACTAACTTTTTGCCTTTTGCATCGTTCCTCTTTCTTTTGACACTAGATCGGCTTCGACGATGACGACGGCAATACGGACGACGACGATGCTAATGACGACTCCACCACTGCTTCATGTCGCTCAAAAAGGCACTTTTAAAATTTTTAAATGTAAAAAACATGGGGAAACCCTCGCAATTTTTT
>LT555008.1:551977-572546 GCA_900079185.1 Absidia glauca
ACATTGTAGAATCTCGTAGTCCAAGTTACTAATAAAAGTGTACCAAGTCTTTGCCCATACCCTTCCGCTACTATCTTTTATACTTTTACACAGCTTGGCCGTCTTTGTCCACCTCCATTTGCTTGATTTTTACTGTAGCTTAGTCATTCTCATTACAACCCGTCGCCATTTACACAAGAGCTTAACTCCGGCCTCAAACATAGTCTGTACCATAGCCCATTAATCCTATTGTACCAATAAAATTTTGTATGTATGCGAAGATAGACCTTACGATCATGTACAAGTCATTAGATTCATTACCACTAGTAAACCAATGGTGTTTTAGGAGTTGTCAATGATGAGCTACTCATCTGTAGTTTAGTCTTTATAATGTACATGGTCATGGTTGTGGATTTGAGAAATGTCTTTCGTAGGATGATTCAAGTAGGCTTTATTGATGGGATTGGACTAAAGGGCTATGGTACAGGCTATGTTTGGGGTCCTAGTTGAGCTAATGTCTAATGGCAACAAGATATTGTGGTGGGAATGATTAAAATGCTGTAAAAAGTAAGCAAATGGAGGTGGACAAAGACGGCCAAGCTGTGTAAAAGTATAAAAGATAGTAGCGGAAGGGTATGGGCAAAGAATTGGTACACTTTTATTAGTAACTTGGACTACGAGATTCTGTAATGGAATGGGAGTGCACCTAAAAAAAAAATTGCGAGGGTTTCTCCATGTTTTTTACATTTGAAAATTTTAAAAAAAGCCTTTTTGGGCGACATGAAGCAGTGGTGGAGTCGTCATTAGCATCGTCGTCGTCCCTATTGCCGTCGTCATCGTCGAAGCCGATCTAGTGTCAAAAGAAAGAGGAACGATGCAAAAGGCAAAAAGTTAGTAATGGTACGCAAAAGATGAACATGACGTGAGAAGAGGAGAGTTACCGTTCGTTCGTTCGTTTGCTCGTTCGTTCGTTCGTTTGCTCGTTCGTTCGTTCGTTTGACGTCGTGGAGTGAAGAGAATGACAATGGAGGCAAAAAAGTAATGACGAGGGGAAGAAGGATCAAAATAATAGGCCGGGCAAAAAAAGAATCTTATAGCCAACCGGGGTTTGAAATCTAGAGTGCATAGGCACACATTGTTGGAGGAGTGTGTGGGCAGGGGCGGTTTTATCTTCATTCCAAGTTGAGTCCCATCTATGACCGGGACTGAAGTCAGGGACTCAAAGAGTCCCCCGCCATGTAAGTCCTTATTGTCAGGATACGCAGGTTGGTTCTGTCCGGATGGTTCTGTCTGTAGCATTCCCCCTTGAAAAAAGTATCCCTTTTTTGATCTCACTTTTCTTGTGAACAGGATAGACGACCCACCTTCCAAATTTTACATAGACTCAGAGGTGCTTTTTATCTATCGACTGATACCAAGAAAACCTAATTTTCTTCGATGGATTGCTGCTTTTGGTACCACTCCAGTCAGTCGTTTTTGGGGAGGCTTCTCGTAGCGTTCACGGCCGCATGCAACATAAAATTGCTTGCTTCTGGGTATCAGTCAATAGATATACATTGCATCATGTTGCCTGTGAAATTTGACGGTGGGTTATCCAGCTCGGTTTTGAGAAATAGGTAACTCTTTTGAAAAAAAAAAAAGGAGGTCAAAACCGATCAGTTTTTGTGGAAAGTGGACACTTTCAGCATTTTCAAATCCCGCCAATTTCCCTTCACCACAAAATCCTTGTCCGCAAGATTCAGGATCCGGGGCAATTTGGCATCAGGTAGGATGATGATTTGATACTTTATTGATGAATGAGAAGGATGAATAAGAGTAAAACAAAAAGCAATGACTATATAAGTAAGAAAGATGTGGTTGTAATATAACAGATGGGAGAGTGATAAAGGTCTATTTCTATGTTCAGCGGGCATAATCTTTGAGGTTGTATAGTAAGACACGGCCTTTTCTGTTTCCGACAGCGAGGTAATCACTATTAGGGGAGAAGTCCAAGGCTGTTACCCGACCCAGTGGGGTCCGTTCAGTAGGCCAGTTCACCACCACACGGCCTGTGGGAGTATGTACCAATTTCAAGCAATCCCTCTTTTTACGACTTGCGATGGCCAAGAGCTGTGAGTCAAAGTTGAATTTCATGGCGCTGATTTCAGTTGTGAGATTGCCGATGGATTTGTAAGGAGAGGGCCGATCAGTGGATCTTGATAGTGCGTTTTGATCGTATATGTTGACAATACCTGAAGTGGATCTATTTCAAAAGATCAAAACAAACGACCGGGTTAGTATGAGAACAATATCAAATGAGTGAGTGATCAACTTACCCAGCAGCATAATACTTTTCGTTAGGACTGACAGCCAGTGATGAAGTTGCAAGAGAGCCATCATCCACCCATCGATGGACACATTCCCGTTGTCGTACATCCCATTGATACACCAAACCTTCAACACCCGAGCTATACAAGTAGTTCCCATCGGCGGACCATGAGACGCATGTGACCCGACCATTCATGCGCAGATCGGCGATCCACTGTTTCGTAAGGTAGCTGACAAGGACAATGTTACCATTAGCACCAAGGAAGGCAATGTAGCGACCACATGGACTGATGACGAAGGTTTCCCACGAGCGTTCATCTCGACCCCAGATGCCTGGCGACTTTTCTACTTTGCCAGATTGGACGTCGTAAATGTAGATATGAGGACGGCGACCGGTCACAATGATTTGATCACCACTGGTATGGAATTGGGCGGAATAGATCGGCGTATCTTTCAAATGCACCGATTGGATTTTGTGGTTGACTTTGCCATCGATCTGGAAGAGACGGAGAGTGCGATCAAAGCCTGCTGTCAGTAATACTTGGGCGTTGGGATGGAATTGTACTGCTGTGATCGTTTCCTAGAGACATTATATAGTCAGTCAGTCAGGCATGATAACTCTTTTTTTTTTTTTTTTTTTTCTCACTTACCTTGGACGGCGCCATGATATTTGCATCCTTCATTCGAGTCATAGCCAAACTATCAGGCGACAGCACAGAAGCTGACTTTTGTTTGTCGAGGATACCAAGCGTGCTTTTCAACAGGTCCAATCGATCGTCATCCTTCAGTTGAGCCTCGTCCCC
This sequence comes from Absidia glauca, assembly GCA_900079185.1. NCBI lineage: Eukaryota > Fungi > Mucoromycota > Mucoromycetes > Mucorales > Cunninghamellaceae > Absidia > Absidia glauca. The sequence continues at coordinate 555,067 of LT555008.1, forward strand.
TCCGTTATCCGAGTAATCGCTGTCGCTGTCGTCCCCATGCTTGTTTTTACGTTTCGACAAGAGTCTCTTTTCCGAAGGAAGTAACGCCCATTCTGGTGGAGGATGCATTTTGTTGAATCTGTCAATACACAGAATGGTGTTAGATTGCCTCTTTACTTGTTCCCGATCACTTACTGTTTGCGTAGGCGGCGTTCGTATTCTGCACCACTGATTGTGTTTTCTTCGTCGTTTTTGCGCAGTTTCCGTAATCGATTCGCACTTGACAATGAGATTTCCAAACGGCTGTCATCGTCGTCTTTCCATGCCGCTTTTTGCAAGTAGGAGGATTGATCGTCATCGCTGCTATCTCCTTCGTCGCTGTCGCTGTCACTTGATGCATTGTCGGAGGCTTCGTAGTCAATCTCGTCCATGGCTTCTGCTGTGTCTTGGTCGAGAATAGGTCCCGAGTCAAAGAAGAAGGCCTGGTCGTAAGGGCAAGGGAAAGTGGATCAGTAAGTATATCGACAACTTGGTCTTTTGGTCTTCCTTACGTCTTCTTGATCGTCATTCACATCACTAGTGGCAGCAGCTTCACCGTCTTCACCGGCATCTTCATCGCTAAGATCGTGCTCTTTTCCAGCAAAGTCCCAGATATCGTCAGATCCACCAAACAGTAAAGACTCGAGTTGTTCTTCTTCCTTGTCCTTGGCTTGAGGTTTCTTCACGTGGCCATTCTTCTGTCGTTTCTGTTGAGGCGCCATTGCTGAGGATGGGTGGGGTCGAGTAAAGCGGAAAGAAAGAAAGAGGACAAGAGAAAAAAAAGAGCGACCCTTTATTTTTTTTGGTTTCAAGTCAAGCCACCAGTTGGCGGGCGGGCGGAGTTTTAAAGTGGACGGATCAAGTATGGTTGTCAGGGACCGAGTAAAGAGTAACAAGGTGGATTTATTACATAAGGGAAATATAAGAAACAGATATGACAAACTATTTTGGTAAAAGGATCAAGTGGGTAAAGGCTAGCTAGATATATTGACAAAGCAAAGGATAGACATAAAGAAGAAGAGGAAAAAGGAGGGCTGGCCTAGATAGATAGATAGATAGAAGATAGATTCATGACCCAAAGGCATCTTTTCGGATATCAAATAGCCTTCCCATATCCTTTCCATCCCTGATCAGTCGAATGCTTTTGAAGGCGTTTCCATTAGGTCGTTTATCTCTTGCCACCTTTCCATGATGATCGAGGATCTTGGTCTCCAGAGCGGTAGGGGTTTCAAAATCTTCATAGACTTGATCGTCGAGAATGATGGATAGTCCCACAACACCATCGGACTTGATGACCTATCATAGATATACATGTTTAGTGTGAATGATGAGTAAAACGATACAGGGGTAAAAAGGGAGATAGATGGCTTACCTTCATAGTCTTCGACACAATGACCTTGCAAGCACTGAAGTTCCGCTTGTATACAATGATATCGTTCACCCGGATCAGTCCTTTTCGACACATATCCTTCAAGGTTATGCTTTTGGAGTCCCTAGATACACGAGAAAGCACGAAAGACGAGTTAGCATAGATGTATATCTGATTTCATCACCACTTACCCTGCGACATTATGCAGCTTTTCCCGATCTGATAGTTCACCCCAATACATTTCGAACGCATCGTCCTATTGCCGATGAGTATTAGTACATGGTGGCGTATAGGGCTCTTGCTACCTACTTTGAATGGTTCGGCTGATGTTGACGATGATGAGGGTAGAGGCGAGTCATGGATGAATGCCTGGTGATCTTGAGTGGCCAATTCGCCGGAGACAAGCATGGATTGCCAATCATCGAGGGCTGACCAGAATACAGGATTGTCGATACGAGAGAAGAAGGATGGGTGGAGTGAGTTGTGCGACGACGATTCATCCAATGGTAATGATGTAGATGAAGAAGACGCCGATGACGAATTGGAAGAGAGATAAGTCATATTGTTGATTGTTGCTGTGGCGCTCGTGGTATCAGTAATAGGGGTCATGAAGGTATCGGGTGTGGGTAAAAGCTTGGCCAATCTGTCTTGCTGCTCTAGTGGTAGTTGTTGGAAAGTTGTCAGGTTGAATATGGACTATTAAAAGCCGTAAGTATAACCATGCTTGGGTAGTCGTGCTGCAATGTAACTTACGTCAAGGTCCAAATGACCTAAAGGACTAGAAGCATTGGTGGAGAGATAGTTGATAGAAAGTTCGTCTTGTTTGAAGCGTTTGAATGGAAACGGGTCCTGTTGTTGCTGTGGTTGGTGTGGTTGGTGTGGTTGTTGCCTCTGTTGTTGTTGTTGTTGTTGTTGTTGTTGTTGTTGTTGTTGTTGCTGAATATGAAGGTCATCAAGCTCTTCTGTTGGTGGAATAGCAAGTCGGCTTGTTTCTGCAATGACATCGTCAGGCTGGACATCTGTGTACTCTCTTTTACAGAGAGGCGAATACATATAACCATCGTTGAAGGGATCATACATATCTAAAAGACAATGTTGATAGAGTTGAATTTGATAAATAGAGAAGGAAGAGGGAAAAGAGAAAGAGCGAAACAAGGGGTTGAAAAAAATTTGAGTTTATTGGAAAATTGGGGGCATCGAGGGAGAAATCAATGAGGTGCTGTTTGGGCATGTGATTACCTTATAATCAGTAGTCTGCTTTGACAATTGGGACTTGCTCTCATGTATGAAGTAAATAAAAAACAAACAGTGCTTCGTATACCATCACTTTTCCTTGAGTCCTCTGCTTTAGAAGTAACCGTCGCACCAAGCGGAGTTTGAACTTTTCTCGGGTCATCTTCTTTTTCATGCATGGTGCGGCTGACCCTTCTAGACCATCCCACACTGCAAAGCATATCTACCCTAAACAGAAAGTTGCTGCTGTTGCTGAATAAGATTATGCCAGGTCAACATAAGGCATACATAATGTACAGTACAGTTCTTCTCAACCTCCTCCCTTCCCCTTTATTTGGTAAGCGTTCCAGGTCCACTGTGTAACTGATCTCAATTGTAATCCCGCATGGGGGGCCAATGTACCCTTGTCTCGTATATGGTAAGAGAAGGCATTGCACTTCTGTGAAGCTCATCTTCTTCTCCATGTATATGACCGTACATCGAAAAACCCTATTGAACTTTATAAATGAATGAAAACAGTAGCAGGAAATGCCGATCCAAGTGAACAAGGGGTACTAAATCGAAGAACAAACTTGGTGCAGTTGCTGATCCATCGTTACCCAACACCCTAGCCTCTCGTCTTGGATATGGCGCAAGCTCCATTTAGCATGAGTAGATTTCAAACTCCGGTATTTTCTTAAAAGGGCGGTTCGACTTTTCGGGTTTCTTTCCCTTTCTTTTTCTTCTCAATACCCTCTTTCCGTCATCCCCATCCCAATCTATGTCCAAAAGGCACTGAAACAACATACATCCCTCGAATGCATGGAACCTGGAACTGGTGTTACGAATCATCAGTCTGCCACCATGGCTGGAAGACCATTGTCGAACAGTCATCATTCACCCAAGGACCTCTCCCTCGTTGACCAAAGGTAATACACTCTTATGCACTGTTGTTGACTAATGGATATAACTTTAGTGTTACTATAGGATAAGCATAGAGTCTTTAATGATGTCTTCACCCATCCATGTTAGGAGCTGGATTACTTAGAAACACCTGTAAGTATGAACTCTTCCTTCACCCAAGCAATGAAACGAACACTGAAGTTTGCCTTTCTACACATTTTATGTCACTCAAAGGTAGGAATTATAGGGCGATATGTGTGGACTTTTCTTCGTGGAACTGCAAGACCGGCTGTACTCACCTGTCGCTTGGCCTGGATACGGCGAAAAGAGGACGGCAAGGCATCAAGTTTGTGAAGCTTGGCAATTTCTGGTCTGACCCATTATCCCTTTTGTTACCTTTAAATCAACTCACTCCATGACTTATTCACTCTGGGCATTTCTTCAAGTATCATCCACAGGTAATATCACTTCCCAGGGCTTCTCGGTGATGCCTCATTAGGACGGGCGGAGATTCAATTGTAGGAAAGAGGGGGAAAAAGACTGGGACCCTAAAAGTGCTAATAGGTCTTTCTTTTTTTACTCACGTATATTATGGTAAATGATCCATCCATCCATCCATCCATCCATCCATCCAACTCGCCCACTACGACAAATGATCATGTGAAGAACCATCATACTCTCACGATCCGATGATGTCCCTGATTTGATTGTAGTCGACCTTGCGGCAAAAGTGGTGGATGATATGCATGGAGACCAGAGACACCAATGACATGATGACTCACCAACCTTCGTTTATCTTTAGACTTGCAAGAGAAGAAACAACGGTCGCAACAAGCACGGTCGTGGCCACAACAAGTTCGTTCGTTGCATTAACTGCTACCGCTGTTGCCCCAAGGTAACAAAAGATACTGACCACTTCAAGCCTTCAACCCCCACTCACTTTCTCTTTTTCTATGGTATTACTTAGGACAAGGCCATCAAGCGTTTCACTATCCGTAACATGGTCGAAGCTGCTGCTGTCCGTGATCTTCAAGAAGCCTCCATCTATGAAGAATACACCATCCCCAAGTTGTACGTCAAGTTGCACTACTGTATCTCTTGCGCCATTCATGCTCGTGTCGTCCGTGTCCGCTCTGTTGTCAGCCGTCGTAACCGTGCTCCTCCCCCACGCTTCCGGTTCCAAAAGACCAACTAGATTGGATCCTTTTGACCCTTGTTTGGTAGTCAGTAGAATTAGCCATAGGTGATCTATTGAACATGTATCATTCTTTCTCCCTCATCGCCCTCCCCCTTTGTTATCAGGATTGAAAATAAAACAACAATAGCTTATGTAACACTCTCTTTGTCTTCATGCATCGTCAACACACACACTTTGTCTTCAGCAGCAAGTAAAACTGTCAAGATTTGGCACACTGGGTGATTTGCAGCCCAAAACATTTAAAACTCCGTTTTGGCCACAAAGAATCCCTTTGTCTGTCAATCCTTTTATTCGCTTCTTCTTTGCTTCTTCATCACTTTTTATTTTCCCGCCAACATTACCATCGCATCACAAACGATTCACCTATATAGAACGACATTAAACGACGAACCGCACAGTAAGTCTTCCCTTCTCACCCTCTCGTTCATCTTTTTTCTCACCATGACTAACTTTTTGCCTTTTGCATCGTTCCTCCTTCTTTTGACACTAGAACGACTACGACCATGACGACGACGATAGGGACGACGACGATGCTAATGCCGACTCCACCACTGCTTCATGTCGCCCAAAAGGGCACTTTTTAAAATTTTCAAATGTAAAAAACATGGGGAAACCCTTGAATTTTTTTTTTCTTCTGCACTCATCTTGTCCATAGTAGATTCCCTAGCCATTGTACTGATAAGTACACTATCCCTTGTCCCATTCTCAGCGCCTACTACTACTGATACTTTGGATAACACTGGTCTGCTCTCCTCCCTTTTCCTTAGCTCATTACACTAGATTAGTCACTCCATGACAAGTCATGTAAAAGTCTTTGTCGAAACCCACTTTGACATGTAGCTTAGCCATCGTCTCACTCTGTCAATAAAACTTATTTGAAACCATCTCCATCGCTTTACTCTTTTACATGAGCTCCAGTTCACAGGGAAATCTGATAACCAACATTACAAGCCTTCTTTTCAAGCGGAGTTTGAAAAATTTCGAGTCATTTTCAAAAAGACTGCAAAAACAAAATTTTCCTGGTTTCACAGAATACTATTGAAGGTATCTCGTGGAAACGGGGATGGGATGTGCTTGGTTCGAATCCAGCACAGCGAAGGTACTGATGATTTCCTGGTCCGTGTTTCTGAGCAGCGGATTAAGACCCCGCATAAAAACTGCAGACAAAACGACCTTTACTGAACCTTTTGTTTTGCCCTTTTCTCATTATCGCCAAAGCGGAGTTTGAAAATGCCGACTTGATTGCTTGTTTTTCTTTTTTGGTCCGACTCTCTCTTTCTCTCTCTCTCTCTCTCTCCCTTTATTTTTTAAATCATGGATACCACGAAAAGACCCCGATCATCATCGTCAACGAATCCATCGCCATCTACCAGTAAACGACGGTCAGGTCCTGGTCATCTGAAACACCTTGGTAGCATGCAAGGTCACAGGCAACAAGACAAGAATGGATTGGCAACACCAAGGAAGCGACGGATGGGTGAAGCGGGAAGCAACACAAGGTAAGGTTAGTTGTAGTGGTAGAGCTGTGTGAACGCTCTAGTATGTCTGTCCAGGTATACATGATGGACTGAATTCTTCCTTGATGCAATATAGACCGCAGCCTTACAGACATTGGACCATTGACGACTTTGAAATAGGACGCAAGCTGGGTCAGGGGAAGTTTGGACATGTCTATCTGGCACGGGAAAAGCAATCTGGCTATATCATTGCTCTCAAAGTACTCTATAAGGAGGAAATCAATTCTATGGCGGTGGAACGACAGTTACGAAGGGAAGTGGAGATCCAAAGCTCTCTCAGGTAAGAAGAAACGAAGAGGGAGGAGGACGATGATGGTCAAGGATGAACCTGACGTTTTAGCTTTGCTTTATCACTAGACATACGAACATCCTACGACTTTTTGGTTACTTTGACGATGAAACCCGTGTGTTTCTTATTCTGGAGTATGCATCTAAAGGGGAACTCTTCGAGGAACTACAACTGAAGAAACGGTTTATGGAATCGGTGGCTGCAAAGGTATGAGGAGGAAATGGAATGAAAAAAGATCACTGATCCCTCTTTTTTTGGGTAGTATGTCACACAATTGGCCCAAGCGCTACTTTACTTGCACCACAAACGGGTGATCCATCGTGATATCAAGCCGGAAAACTTGCTTCTTGGTCTGCGTGGGGAACTAAAGATCGCTGATTTCGGTTGGTCAGTGAAAACGGATGTGCAAGAGTAAGTAGGGAGAGGGTCTTTGGATGTGGCTCACTCACATCAATGCTTTTTGTCATAGATCTCGACGAAGTACATTATGCGGGACACTCGATTACTTGCCACCTGAAATGATCGAAGGAAAGAAACATGATGTCAGCGCTGATCTATGGTCACTGGGTGTCTTGCTTTATGAAATGATTTGTGGAAAACCTCCGTTTGAAGATGCTGAGAATAGCCAGGAAACTTGTAGGCGGATTGTCAACGTCGATATCTCTTACCCTGACTTTGTTAGCAAGGAAGCAAGGGACTTGATCCAAAAGGTAAGTGGGTCATAACTGGTGGTCATAACTGGTGACGGTGGGTAACTGAAGGTCTTTTCTTTATAGCTCCTCCAATACAAGTCGGCTCATCGAATACCTTTACGCCAGGTATTGGAGCACCCGCTTATCAAAAGATATGAACACCTTAATAAAAGCAAATAGTGATATCATAGTGTCATCTCAATCGTTACCCTCACTCCTACAGCTACTATTACTACTACCGCTCCTACCTAATAAATAAAACTTGCTGTTTCTGTTCGTGTAAACTTAGGGGCTACGGCAATATCACATTGACGACAAAAGTTGAATTAATTATGGGATGTTGATGATGGGTTATGGATTTTGGTTCGTGGTTTATGGGTTGTGGATTATGGGTTGTGTGTAACAGGGAAGCGCATCCTGAATTTTGGGGGAAATAGCGGACTTTTAAAATGACCACAGGTATTTCAGGGTGGACCCTCCCCCTTGATCCATCATAACCTATCTCATCGCCTAGGTCTCTAATCTTTCATCCTAAAACATTATCTATCTATAGTCTCCTATCCTACCCCATTCTTTCAGTATCCTGGCCGTATCAGGCACCAGTTATGCACCAGTTAGGCCAAAAAGGTGTCAACACCATAGTTTAATCACCGTCCAGCGACAAAGTAGACAAAATAGGGTCAGGGCTTGGCGCACTGGGTGATTTGTACCACTACATACCAAAGCCTTCATGACCACCGGAGCTTATGCAAAAGAATAAAGCCATAGAGATGGTTTGAAGTAAGTTTTTTATTGACTGAATGAGATTATCTTGAGCTACATGTCCTAGTGGGGCGTGTCATGGTGTGACTAATCTAGTGTAATGAGCTAAGGAAAAGGGAGGAGGAAAGCAGACCGATGTTATCCAAAGTATCAGTAGTAGTAGGTGCTGCAAATAGGCCAAGGGATTGTGCACTTTATCGGTACAATGGCTATGGAATCTACTATGGACAAGATGAGTGCACAAGAAAAAAAATTTCAAGGGTTTCCCCATGTTTTTTACATTTGAAAATTTTAAAAAGGGTCTTTTTGGGCGACATGAAGTAGTGGTGAAGTCGGCATTAGCATCGTCGTCGTCTCTATTGTCGTCGTCATCGCTGAAGCCAATCTAGTGTCAAAAGAAAGAGGAACGATGCAAAAGGCAAAAAGTTAGTAATGGTAAGCAGAAGATGAACATGACGTGAGAAGGGGTGAGTTACCGTTCGATCGTTCGTTTGCTCGTTTGCTCGTTCGTTCGTTCGTTCGTTTGTCGTCGTGGAGTAAAAAACAAATGACAATGCGGTAAAAAAGTGATGACGAGGGGAAGAAGGAGCAAAATTAATAGACAGGCAGAAAAAAGGTCTTATGGCAAATCGGGGTTTGAAATTAAGAGTGTGCAAATTACCCAATGCGCCAAGTCCTAAACTTGAGACAAAGTGAAGTTTATTGATTGCACAGTATGTAACATGAAAAGACTAGAAGCTATATACACATTACTATTCGAAGATTTGGCCATTATGTTCGGCAAGATGGTGCAAAAACTTGTTGAACCGGGAGCATCTTTCTTCGACGGCATTGGCAGCGGTTTCAACGGTGATGTTGTGCTGCTGGGCAAAGTTGCTGATGATGGTGACGATCGATCTGCGCTTGTCAAAGAAATTTTGCTCTTCTTGGTCTTTGCTCCATTTGACACACCATTGTCGCTCCAGAGTATCATAGCCACCAGCAAGCCCATCATGAGTTCAAAGGCCGCCCACCCACTTAATTTGACACCCCGTCTTTTTCAAACTCTCGTTCATGTCAGAGTTTCCAAGATGACTGGAACATATTCAAAAGAGTACAGCGATGTGAGTGGGTTCGCAAATAGGTTTTGTTGACTTGATGAGACTATGGTCAAGCTATATGCTAAACTTGCCAAGGAATAACTAATCTACAAAGAGCATGAAGCTTGTTTTGCGAAAACTTATATTTCAATCGCCGCCGCCGACTACTTCAGGGCTTTTTTTTTTGTCACCCCTTTCTCTCTTTCTCTTTCTCACATTCTTCATTGGATTCAAAGTCCTTACTTTCAACTCAGCTTGCATTCGCCAATGTATACTTCTATTGACGTAACTACTTTGGTGACGGTATGGATGCAGAACAGGTCACCCGATGACGATACTTGCAAGATGGAGGACCTGGTGTACGACTTGGTATGGACATGAAGAACAGGATATAAGCCTGATAGCCGCAAAAGTTGGTGCAACCACAGGGTCAGCACTATGTTACAATGGCGAAAACGACAGTAGCATTCCTTGGACAAGATGGATCAGCAACAGGGGTGGATGAAGTGAAGGATACCTTTTCAAGGTAAGTCAGAAAAGAAGGAGAGAAAGACCTCAATGCTGCTAGTATACTTACTTGTATTTGGAACAGTGGTGTAGGGTTTTAGGTTCTCCGTCTCAGCATTTTTGTCAACAAAGCCGGGGACGAAGAAGATATGGGCGGAGACAACATCAGTGGTACCAGCGCTATGGGTGGTTGGATCGACAACACAGTGTAACAGTCTTGCTTGGATGCAGTAACATGGATGAATGATCGCTAACCATTCTTAATATAGGTCCCAACAAGCAAGTGATGGTGGAACTGAAGACGGACCGTGGCTACCGAGGCTGCTACTAAACGAATCACATGGTTGGACTCTTTAGGCAGGAGAACCCAGGCTGTAGGATGACAAAGGTAATGTATGTATCGATATGTCTTACTCCTTGTTTTGTGGTTGTTGTCTTTTTTGTACACTCACTTACACATTCCTCCTCGTTTAATATACCGGCGGTGTTGCTAATGCTCCTTTACTTAGCTTCTCTCTGTCTGCAAGGGCTGAAGAATCGCGCATGAAACATGAATTGTTGGCGGGGAGCGGGGCAATACGACAATGGGGATTATCAGAAAGGTAAGCTATCATGCATGACGAGACCCTAGGAATTCATTTAGACTCGACCTTCTCTCTTATCATTAGCACGACTCATGCACGTTACGGGATGGAAATCGATGGACAAGGCGGCAACTTGGAAAAACAGGATGAATAAATGGATCACCTAAAAGCTGGAATGCCCCAACTCTTGGGAATTTGAATCAGGTCAGTGTTATAAGGAGGCAAGGTATAAAAAGAAGGGGGGGGGCTCATTGACATTTGATAAAGATTAGGCACTAATTGACTCGACTGATTCGAGAATCAAGGATCGGCAACTATAGATAGCCCATGGTCCGTTTGGACGGTTATAGTCCAAAGACTCTTTGGTGGCAACACGGGGATGATCTGGAACCCAAGGTAAGCTCTAGTTTTGATGTCAATAATATGGCATACATGGTTAGGTTTGAAAAATACTTGTATTAACATGTTTACTTCCCCTTTCTTGTATGTGTGCTTGATTTCTCCAATAGGAATGATGCTGGAGAAGACGATGAAATAGTGCGATGGATAGTGTGGTATAGTTTGGGAATAAACACGGCTGTTACACGACGAATGCAGTGCTGCCTGGCGGACTTTGGCGGACTTTGAAAGTGGATCTTATTTTAGCTCTCTTTTCTTTCTCTCTCGTTGTTTTTTTTCTTTTGCTTTCCTTTTGTCTTTATCACACTTTTTACATCAAGCCTTGGTGTTATCACGTTTTACATTATACCCTTCTATAGCCCTGTATCATAAGCTCTTTTACCTCACACACAATTGTCTACTTCCTTTACAATCTTATACCCTTAATCACCATCCTCTCTTGTCTTGCGGGAGAACAAACATTCCTCTACTATACAAATGACAACCATCTCACCCAACCTCGTTTCAATGCCACCAACTGCACAACAGCAACAACAGCCAGCAGCAACAAAAAGTCCTATGTATAAGGCACAACACGACACCGTGGTATCCAGCGAAGATAACGATGATGATATCTCTTTGGCGAAGTGTATGTCTCGCAAGCTACAGTTGAATCAGCAGGTAAGAGCCCCCCTTCCTTGTTTCCCTTCCTCCCCCTCCTCTTCTTACCCACTTACCATTAGTAGTATTCTATCTTTTCTTTTCTCCCCTTCCTCCTTCTCCGATGATGGTCCTGACTGTCTCCCTATTTACCTTTTTTCGTCCATGCGCCCTTTGCAAACTCCGCCAATCCCCTTTTTTTCCTTATTCATATGCACTCCCACTCATTCATTCTTCGGATTTCTTGTGATCCATCTTTCTCTTTTAGGTGACAGCCATGTATCCGTGTATGCCGCCCAATTTTATGACTTTACAACAGCAACAGGACCTTTGGAAAGCCAATGATCCCATGGGTCCTATCGCCCCTCCCGCCTTGAATGATTACGGCCAGAACATCCCATATGCTCACTATCAACAGCTGCAGCATCAGCTCATGCTCCAATGTCAACAACAACAATTGGCTGCCCTTGGTTATGGTGGTTTGTCACGCAATTCGCCTCATCAACAACAAATGCTTGGAACCAATCATCGACCTTCTGGACGGAAATCAAGGCCAGCTCCGATGGACACGCATCACGATCCCAAAATCAGAATGCCATCATCTTCTTCTTCCTCATTATCATCAGCGTCTTCCAGGAATCATGTCAGATCTTCAACTCATAACAGCACGTCAGCATCATCTTTGAATTCAGAAGGCACAAGAAGAAAAGGCCACCATCCTCATCATCAACGACGACATCCTCAGCAACAACATCACCGCTCCAGCTCGCCTGTCCCTTCTCTAGTCGATGACTCTGGTACATGGCGATCCTCCATCTATTCACACAACTCTACAGCATCCTCCTCAATCAAAACTGCCTCTGATGCAAGCTTCACCAATACGCCTATCCATTCATCAGCCGCATCCATTTCATCCACAATGTCCAACTCTGAAAATGGAAACAACAAACGATCTCTGTCAAAACGTATCAAAGGGGTCTTCACTAACAAACAGCATCAGTCGTCTCCACCCACTTGTACTTCATCTCTTCGAAGATCACCCTCTTTGATCTCTTGTGCTTCTTCTGTCATGACAACAAATACAATGTCAGCTGGTGGTGGTAGTGCTCGATCCTCATGGACAAGCTTATTCCGCAAGTCGTCCAAATCTGCACCTATGGATGAAAAAGTCTCGGCAAATCAGAAAGAATCTTTGGCACATGTGGAGAATCCAACTCATCAGAAAGGTAAAAACAATGGAAAATGTACCATCTTACTCGCAGCTAACATGTCCTTCTTGTGTGCTGCAGCATTAGATTCCCCTGCATCCTCAATCTCGGGTCGTTCCTACCGTCATTCTTCGTCCTCTTTCCGACAAGAGAGTGGCTACCATGCAGATCTTCCCTCACCAGCGCCTTCCACCACCAAGCCGCAACACCGTCACTCCAACGTAGGAAGCAGCAGACAACGCTCGCCCATGGACTTGGCCAGCCAGCAAGACTACTTTGGCCTCCCTTCTTCTCGTTATCAACTCGGCCACTCGTCTTTTCTCCAGCATGGATCTCCTACCCTACGACCTTCCTCGAACGATCGACAAAGCAGTAACTCATCCCTCGTATCCGAAGAGGACGACATTTCCACATGTATGATCGACGGGCCCACCAAAAAGACTCGCATTGGCTTCACTACCACCATCACCGTCCACGACACCTTTGGGTCCCAAGACTACGACCGTCGCTGCGATACCCAAGTCACTTGCCAACGATTGACACCTGTCTTGGCCCTGCAAATCAAAAAGGAGCTCAACGAATATAAGCTTAATGAAATGGTCGTCCATCCTTCCAGTCGCCAATATACCCAGTTCTTTTTGTAATGTCCCCCCCCTTTCTTAGTGTAGTAACAGCTTTATTCTTCTTTTCCTTTCTGTTTTTTACTTTTGCCAATCATTCCTCATCATTCTCATCAAAATAAAAAAAATAACTTTGTCCCATGTAGATTAGGGTTCTTCTATGGAGTGAAGGATCCCTTAGGGGGATCTGTCAAGAAGCGCCAGTAGGCTGAAGCTTAAGCTTCTTTGTATGTACTCCCTCATTGTGATTCTGGGTCGGATACATGTGCATTTTATGCCTTGACAAGGAAGTGGGCGGGCTGATCACATCACCACTCAAACCAGCGGAGTTTTACAACCAATTCATGCAAACACTAGGGCCACATCTTCATGCGTGCATGATCGATCAGTCATGGCTGTGGGCAAGCAACACTCTCAACCGTTGCCCAATTCAAAAGTCTGAAATCCACGTGTAATGCTTTTCTTCTACACACATGGTCATAGGTCGATCGCCATTTGATTCCCTTCAGATCGGAAATCGTCTGAAAATCTGAGTAGAATGCCCCCCCCCAGTTTTAAACCCCGACATCGGGGCCTACAAGTGCGATGATTTTCTGCGCCTGCTTCTTCTTCACTTTTATCTTTTCCATCAACTTGGGCTCCACCTCGGAAACGCTTTCTACATAAACCAACGCTCATCAGTGATGCGATGAACACAAGGTAGCCCCTTCCTTCCCATCAATCCTCTTTCTCGCCATGACTAACACTTGTCTTTTGCATCATTGCTCCTTTTTTTTCTTAGTACAATGAATGGGACTGTACTTTCAAAGATCGCTATCATATTACTTTGTCCACTTCCTTTGTCCACTACCACTGTTGGCACCACTGGATAGCTCTCCCCTTCATTCCGTAGCTCTTTTACATTAGATTAGCCTTGTCATGGATCCCCTTTTACCCACACACTTTTACCTCTAGCTTGGTCCTTGAATACATCCATCATTCAATAAAACTCACCCTTTGACATTGCCCAAATCTCGCCTTTTGAAGCCTGCGTACCCTCTAACATGCCGCTTGCTAATATGTGGGTCTAGGCGGAGTTTGAAAATATTTCGGACGACACTGAGGTCCAAGTTTCAAAAAAGTGCACATTCTCTTCCGTTTTCTTTTTTCGCTTGGAACCCGTTTTGGACATGACTCGACTTGTCAACACTGTAGTACCTATTCAGACATCTTGGCGTGGTAGAACAGCAATGATGATGAATGACGACGACGATCACTTGGCCATTCGGGTGGGGGTGAGGACTTGGAAGGCATTAGAGCTAAAGAAACGGTAAAACGAACTAAACAATGCGGTGACCTGGAACTATTTCACTAACCAAGGGTGTTTTACTTTAGGCTGTCGACCATTTGGAGCGGTTTATGATACCGACGGAGCCTAAAAGCAGCTATCCTCCGAAACCAGCGAAAAAGGTAATACCCAAACCCCTCCTTTTGTTGAAAAAAAAAAGTCAGAATCCCCATTTAAACAGGCGGTTTAACACTTTTTTCTTCTTTCTTCTTCTTCATTCTTCTTCATTCTACAGATATAAACAACTATGGGTCAACAAGATCAAAACATTGATAGTCTCTGCATCAACACCATCCGAACTTTGGCAGCCGATGTGGTTCGAGGTGGCAACTCTGGACATCCTGGCGCACCTATGGGTTGTGCCCCCATGGCTCACATCTTGTTTAAGGAATTCATGATTGCAAACCCCAAAGAATCTCACTGGCTTAATCGCGATCGCTTTGTCTTGTCGAATGGTCATGCGTGTGCTCTCCAATACATCCTCCTCCACTTGTTGGGTTACAAATTAACGATGGATGATCTCAAACAGTTCCGTCATATCAACAGCAAGTAAGTTTGGCCCTCCATCATTGATAGAATGTCATTTATCTTTTTTCTCTTTTCTTTTTTATAGAACGCCTGGTCATCCTGAACGAGACCACACCGATGGCATTGAAGTCACTACTGGTCCTTTAGGTCAAGGTATCTCGAATGCGGTTGGTTTGGCTATCGCTGAAGAACACATGGCTGCTACCTTCAACAAGCCTGGCTTTGAACTCTTCAACAATCATACGTATGTGATTCTCGGCGATGGTTGTCTTCAAGAAGGCGTTCAATCAGAAGCTTGCTCTTTGGCTGGGTAAGACTAGATCGAAAACTTTAAACCATTATGCAAGGGTGAATATTAAAATCCCGCTCTTTCCTTTTTTGCTCTCTTATCATTTAGACATCTCAAGCTTGGCAAACTCATTGCTATTTATGACGACAATCATATCACTATTGATGGTGATACTGCGCTATCCTTTACTGAAGACAGCATGAAACGGTTTGAAGCTTATGGTTGGCACACGCAAACAATCCCCGATGGTGATACTGACCTTCAAGGCATCCACAAGGCGATCGAAGCTGCTAAAAAGGTGACCGACAAGCCTTCGATCATCAAGCTCCGTACCACTATCGGTAATACGATCGATCTGATCGATCTCTTTTGAAGCCTTCTTAGACTAAACACTGACCCCACACAAACGCTATTATTAGGTTATGGCTCGCTCCATCAAGGTGAAGAAACCGTCCACGGAAGTCCTTTGTCAGGTAATTGCCAAGTTGCTTCATCACACCGTAAAGACCTGCTCACACTTATTATGCCCCACTAGAGGACGATATCAGACAACTCAAGGAAAAGTTTGGCTTCAATCCTGACGAAAAGTACGTGGTGCCCCAAGCTGTGTATGACTTTTACCACAAGATTGGCGACCGAGGTGCCAAGGCGTCGAAGGAATGGCACGAACTGTTGGACAAGTACTGCAGCAAATATCCCGACCTTGGTGCCGATTTGAAGCGAAGAGAAAAGGGTGACTTGCCAAAGGGGTGGGAATCTGTCTTGCCTCGTTACACATCCAAGGACAAGGCCGTTGCCACTCGAAAACTCTCTGAAGCCACCCTGGATGCCTTGGCCAATGCCATCCCTGAACTCGTGGGCGGCTCGGCGGACTTGACCGGCTCCAACAACACTCGGTGGAAGAATGCCGTGGATTTCCAACATCCCAGCACAAAGCTTGGTGACTACACTGGCCGGTATCTCCGTTATGGTGTGCGTGAACATGGCATGAGTGCAATCATGAATGGTCTGGCCGCGTACCAAGGCATT
The DNA here is from genome assembly GCA_900079185.1 of Absidia glauca. NCBI lineage: Eukaryota > Fungi > Mucoromycota > Mucoromycetes > Mucorales > Cunninghamellaceae > Absidia > Absidia glauca. Next base: position 571,236 of record LT555008.1, read on the forward strand.
GTTCCCTTCTCAGGCACCTTTTTGAACTTTTTGACGTAAGTAAGAGTCGTAAGAGAGAAGGATTTTTTTGCTGATGAATAGATATATTTTTTTAATAGGTACGCTTGGGGTGCTGCCCGCTTATCAGCCTTGTCGAAGTCCCGGGTGATTTACGTCATGACGCATGATTCGATTGGTCTTGGTGAAGACGGCCCTACGCATCAGCCCATTGAAACGTTAGCGCTGACTCGAGCCACCCCCAACATGTTGACACTCCGCCCGGCCGACGGCAACGAAACATCTGGTGCCTACCTCGTGGCTTTGGAACGCAACGATGGTCCCTCCGTCTTGTCCCTCACTCGCCAAAACTTGCCTCAACTGGAAGGCAGCTCAGTGGAGGCGGTTCGAAAAGGTGGTTACATCTTGGAGCCCGAATCTGACGCTAACCCCGATCTCATCTTGGTCGCCACTGGCTCTGAGGTCTCGATCGCCATCGATGGATCAAAACTGCTACGCAAAAAGGGTCTCAAGGTGCGCCTGGTGTCCATGCCCTGTACCGAACTCTTTGACGAACAATCTCGTGACTACCGTGCTTCCGTCCTTCCAAAAGGGGTCCCTGTCGTCTCCGTCGAGGCTCTCTCCACATTTGGCTGGCAGAAATACTCCCACGCTCAAGTCGGCATGTCTACCTTTGGCAGCTCGGGTCAATACACGGATGTCTACAAGTTCTTCAACATCACTCCTGAACACGTGGCGGATATCGGTGAAAAGTGTGTGCAATTCTTCAAGAATGAAGGCCATGTCCCTGAACTGTTCCCTCAGTTTGCCCCGGCCCTTCAATAGGTCGCTCAATAGTTGGTTTAGCTTAGCTTACTTGATTTTACTTACTTTTGGTACCTCTGTTTTAATAAGTAATAGTGCTACTCCATTACTTGTCCTCAATAAAAAAAAAGATACTTAGCGAAGTTGCTCACCATGAAAGTCGATATGATCGTTGTAACAGACTCCAACCTTTCTTCAAGTAGCGGGGTTTGAAAAGTAAAAGTTTTGAACTAGTTGAAGATGGGGAATGCTACAGACAGAACCATCCGGACAGAACCAACCTGCGTTCCGGTCACAGATGGGACTCGACTTGGAATGAAAATAAAACCGCCCTGCCCACACATTTCTCGCAACAATGTGTGCCTATGCACTCTCACTCTAGATTTCAAATCCCGATTGGCTATAAGATTCTTTTTTTTGCCCGTCCGATTATTTTGCTCCTTCTTCCCCTCGTCATTACTTTTTTGCCTCCATTGTCATTCTCTTTACTCCACGACGTCAAACGAACGA
>LT555008.1:581982-592230 GCA_900079185.1 Absidia glauca
ATAATAGTAGCGATAGGATTTGTTTGCATCAGGGTGGCATCCAATGGAGGTAGGGATCGGTGGAGATGGGAAACACATGATCGCTCACCCGACTCATACAAGCAGCCACTTTTGAAGTAGTGTAGTCTATGCATAGAATGACGAAACAAGCCATTGTTCTTTGTTTTGTAGGACATGTCAGGTACGACGGCACAGCCTCGTTTTTTGTCGGGTTTCAAACCCCGCCGCAATGAGTGGTTTCTGCCTTGTGTTGTCATCATACAGCCGCCAATGGCTTCCTATTGGCTCTAGTGCACTATGAATATGTGATAGGGCTTTTCTATGTATCACGTGAGAAGCCGCTATGCACCAATGATGGCAAAGTAGAAGCCCTCTCGATGAAATAGTGTCATTAGATCGCTTCATCGGTTAAAACAAGGGGTAGACGTCAACTAACAACAAAAAGGAGCTTTATTGAGGTATAAGAAAGAGAGTGATCAAGTAAGGAATGTACACAGAATAGAGTAGGGGGGAGGATATATACAAGGCGACGACTAACTAGCTAGCTAAAACTACACTATACAAAATCTACAGTAAGGTCTATTTAAAAAGGGGAAGCACGTGGCACCAGACCACAGGCCACCATCATCTTTTCAATGTTACGTTCATGAGACTGATGATGGCGTTTCAAGTCATGTTTGCGGGCAAAGCGTTTGGGACAGATGGAGCAGGGGAAGTTCTTGGGCCGGTTGGGATCGTGGGTCAAAATGTGCTCCTTCATATTGTTGGATCGATTGCTTTTGCGGGGACAGTAAGGGCATGAGTATTCACGACGACGAGAGGGCGCTTGCTTTTTGGTGACGGTAGCGGTCTCTTGTGCCCACGATTGTTCCTCCTTTACCTTGTTATCCATTCCACAATCCTGTTGTTGTTGTTGTTGTTGTTGCAATTGCGGTGATGGTGTGGCGTAGATACCATAGGAAGGCGAATACATACTTTGCTGATCCATGCTATTCATATCAGGCATATCCAGGTTGAATTGAGGGGAGGGAGAGTGAAGTGATAGGCCATGTTGCATGGAGGTTGCTAGCCAAGAAGGGCCGGGTGAGTGAGACGCCGTGGCAGGTGAGGACATCAGGGTCATGTCGTCCATTGAGAAGCCACCATAAGGAGATAACATGGTTGAGAGAGGAGTGGTTGGTGAGCAAAAAGAGATATCTGATTCACAGGCCGAGGATGATAGCAGGGCCATGGAGGGATCGTGGGCAGGAGGAGGAGGAGGTACATTCAGTAGAGTCTCTTGATCATCCAGCAAGCAAAAGTCTTGAATAGTAGTAGAGGGAGTAGAGGGAGGGCTATAGGCAGGGATCACAATGGCATTATCATGCACCAAAGAATCGGCGGCAGAAGAGAATGACCCAAAAGAAGACAAGGCTATATAGAGACAACGCTTAGTTTATACAATTGCTACCAACGGCATTCCTTTTGTAAGTTTTGCTTGTGCTTTACCATAGTTGTTGCTGTTCAGACCAGATCCGACGTTGGCTGCATCAGGAGGTAAGGCATTGGGGGGAATGGGGATGGAGGTGGGGTTGATGGTAAAGTCATGTTCCAGTTGCCCAAAGTCAAACAAGTCTTGAGAGAGACCCACTTCAGGTTGTGATTTGACTGAGTATTTAGTGAAGCAAACGTTAAGAGATGTCATCGTGTAAGGGGAAGGGAATGGGAAGCAAGAAGAAAGAAAGAAAGAAAAAAGGTGAGGAAAAAGTGGAAAGAGAGGTGATTTTTTAATTCAAGGCCGCCAAAGAAAAAGACAGGGGCGGCTTTATAGTGATTTTGCTTGGTCCCAATTAGGAAGGTGCTGAGCGTGAATTGAAGAAAGGGAAGTGAGTCTGGAGAGTGTGAGCTGCAGAGGCATTTCCACAAGAGAGGATTCCATGCAGAAGGGAGGGCCATATTTTCTTCTTAAACGTCATTCGTGTAACTGTGGCAGCTGGGGGCACCCTTCTTTTTTTGTGGTACGTTGGTAGCGGTTAGAACCGAATGAAAAAAGAAACGTGGCAACTATTTTCAAACTCCGGTCGGCGTGATTCTTATCTGCCCATCCTTTCAATCAATCCACCTGAATCAGAAACACAGCAGACTGCAAATCAAAACCAAAATGATAAACCCATGTCAAGATTGCAAACCTCAGAGCTATATAAATACAAAGATCATGGGTTTACCACTGCATCTTTCTTCATTCATCCCTTCACTCTCTTCTTACCTGTCAAAAAACCCAAAATTTCCCCTAGTAACATGTCCGCTAATAAGCAAACCGGCCCTATCACATATCCAAAACAATGGGTTGCTAGCATGGATGTTGATGTCACTCCTTCTGCTACACGGAAAACATCCATCATCTGTACAATCGGTCCAAAGACCAACAATGTCGAAAAGCTGGTGGAATTGATCGATGCTGGCATGAACATTGTTCGTATGAACTTTTCTCATGGCGATTATGCGGTAAGTCACCTCTGCTTCCATCATATGATGGTTACAAGCAAAGCATTCGGGAAAACTCATCCCCATTCTCTTTTCTTGTGTACTCCAGTATCACTCTTCGGTTTTGGAAAATGCTCGAGCAGCAGGCTCTCGTAAGTGTAACCGAAAACATATTTCACACTCCGACACAAAAACTCCGACACTTCATCTCGCTGACTCTTTTTTTCTTTTTCTTTTCCTTTTCTTTCTCTTCTCTTCACAATGGATCAACAGAACGACCTGATAAAGTGATCGCTATAGCTCTGGACACCAAGGGACCTGAAATCCGTACTGGCAAGATGCGCGATGATGTGGAACTGCCCATCTCCAAGGGTGACAATCTGATCTTCTCCACCGATGACAAGTATGCTGATATCTGCGATAACAAGGTCATGTTTGTCGACTACAAGAATCTGCCCAAGGTGATTGATGTCGGCAAGATCATCTATGTGGACGATGGGGTGCTCTCCTTCAAGGTGTTAGAGAAGGCGCAAGATCATGTCAAGGTTGTGGCTCTCAACAATGGCAAGCTGGCAAGCAAGAAGGGTGTGAATCTTCCTTTGACCCCTGTGGACTTACCGGCACTCTCAGACAAGGACAAGAGCGATCTCAAGTTTGGTGTGGACAATGGCGTGGACATGATCTTTGCGTCGTTTATTCGTCGTGGCCAAGATGTCAAGGATATTCGACGGGTGCTTGGCGAAAAGGGCAAACATATCAAGATCATCTGCAAACTGGAAAACCACCAAGGGGTCAAGAACTTTGACGAGATCCTCCAAGAAACGGACGGTGTGATGATTGCGCGTGGTGACATGGGGATCGAAATTCCTTGCGAACGGGTGTTTATTGCTCAAAAGATGATGGTCGCCAAATGCAACTTGGTGGGGAAACCGGTGGCCTGTGCTACGCAAATGCTGGAATCCATGACCTACAACCCTCGACCTACACGTGCTGAAGTATCTGATGTGGCCAATGCTGTGCTGGATGGTGTCGATCTTGTCATGCTGTCTGGTGAAACCGCCAAAGGATCTTACCCTACCGAGGCCGTCAAAACCATGGCAACCACTTGTGAACTGGCGGAATCTGTCTTGTGCTATCCTCCCCTATTCAATGAATTGCGACAATTGACGCCTTGGCCCACCGAAACCACCGAAACCGTCGCCTGCGCTGCCGTCTCTGCTGCCACTGAACAAAATGCCGGGGCTATCATCGTCCTTTCCAAGTCTGGTCACACTGCTCGCTTGGTCTCAAAGTATCGCCCCTCTCAGCCGATCGTCGTGGTCACCCGGGATGAACAAACCGCAAGGCAGTCCCATCTCTCTCGTGGCGTCTTTCCTTTTGTCTACAGTGGTGAACCTGAACAGAACTGGGATGCTGATGTGGAAAACCGTATTCGATGGGGTATTGTGCAAGGTAAGAAGTTTGGCTTGCTGCAATCCAATGATTCCGTCGTCGTCGTCCAAGGCTGGAAAGGTGGGTTGGGTAACACCAACACCATCCGTGTGTTGATCGCCCCTTAACTGTAGTCAAAAGTCTTACTCTTAGCATTAGCATCATCTTCATCTTCATTTTGTTATCACTCTTCTTTACAAATAAAAATCATTCGATCCATTATCCAACTGCGATCTCAAACTTCTCAAAACAGGCGGGATCGAATCGTCTAGATGGTTTATGCAGCCGTTATCGGAGTTTGAAACCTAACCCTTAAGAGCTGTTTTTTCCGTTTCCTATTTGTTTACTCTCTTTCTTTCGAACAACCTTCTTTAATCTCTTTGTCTTTTTTTGTATCTTCTCACTTTATACCATTCTTGGATACAGAGCAACAGCAACAAAGCCTACTTATCATGGGAACTCTCAATAGTAAAGATCGTGACCATGGTGAAAAGCGACGAAGGAAGAAAACTGGAACCACACTGACGACGAATGCCTACACCAACAGTCCCGAATCATCCAACTTGAATGCCCCTCCCGCATCGCCGCCAGTACCCATTCCCAGTACTCACCAATCTCCTAACACTCATCAGCCTACCATTACCTACGATCCTGTCGACACCGGCAATGACAACACTAAAACTCAAAAGTTCAGTCCTTTTTATCAGCGCTCGACTTCCACCGGCCAAATACCTACAACCACAGTAACTCATACAACAGTCAGTCCCGTACGCCATCAAGTGGTCTTGTCCGATCAAGTCATGCCTTTATCCTCCTTGATCTCCATCTCTCGACATTTGCGACGCAGTAACAGTGAAAGTGCCAGAGGTAGTATCAGCAAACAACAGCCACAACCACAGCAGCAACAGCAGCAGCAACATCATCATCCCAGTAGCAATAATAGTATCAACAGCAGCAATACTAGTCTCAACAAACGTCTATTCAATCTGCACCATAAACCGAATCACAAGCCCAACCACAACCATCCGAATAATAATCGCCATGATACCGACACTACCGTGCTCAGTGACGATGGCATATCATCCTCACGATCAGCACAATATTCAAACTCGAGCGACTCGTCCCTTTCCGGTTTCACGTCCCCTGCGGGCTTTTGGAATCGCCGGCTTTCCCTCAACACTGACAACAAGAGCACACCATCACCGTCCTCCAGCAATCCAGTTATCACGAAAATCACTTCCAATGTGGGCGGCACCAGCAACAGTAACACTTCGACCGGCTCGGATCAAAAGAGTGGCCTAGTTGTATTTGACGCCACCATTAGCGCCACCGATTCTCTCCCGTCGCCGCCATCATCCTCGTCCCCACATCGTCAGCAAGACCGCCAGGATCAGCAACCTCCACCATTCGTAAAGTCGGCCTGGATCTATGATTATGGCCACGAAAAGGAATACAATAGGTATGTGAGAAGGAAATCAGCGAGTCGTGTCACTAACCCTTGGCTTGTACTTTCCATAGGCAACTACGACAGGTAAGATGATCAGAAAAGCAACACATAAAGATAGAGGACTCATCGATTTCCCTTCTTGTAGCACTATGTCCTGAAGCAATTCTTTGGTAAAAACATTGCCGTCAACCTGGAGCGTCCTCCTCAAGCGATCCTCGACAGCGCCTGTGGGATTGGCGTGTGGACGTGGGAAACGAGCCAACAATACCCCGACAGCGATGTGATTGGGATCGACATCAACCTACCTGACCACCATCCTGGGCCTTGGGGATCCTCGGGCATGTTATCAAACCAAGGCGGCAACGACGACGACGGCTCCTCCACCTTCATCAACTCGAGCAAGAACATCTCCTTCAGCCAGGGCGATATCTTACAACGCCTCCCTTACGACGATGCCTATTTCGACTTTATCCACCAACGTGAAGCTGGCTCCTTCATTCCGTTTGATTACTGGGATTCTTTGCTGGGAGAATTCCATCGCGTACTGAAGGATGGTGGACGGATCCAGTTGGTAGAACATGGTAAGTGATTTCTGCATGACCTGACGCCTCCCCCCCGCCTAACAACTCCTATAGATATCCGATTCAAGAATCCAGGGCCGGTGTTGACCATGATCAATGACTGGTATCGAGTAGCCGCCGACGGATTGGGGGTGCGCACTGGCTTTATTCACTTGTTGGAAGAACGACTCATCGCAGCTGGATTCGATCAGGTACAAGTCTCCGACTATGATATCCCCATTGGCGAATGGTCTGATGATCCAGGTAATTGGGCTGCAATAGAGGGGAAATAACCATCACTGACTTTTTTTTTCTTCTTCTTGGATAGTGCAAAAGCAGCATGGGTTTCTATACAAGGAGCAGATCAAGGGCTTGTTCAAGTCGGTACAGCGATGGTGGTTGGCGGAATCTGGAATCACTCAACAAGAATACGAACGGGTGTGCTTGGAAGCCATGGACGAATTTGAAGAATACAATAGTAGTGTCTTGTGGAAAATAGTGACAGGGCGCAAAGCCCCTACCCCCTAGTAATAGTCATCATGAAGCTGGTCTTTGTCTCTCGATCGTTATGCCCTCTTTTTTTTTTACAAATAAAACATCTCTCGATCCCTTTGTTAAACATATCATGACGTAAAACTGCTTGTCCCCTTTTTTTTTCTTAGTGTGCCTCTTTTGGTAACTATGGAGCATGGATCAAATGATGTGCCCCTATCACAACCACGCGAGATATGATTTAAGCTTTTTTGACATATAATTGAGGTCATGCACTCTTTTGGGTTCTATTTTTAGCTCCTGCGGGTGATGACCTCCCCCCTTTGCTCTTATTTCCAAAAGAAGGAGTTTCAGCAAACGCATCGGTAACACAAGGGTAAGATCGAAAAGAAGGGTTACACCCAAAGAACATTCGTTCTTGTACTCATTCTCCACATTCTATGTATTCGCCCTGTTGACCCGAGCTTTCCTAACAAAACCCATTTGGGAATAACAAACAAACCCATCACAGGATCGTCCTTGCTTGATCCATTGGAGGGTGCCTTGTGAAGAGTGTGTGGAAAAAAGAGGAGGGGGTCGCTATCGGGTGAGCATCGATGTGATCGCTATCTGTTGGTATTCATACGCAGCACTAGTAGTCTACCCATTGGCATATATGTCTCTCTTTTTCTCTTACTTGTTGCGCAGTAGTTGCAACTTGTTCAAGGTGTGACAAGAATGGAAAGCCCCGCTTATCTCGCTCCATAACGGGCTTCAATTGGTGGGCGCCCAATGCAGTGATGAAATGAATAGTGATCCATTTGCACTCTAGATTTACGGATCCTCTCTCTCTCCCTCTCTCCTATCGCAAAAAAGTGCTCTTGCATGGCTGGCGGACTTTTGAATATCGATTTCTCATTCTCTGGGACAGACCGACTTTTCTGCGGAGTTTCAAATATGGAGGCGGAAAAAAGTGTCTCTTCTCTCTCCCCCAGGTGCCGTTTCTTCACTTCTTCTTCCCAATCTTCATCTCTTTTACCTTTTCTTAGCACGGCACCCCCTGTCTTTTGATTTTTATCAACAATTGGCTCTTGACAGCGGACATGAGGTAACTTGATTCTCTTGATCACCGTTTCTCCACCATGACTAACTTTTACCTTTTGCATCATTGCTCCTTTTTTCCCTAGATGATCGAATGGAATGACAAGCGATATCGGCTCTCTGGCACCAGGACTGGATGGACATGGACCTCAATTAGGGATTAGGCTCAAGGAATCCGAAAATCGTGGGGTGTCCCTCGCATTTAGCACTAATGACTACACTAGATTAGCAATGCCATCACAAGTCGTACATTTAGCTTCACCATGATCTCAATCAATAAAACCTATTTTAAACCGTTCTCTACTCTTTTGAATACGGTACAGTCATCATGGGGAACTCTGACATGCACCGGGCGCCAACAAGAGTTTGAAAATGACGGGGTGTGAAATAAAGTGGGCGGGCGGGCTTTGAACACATTAGACTTTTTTTGAAACTTTACGATTTCCAGCTGTCAATTTTCATGACGAGTTGCCCTGTTTTTCAAAACCGAGATGGATAACCCATTTTAAAATTCCACATGTAGCAATATGAAATATATATCTATCGAATGATACCAAACGTGAAGCATACCTGTGTTGCATGCTTCTCTGAACACCACATTAACCCCCAAAACAGCTACTGATTCCAATGGCACCTAGGCCAAGAATTAAATCGCCAAGACCCAACATCCTTGACATCATTCGGTAGATCCGAAGCACGGCTTTCTTTACTTGAAATTTGAGGTGAGGTTTGTTATCTCTTTCGTGAGAAAATCCATGTCCAACAAAAAGTGACACTTTTCATGGGGGATGGTCCATCCTTTTTTCAGATTAGTTTGAAGAAAGGACAGACCTTGGAAAAATCTCACTTTTTTTTTGAATCTCATTTTTCTTGTGAACGGGATAGACAACTTACTTTCAAATTTGACATGGATTTGGAAATGCGCTTTCTTTAGCGACTGATACCAAGAACGCCTGATTTTACTGGATAGTATGCTGCTTTTGGTAACACTCCAGTCAGTCGCTTTTCGGGGGCTTCTCGGAGCGTTTACGGCCGTATACAACATGAAAATGCTTGTTTCTGGGTATCAGTCGATAGATATGCATTGCATCATGTAGCCTGTGAAATTTGACGGTGAGTTGTCCATCCAGGTTCTGAGAAATAAACAACTTTTTTAAAAAAAATGAAAATCAAAAAGTTCAACCATGACAGCAAAAAGCCCTTCCCCAAAAATATGTTTCAATCTCCGATTTTTGCCCCCTTGCTCCTGTGTGTAAGATTTCCCTCCTAAAAGTTATCAATGGTAACCGGACAGAGATCACATGATATATGTATAACCCAATCTTTATTGTTCTGAGCAATGACACAGTAAAGAAATCTAACTAGTCATGGTGAGTAAACATCGCACCGTCGCTTTGCGTAAACGATCGACTTCAGGTTCGGGATCCTCTTTACAAATGTAGCGCCAGCAATGGATAAAAGTGAGGGGATCAACAGGTCCTTCCATATTGAGATGGGCTTCCTCTAAGGGAACATCGGTCCTGTAGGCTTGAATTGACGAACCATAGCCCAAACGAACCAAGACCGTGACACGATGTTGATAAATCCAAGCATCCCCACGATACCGACGTCGTGCTCTTGATTTCCGAGTAAGTGCCAAGTCAAAGGGGTCATTGTCGTCCATCGCATCATCATCAGGGTGGTTGGTGGTCATGGGATAATGGCGGCGTCGAACAGGAGGACTAGGTTTCGGTCGTGCCACGGGAGGACGGGTATCACTATTTACAATGTCCGCATACGTCGCTTGTACCAATTGCCAATCGTCCATGGTCCCAAAAGTATCATCCCCAGTAGGTTCCACCACGACATAGTCTTGCAAGCCATCTATGCTAGAAGAAGAGGGACCAAGAGGGGGGAACTCTGAATCATCCTTCAACCAAGCACAGTAGTCCATTAGGAAAGAGGACAAAAAGTGAATACAGGACACAGGGGACGGAATGATGGTGCCTGGTATTTATCTCCATACTGCGGTAGTACGTTCTGTGCAACCTAAACCAATAAGACCTGCGGGATATAAATAACTTTGATGCTTGGCCCTCTTCCCCAGTGGCTGCAACAGCATTACCTACATATCACCAATGCCAAGTATTACAACTTTCAAGTGCATATCCTTTTAAACGGGCATAGGTAAAGTAGAATTCCTCAGCCAAGACGGTTCCTGAGTGAGAATGGACGAAGCGAAGTTTTCTTATGTGCCAACCTCCGCGGAGTTTGAAAATTAAAAAAAAGGCTCGGACATAAGAAAAGGATTCTCTCTGCCCACCCTTATCTTTTGCTTCTTCTTTGCTTCTTCATCACTTTTTATTTTTCCATCGACATTATCGCACCACGAACGACGACGATGTTGACGACGAACGAACGAACGGTAATTCCTCTCTCCTCAGCATCCTGCTCACCTCTTGCAACCATGACTAACAACCCCCTTTTACATCATTTATTTTTCTTTCGACGTCTAGATCCGCTACGACGATGACGACGACGATAACTAAGACGACGACGTTAATGACGATTCGACAACTGCTTTATACCGCCCATTAAGGCTCTTTTAAAATTTTTCAAATGTAAAAAACATGGGAAACCCTCGCAATTTTTTTTTTTGGGATGCACACTTCTTCCATTGTAGATCCTATAGACATTGCAAAGCTGAAGAAAAGTACCTCCTCTAGATTTTGCTTACCATCATTGACTCTTTTGTTGCCGTCGGTTAGACATCCTTTTGTGTCATTCCCCCCCCCC
>LT555008.1:592459-633599 GCA_900079185.1 Absidia glauca
AGTCCCACTCTTTGCATGGACCCTTCCCTGTTTTATCTCTAGTCGTGAACTGGATCTGTGCACAGAGATGACCGTTTAGTTTGTGCGCTTGCGATTGCCCCAGCTTGCCCCTATTCCAGTAAACCTGTTGCATTTATTAACCCAGCGAGCAAAAAAAAACAAGACTCGATCTCACTATTCTGTCTCCAGGCATGTTTTGCCGGTATGCACAATTGTCATTGCTATAATGTAAACGATTTGCGCCACATAGCGAGGTAGGTTGTAATGTTGACATAGATCGAAGATCCAGTACAAAAGACACCCGAGCTGCTTGACCGCAAAGTTGATAATGTGATACTTGGTCTCGAGGAACAAGAGTTGCCGATAGCATAGTAAAAGCATGGTCGAGAGGATCCCTGGGTGGAATTGGGTCAGTCAATGGATAAATTTCAAACGCCGACATTTCCTTTTTTATCTTTTGACAGGTTTACCAGGCAAAGGGGTTTTATGAATCACCATCATGATCAAGGTGCTCAGCTCTAAAAGCACCGACAGCAATTGTGACCAAATGGTCTTTTCATAGACTCCTTGATGCTCTTTGTCACTCGGGGATGGGATTTGCTGTTGAGTAGTCAGTTGAGATGACCACAAGGGGTTTTTACGACTGGGAGTATCTACCCCTGAAAGAGAGAGAAAGGAGGGTGAGAAGAAAGGACGTGATGGATGGGGTTACCCAGTTTGACGGGGTTCACTGATATCATCTTACCTTGTTGAGCGCATATGAACTTGTTCAATGCGATCTCGTACAAGGCTGCTGATGTCTGCTCTTGGGGCTCGATGATAGCCAATTGCATGATCGTCAGTCCCTTTTGCAATAGGTCTTTATTCACTGCTTGATGGCTGCTGATATGCTCTGGTTGCCCGGGAATCTTGGAACCGAGGGACTGATTTGGGTCTACTTTGCTTTGATGAGAAAGACAGGTTTGTGCAGTCAACGAACGCTCCGACAAAGAGGGCGGGGGTGAACAAGAGTCAGGGAACGGTGGGTCGCTTTCTTCTGTGGTTACTGTGGAGCACTTTTGATCCAATTTTGACAAGACGTTATTAAGCCATTGATTATACATGGTTGACAATAATGAGAAGGGAAAGTTGAGAGAGAGAAAAGTAAAAGAAGGAAGACAAAGGGAAATGGTTGGGGTGCAAAAAGTAGACGAACCCTTTTACTTCCTTAAAAGAACGTTCCAATAGGTAAAAGCAGGGGATATAACAGGAGGATGGAGACTACACATCAGGCAGGTTGTTCCCTTGTTACACTCCCAACGAACACCAGTAATGGGTTCATGTGTAATGATGCATAAAAGCTTTTTCATGCTGGGAGCCGAAGGGTGCTGCATGAATTTCATTGGCGGCGTTTAAAAAGTGGATCCATTTCATTCAGACAACGGAATCCTTAATCATCATGCTATGAAGGTGAGAAAGACGGCAGTTCTTAAACGAGAATGTCGAACAAAACCAAAAGTCAATGCGATGATACTTGGTAACATCATCAGCCGATCGCTATAAACGGGGCAAAAAGGGTTAGGCAGCGCTTCCTGAGACTCTTTTCAGGGTCCTTTTTCATGCAAAGTCTTTATACGTTAGTCCACCATCACAATGCATATTTATTTCACAAAAAAAGCAAATAGATAAACACACATTCATAAACTTGAGTAATACTGCTATGCTATCAAACTACAAGTGAAGGATGAAGGGTCAGGGTGATGTAGAGTCTATGAATGAGGATAGATGGGCTAAAAGAAGGAGGTTTGCGAATGGGTGGTGAATGAGGTTTGCGTATATCGTCGGAGGAGGTTGTTGTCAATCGGATAGGAGATCAGGGCCGATTGAATTAAGAGCGTCGAGACAAAGCGATAACGTTGGTCAATTCGTCGATCTTCTTCTTGGAGCGAAGGAAGGTACCGAGCTACAGTAGTAGAGTAGTAATTAGTATATGTGTCAATGCATGGTTGGTTGTGTTGTGCTTACTCTCTTCTTGGTGAGCTTCTTAGCACGCTTATCCTTGGAGTTCTTGATCAATTCCATGACACGACGTTCGTAGGGAGCGAAACCAGCAACTTCACGAACGATGCTACGGACAAAAGTAGTACGCTTGGAAGAAGCCTAGAAAGAAGATGAGAGATAGAGAAAGAGAGAGAAGAATTAGTAAACGTTACATTCAAAAGTAGATCACTCCATTCATGGTGATCAAGCCTTTTCCACCCAATCCATCCATCCATCCATCCATCCATCCATCCATCCGATCGATAATACGTACACCTTGACGGTAAGAAGGCTTTTGCTTCAATTCACGGCGAGTGGTGATATGGCCTTTGTTAAGACCAATAGCAAGACCAGACTTTTGTTGAGGAGCCATTTGATACAAAGGTTAAAAGAGAAAGAGAAAGGCCATGAAATCCCCGCCCCTCCACTTTATGTTTCTGACCCCCTTAAATTTGAAACTCCGCTAACATCAGCCTTGCCCAAAACGGCGACCTGTAAAGGTGACATGCATGAAAATCTGGCACCCAAACTCAATCTTTGGAGCTTAATAAGCAATGACAAACACATTCGGCTACATTTAGAGGAAATATGCATGTCTAAGGAGATGGATCATTGGCCCAAAGGGAAAAAAAAGGAGGAAGGGATTGCCCAGAAAATGGTGTACGCATACAAACATGGACGCACCACGCACAGCCACATCCATGAGCCCGACAGGATGTGCCAAGAACTAACATAATTGAGAAGAGTGGGACCTGGTGAGCATTTGGGACTCCAGATCCTTGAGTCTACTGGTAAAACGGATGATTCTGGTGTTAAAAACGACATTTTTATTGAAGGCAGAATGACAAGAGAGATGGTCTATAGAATGAAGAGGTATAGAGAGGCATGGGATAAAGATTTACATAAAGAAGGCCAAGAGATTGATATAGGAGAGTGACTATGTATAGATGTAGAGTATATATAGATGGAGAAGACATATAACGTGATATAAAGTATGAACAAAGGAGTGTATGAGAGGAGGGATATAGATGATCACAGAGCTAGGGTCGGATGCAATCATTTCTTCTGTCGTCGAGGCATTCTGGAGTGAGACTTGACATGGCGTTTCATATCATGTTTGCGAGCAAAACTTTTCTGGCACGTGTCACAGGCAAACATTTTCGGGCGGTAGGGATCATGGGTGAGAATGTGTTCCTTCATGTTGTTCGCACGGTTGCTCGTGTGGTTGCAGTGAGGACATCGGTGTACTTTCTTGGGTTTCTTCTTGCTGGATCCTGGTGATGATTGTCCGTTTTCGTGGGCATAGGGATAGGAGGATAATGAGGTCGATGTCGGTGCTGGTGGCATAAGGAGTAACATTTCATCCTCCTCTTGTTTCATAAACATCTGCTGCTGTCCTTGTTGATCCATCATAGTCATGTAGCCGTTCATTGATTCCATAAGCGGCGTTATTGGTGAGATCCATTGTTCGGTGAGAGGTGAGATTTGCTGCTGTTGCTGCTGCTGTTGTTGTTGTTGTTGCATAGGGTACTGTTGGGCATAGTAGGTATCATTTGTGTTGGTTGTGCTGGTGAAAGAAGAGGAGAAAAGATACTGTTGTTGAGGTTGGACATCTAGAAGATCGGCAACACAAAAATCATCCAAAGACGAGGATGACTGGAAGGAGGAAGAGGCGAGTGATGATGCGGAAGGTGATGAGTCTTGGTATTGATCAAACGTGGGCAACCCAAGGTAAGCTGATTCTAAAAAGAAGTCAAAAGAGCCATGTGAGTGGATTTGGTTCTTGTAGGCTCTGATTCCTTTCATTTCGTGTTCGGTACCTGTAGGGTAAGGCGCTACATAAGTAGAACGGTCACAGTGACAGGTTGAAGGATATGGAGGTGGGGGTGAGCAAGTTGATTGGAGAGAGCCATCGTCTAATGCAACTGACCCAGGGTTTTGCATGATAATGGCTGATGATGCTGGTTCCGACGTATAAGTATGTTGGGGGTGTTGATAACCAGTATAAGGTTTGAAGAAGAATGGATTGTAAACCTGGTAAGTGGATGTCATTTGTGTAGAAAGGTTAAGCTTTATGTAGAGAGGGTTAAAGTGATATCAGTACAAGGATCAGTATGCTATGGCAAGGGAAAGAGAATGGTGTAAAGTGAAGGGAGAAAAGTAAAGTAGAAGTGAAAGAAAGAGGGATCAAAAGAATCAGGGACCTCAGGTATTTTTATAGGCATCAGGTCAAATGTTTCGAACCCCGCCCAATTGATCGGAGTTGGAAATACAAACTGAGCACCCTGTTTTCACTGATCCAGCATGAACTTGCGTCAAATATCGCCGCCACTCACTATGGGTGGAGATTCAAGTGACGGACAGCATTACACAAATAAGATACGCCATGGAGTGGGTGGCTATTTTTAATGAATGATGTTGGTGATCACCATCATCATCATTACTAACAAAAGTTATTTTTAACAGAAGCAAGTTGATTCGCCCAAGGCACAGATTGTAGCCGCAGGAAGAGGATGCTGATTCATCCTTATGTTATTGTTGCTTTTATGCTGTTTTGTTGTTGTATTGCAAAAAGCAAAGCAAAAGGGAGAGGTGGTGAGTTACTCAATGCATCTTTAATGAGACTTACCTAATTAGGATGTCAACTTGGGCTCAGTCTGATTTGGCAAGAGAAAACCCTTTGTGTCCAGCAAAAAGTCTCCCAAAAGGAAGTGTACAACAGAAGAGATCAAAGCCAAGACAGAGAGGCTTGATTAACACCCAATGTCTATTATTATATCGGTCTCAGTAAAGTGGCTCATTTACTTTTGATCCACAACATGATGCAAACCTTATTACTGATTGTTTGAAAGTGTCTTGCATAACGTCACTGATTGGCTCCAAGCGCCACTTTCCGATTGAATGGCGTCTCCAATGCTTAACCTCTCTATTGATAGCTCATTACCGCCACTGTGTTTAGTGACACAAGCCATAAACTTGCCACAAAGAAGTGAGTGGGTGAATTGCGTAGACAAAGTGTAGAAAAGTGAAGAGAGAGGAGAGAAGGAAAGATGCAACGTGTGTTTGCAGTGATGGTAAGAAAGTGATGCCACAATCATCGAGCCTTTCCCATAGCTACTCGGCGTAACGTCCGTCAAGCCAAAAAAAAAAAGTGCCAAGGATACGACGTAGGAGTGTTCTATTCAAGTCATGCTGTTGGATTCAGGTACGGTACGGAGTTTGAACACCGAGATTTGCTCCCAGGGCAAAACTGAAAATGTCGGAGTTAAAGTTTCTTGGCGGTCAGTCAATAGGCGTGGTGGTATTTTTAGACCAAGAGTTTGAGACCAACGAATGAGGGAGGAAGCGGGTAAAGATAAGCTGCACCCTGTTTTTCAAAATCCATCACGGTGGTGCACTCAATATCTTGAGAGTCTCACTTCCATTCTTCGTTCAAGTAAAGACGGACTATGACCTATCACACAAGAAGCATGTGAAGTGAGACGATCGTTCACTCCTTTCCCCCAACTGAAGGGGTGAGCGGGGTTTGAAATCTCCGGACGGAATGAGAATGCTTCCAAAAAGAGTTTTATTTGATTTTCTTCTGCCACCAGCTCCTCTACTTCTCTTCCTCTCTTTTTTTTTTCTCTCTCTCTTCAATCGAACGCTTGTTAGAAGGATACTGTTATATCTAACTTTTATCCCTTTTCTTGTTGTTATCCTTATCTCATCTACCTTCTCTCCCTTCTCTCATCTTACATTACGCTAAAGATGGATGCTTCGATGTTTGATGCGCTTGGGTTCGGTACCTTGAGGTATCATTGGCAAGCCGTCTTATTGTCTACTGTGGTCTGCTGCATCATCTTTGAAGTCTCTCGTCTGATATCCCCATTGCTATTCCCAAAGACCTTCCAATTCTTCAAAGGGGTAAGTCAAAAAGAGCATGAACATGAAGGGGATTGCTTGGATCTCTCACATGAAGATGATGATTGAATGATCGTCCTTCATTGTACTTGGATCTACTTTACTCAACACAACTTTTGTCTGTATCTTCTATCACTGTAGTATAATGCGCCCAACTGGCACGTCCACGTCGTATCTACGATTCACTGTATCACCGTGGTCATAGGATCGTTTTTTATCATGACCGATGAAATCTTGGCAAACGACAGGGTGTTTGGTTACACTTATTGGGCGGCAAATATCTACTCTATCTCTTGTGGGTAAGTTAGCATTGGTGGAGGAGGGTGGGAAAAGACGTTACAGAGGACTTGGACTAATCATCCTTCTATCTGACGTGTAGCTACTTCCTTTGGGATACCTTTGTTGCTTTGCGCTATATCAAACATCAAGGAATCAGCATGGTATGCCATGGGATTGCCTCTTTTGCTGTATTCATATTCTCCTACGTAAGCGAACTTCCCTCCTTTCGGTGCTTGGTAACAAATGCGCAAAGGATCGATACTCACCTCACTATGACTTTCTTCCTGTAGAAACCATTCGTTAACTACTATGGCGCCATCTTCCTCATGTATGAACTTAGCACTATCTTTTTGAACTTCAACTGGTTTATGGTAAGAGAGTGCTTGCTAATAGTGTATAGGATCAGGATCGTCAAATAGGTCTAAATTTTCATCTTCTCGATAGGACAAAATCGGCTGGACCGGAACCAGGGCTCAATTGGTCAATGGTATCTTTTTGATTCTTGCATTCTTTGGAGCTCGGATCGTTTTTGGTATCTACATGACTATTCAAATGTGGAGTAAGTGCGAAAAGAAACAGCAAGAAGGTGTAATCTTTGCGACGTTTGACTGACATGCATACGCTTTCCTTCCTTAGCTGACATCTACGCCGTAAAGGAATTGGTACCCTGGCGATGTAAGTAGCTTGTGAGTAGGTCTGGATACATACCGCTGACTACTCAAATTGGAATAAGGCTAAAGAAGATGACTAACGCACATAATCTTGTGATTCATGATAGATATTGTGGTGTATGGCAGCGCCAACTTTGCCACTGTGTGCTTAAATCTGTACTGGTTCCGATTGATGATCGACATGCTCCGCAAAAGATTCCCCGGCAACAAGACGGACAAGGAATTGAAGTGATGGTAGACCCCTCCCCTTGAACATCAAGTACCACTGTTATTATACATGTTTACACTCTTTACATTTCCCTTAAACACACAATATATGTACATACGTATATTCTTTTTGCATCAATCATGTATTTACTACGTCAAATAAACAACTACGAACTTTATCATAAATAGCATGATGCAGCGATCACACTGTGTAGCTTTTGAAATTTAGTAGGGTAACTATAGCTTTTGGAAAAATGCTAGGGACAATTAGTGATTGTGCTTCCAAAGTCAAGGATATGACTAGGAGTCAGTTTTATTAAGCGGTATACACAAAACTATGACTAAACTATAGGTCTGAGTGGGGGTGGGTGGGAATAATTCACATACGAGGCCATGGCTGTGATTAAACTAGTGTGTTACATTGGGAATGAAGAAGGCGGACATCAATCCGACTGCACCTGAATATGTTAAAGGCAGTGGGTAAAGTGAGCGCTTGAAGGGTCGTTGCTATCCATGGTTGCATTGGCTAGATGGTCAACTATAGAAGAGTGTGCCTAATACCTAAAAAACAATTGCAAGGGATTCCCGAAGTTTTTTGTAATTCCTTAGTCCCAATCCCTAATCTAAGCACATGTCCACCAGGCCTGCTGCTAGAGAGCCGATATCCGTTGCCTTCTCATTCGATCCGCTAAGAAAAAGAAGAGTAATGATGGAAGAGGTTAATGTCAACAATGTAAGAGAGAGGTGGACAGGCTGTTAAAAAGGGGACTTACCCTTGCTGCTATCGTTCAGGATCATCATGCATAGTTAGTGTCAGAGGAAGTGTCAGGGCAAAGCCGATGGTAAAAAAAAAAAGTGATGGGAAAGGAATGAAGAACTAAAGAAAGATTTATGAAAAAAGTGGAGACTTATAGCATTTTTCCAACTCCGCCAACTTTTCCTCTCACCACAAAATTCTTAGGTCAGGGCTTGGCGCACCGGGTGATTTGTATCGCTACAGAGTCTCTAAGATCACTGGAGCTTATGCAAAAGAACAAAGTCAGGGATATGAGTCTAAGTAGGGCTTTTATTGACTGAATGAGACTATTCTTAAGCTACATGTCCTAGTGGGTGGCAGTAAATACAGGGCTTGTCATGGAGCGACTAATCTAGTGTAATGAGCTAAGGAAAAGGGAGGAGGAGAGCAGACCAGTGTTATCCAAAATATCAGTAGTAGCAGGTGCTGCGAATGGGTCAAGGAGTAGTGCACTCTATCCGTACAATGGCAAGGGAATCTACTATGGACAAGATGAGTGCAGAAGAAAAAAAAATTCAAGGGTTTCCCCATGTTTTTTACAATTGAAAATTTTAAAAAGAGCCTTTTTGGGCGACATGAAGTAGTGTTGGAGTCGTCATTAGCATCGTCGTCGTCCCTATTGCCGTCGTCATCGTCGTAGCCGATCTAGTGTCAAAAGAAAGAGGAACGATGCAAAAGGCAAAAAGTTAGTTATGGTAAGCAAATGATGAACATGACGTGAGAAGAGGAGAGTTACCGTTCGTTCGTTCGTTTGCTCGTTCGTTCGTTCGTTTGACGTCGTGGAGTAAAAAAGAATGACAATGCGGTAAAAAAGTGATGACGAGGGGAAGAAGGAGCAAAAGTAAGGGACGGGCAGGAAAAAAAATCTTATAGCTGAGTCGAGGTTTGAAATCTAGAGTGCATAGGCACACATCGATGGAGGAGTGTGAGGACACGGGCGGTTTTATCTTCATTTCAAGTTGAGTCCCATCTATGACCGGGACTGAAGTCAGGAACTCATAGAGCGCCCCGCCATGTAAGTCCCTATTGTCAGCAAAATTCAGGATACACACTATGATACCTCACCTAAGTAGACGGTAAACAGTAAAAATCAATGGATGCATCTAACCATGCTACACGTGAATATGTGCGATGAGAGAATGAGGTAACTAGGGCCCGTCTTTATTGGGCGGGAGAGCAGTTTATTCGTTATAAAACTAAGAGCTAAAAAAAATGACCACCTAAAAGCTATGCTATACGATGTATTATATGCTTGTATGAGTTGAAGGAGGGAGGGAGGGATGCCATTAATTTGCCGTAGGATAGGTATAGAAAGACGCTACTGCTGTCAAGGACGGTTAGGTCGACTGTTCCAGCCTATGAATGTTGTGTAACATCGTAAAAGAAACAAACCGTTAGAGATTCTACTTGTTTTCACATCATTTTCAATGCGCCTCCTTCTTACCTGAATTACTGCTGGATGCTCCTCCTCGTCGCATACCACCACGGCCGCCATCGTTGAAGGATCGATATCTACCACCACGGGCGCCACGGCCTCGTCCACCATCGCCCATAGGTCGTCGACTATCGAATTCTACCGTTTGCCACTTGCTATCGGCCACATCGCCGCTGATGGTTTCGTCGCCAGGTGTAACCAGATCATCGGGTAGCTTGCCTTCCCAAGCCGGAGGAGTGGTGTCGTCAGCGGCCGGTGAACCCCATCCATTGGTTTGCTGTTTGTCCACCTGTTGCTGCTGATCTAGTTGTTGTTGTTGTTGCTCTACCGGGCCCTGAGTCCATGATGAAGAGGCTGTAGTTTCTGATACATTGCCCCATCCCGTTGATGCTTCTCCGTCCGTTGTGGTCTTGTCCTCAGAGGTGGGTGTATCCATGGTGCTTGCATCCTGTTTGTGTTGAGGTTTTTGTTGATCTACCAAGCCCTGAGTCCAAGAGGGTGATGCGGTTTCGGAAGCAGAAGCGTCTCCCCACCCTGTCGACGGTTCTTGATCCTCGGCCTTTTTGTCTTCGGTAGCAGTGGTGATGATTTCGTCGGGTTGCTGTTGAGGTTGCAGAGATCCTTGAGTCCACGATGACGATGCTGTTTCGGTAGCGCGAGTGTCACCCCACCCTGTCGATGGTTCCTGATCCTCGGTCTTTTTGTCTTCGGTGGCGGTAGTGATTATTTCGTCGGGTTGCTGTTGAGGTTGTTGAGATCCCTGAGTCCACAATGATGATGCTGTTTCAGTCGTAGGAGGAGGCCCCCAGCCAGATGATGTATCCTCTTTTTCTTCCAAAACGGGTTTCGGGCCGGTCGTGCTGTCAGTGGTGGTAGCAACACCTGTAATCGCTTCTCCAACTGTATCGTCGATTGCTTGTTTGGTCTGTCCAGAACCAGTGGAATGAGAAGAGTCGATGGTTGAGTCCGCAGAAGGGCCATTGGTGTTTAGTGGTGCATCAACGGTCAAGGTGTTATCAGTCGAAGGAGTTGCGGTCGTAGTTTGCAGCTGACGTTTTGCTCCACTTTCGGGGATAGAAGGAGTTTCAGAGTAGTTGTCGGCATGGTCATCGTGGTCGAGTTCTAAAGTCACAGATCCACTTGCTTGTTCCGTTGATTCAGTGTTGTGAGTTGCATACGATGCTACAGAGTTGATGTCGTTTGTTCGATCGCCAGGGACAGATTTCGAAGCGTTTTTGTCGTTCTTTTTGCGAGGGGTCTTCTTGGATTCATTCTTCCGTTCAGCTATTCAATCAATCCACAAAACAAGATATTAGCACTAGTGTTATGTGATACACATTTCTTAAACCAATTGACTTACAAGTCGCTGTTGGAGCAAATTTAGATTGGGTCATTCCACCGGCCATGCCATCGAAGGGTACCACTAGCCAAATAGGAGGTTGCTGAGGCTGTTGAGGAGACTGATCGACGGGCTTGGAGGTAGAAGATGGCATTGCAGAGCCAATAAAGTCGTGGATCAAGGCCTGGATTTGTTCGAATGTTGTCAAGTAACCACCACCAATGGGTTCTGGGGCACCGATATGTAGGTTATGCAACAGATCAAACACCTCCATCTTTTTACTGGACCGCACCGCTTCCACCGGATCCTTGACCACAAAGAGCGATCCGCCCACCAGTTTGTCACAAAGGTAGACGAGAGCATCGGGATCCACATCGGGGTATGCTTGAGATATGAATGTGAAGAAGCCTTTTTGAGCCAGGCGGACAATATAGAATAGATGAAGCAGCGTCATAGTTTCTTGCTGGAATCGAGTGATAAGATGGTCGTGAGTCTTCAGGTATTCGGAAAGGTTGACAGGTTTATGATTATTTAGGTGTTGGTAATCAATGCTGACCCTTCGTATCATATCTTTCGAGCCCTAAGCAGAGAGTAAGGTGAGTATGAGCGTGTAGTAAAAGGTTAAAACAACACTCGGGATACTTACTAGTTTCAGTTTCAAGTCTTCCAATTTATCAATCATGGCCGAAGTGACCAGTCGATTGTCCAAAACAGCTTGTTCTTCTTCACCCAGTTCAGTCGGTTCGTTTGCAGCATTTTGACGTGCCTGTATTTCATATGAACGTCTCTATAAAAGAACAACAAAACACATTAGTACGCTTCGA
Source organism: Absidia glauca (assembly GCA_900079185.1). Classification (NCBI taxonomy): domain Eukaryota; kingdom Fungi; phylum Mucoromycota; class Mucoromycetes; order Mucorales; family Cunninghamellaceae; genus Absidia; species Absidia glauca. The sequence goes on from LT555008.1 coordinate 603,933, forward strand.
CTGAATCAAGACACTACGACCACGATCAACTTTCTTACTGTTTCTTGTTTCAGTTTATCGATTTCAAGTTGAATGACGTCCAAATAGGCGGGTTTGTAAGGAGGTTTTGGAGGTTTCTTGTTCTTGTTCTTGTTCCGAGGCTTCGTACGTTGATTGTCGCTTTGCTTTGGAAAATCTTCAGTCGAGTTGTCTTTATGAGATTGTTGTTGTGCTGTTTCCGAGGATAGCCCACTTGATGTCGACACCTTCATGTCAAGTTCGGAAGCCATAGTGTATCAATGAGAAGACAAAGGAAAGAAGGAATAAAAATAAAATGAGCGCGAGATGAGTGCCATTTGGTTTCACTCCGACAAGCCACATGCCCCACATACCGATGGCGGGGTTTCAAATCCTGAGCTTGAATTCATGCAAAGATGACAAAGCCTGTAGTTTGATGATTCTCAAAGTTTATTCGTCAAATGTAAGTAGGATGAGTATATATATAATAACTATGATACAAGGGGATCAAAACAGAGCCCAAAGATATAAAGAGACTAGATTATTCAAAGTTTGGTGGAGCAACACCCTTGCTTGTCCGAGGCTTCAGGGGTTGATTTGGCAAGGACGGATTGGTTGACCTTCTTGTTGGTAGGGGGAATGTCCAAACCAGGGTTAGCAATGAAGAAGTTACAAGGTTGCATCTTGAAGCCACAGTATTCAACAGGCATGACAGGGAAGTCTTCCACACGAGGCAAGTGAGTGATACCAAAAGTAAACCAGAGCACCACATCAGTATTAGAGACGTCCTTCTTTTCCTTGACCCAGGCTTCGACACCATCGCTGCCATCAGATTGATTACAGTAGAAACCACCAGCAAACATCTGCTTTTCATCATAGGGGGTGACCCACACTGTCTTCTTCGCGAAACCAGCACGTTGACCAACAACAGAGTCGTCTTGAGCCATGAGAGGAGCTTGATGCATGGATGTTACTTTCCAGGCCACAGGGGCTTTGGTATAGGGATGGACACGATTTTCGTTAAAGATCTTCCATACACGGGAGGTGTCATAGGAGGGAATCGCTTGAGCTTGGTGAGTGTCACGGAACATCGTAGTTTCAGAGTAGAAGCCATTGCCAAAAGTGTTCTTGGGATGACCAGTAGGGTAAGGCACACGATGACAATCAACTTGACCCACAGTGTTGTTGGGGCCGTCAATCATAGGGTCGATGCGCATAGTGAAGAAGTGCTGATGGTACTGAGCGTTGATTTGAGGAGCGACGGTGACACCATAACCTTCAGGAGATTCATCTTCAGCAAGAACATGGGTGTTCAATTCACCAGTAGCCTTGACTTCGTATTCGAAGGTACCATCTTGATAGAAGTAGTAGTAGAGACCATAGTCGTAATTGGCAACTGTAATGGAAGAAAGAAAGAAAATTTAAACTTTTAAAACTCCGATTCTTTATAAAGATTTGACAGAATCCAGATTTTCTTTACTCCCATCTCTTCCCAACTTACCAGTTACAATTTGACTAATCACCAAACGTCTACCACGGACAGTGTGGGCTCGACCATTACGATAATCCGTGTGCTTGAACAAGATACCATGGTCTTCTTCGTGGAGGCACACTGCATTGGGGATGTTGTAGGCTTGACCCTTGTGATCATTGAAGGTGGCATCAAAGTAGTAAATGGACCCAAGACAGTCGCAACCTACGCAAGTACAAGGAACCAAAGGTTACTACAATTGTACTCAAATTCATGTCTCCCTTCTTACCTAGAGTCAAACCATTGGTGCAGAGACCAAGACCGTATTCTCCAACATCGAAGGCATGCTTACGGTAGTGGGGGGTATGAGGATCGGCATAAGGGACAACCATTTCGGACAACGACAAACGGTAGAACAAAGGACGCTTCTCGGCACCATCTTGATAGCTGACGTTATGGATAACAAGACCTTCACGATAATTCATGGAGATGCGCATATTCCACTTTTGCCAATCGATCTCTTGACCCTTCACCGTGAATGACACACCTTGGGGCTGCTGGATAATAATGGGCTTGACATCCTTGCGCATGTTTTCTTCACCAATGAATTCAGGCAAAAAGTTGTGCTTTTCCATGGGAATGGTGGGGCGGACAAACTTGCTGTTTCTAGGCTTGATTCTCTCGATACCAATGACCTTCATCAATCCGATATCTGGGTAGCGATAGATAGAATATAGTAGTGTTAGATCAAATCTCATGTACATCAATAAAACCCTTCTTCCTCCATCCTATCTTCTTTTTTTAGCCTATACTTACCAACAATAGGGACGAAATCCAAAGGATGGGCATATTGGTTATCTTCTTCACAAGTGCGCATGTACATCAATGCTTGCATCAGACGCTTGCCACGACCAGGATAGTTCACATGACGGGCGATGGCCCAGGGGTCGTTGAAGACTTGCGACATATCGGTGATTCCCAATTCCCGGCATTCGGCTTGTACCTTTTCATCCTTTAGCACCAGTTCTTCCACTTCAAACATGTCATCCATAGTCAAAATAGGCTGCACATCGGGGACAAAGGTCCAGGACTTCAATTTTTCCGTTGTCAAGGAGACCACACCTTCATACACCTTCATAGAGGGACGCTCCAAGGCAACCACCAAAGCTTCACGTTCAATCTCGGTCACACGGGGTCCATCGGTAGTCCAGCCCAAGAAAGACATCATCTTGTCCTTTGCAGGTTCTTGAAGAGTGATGGTATTGAAGACAATGTTCATCTGAGGTTTGGCTTGGCGGGTGATTTGACCAACAAGGACGATTTCATCAGCGGAGAGCGAATCCAAAGGGTGGACTTGACTTGACGCCGTAACGGTTTTCATTTCTTTGACAGCAGACATGATAGATTTGATAAGAGTGTTTTAAATCAGTATTAGATGACCTAGAAGAGAAAGAGCTAACGCCTTGGCTCTTTTATATCTTTTTTCTGTTTCTGTCGGTCTCTAATCTTGGATGTTAAGCACCACCAATAAAAGGCATGGAAGTTTTGAACTCCCGACCTGAAATCAGACGTATTCGACACATTTGTCATTACTAGCCTCAGACTACCCCACACTGTACTGAGCGAAGGGGTGGATGGTACATTTCAACGGATGAATAGCATGAGGCCATTCTCATCGGTACACAATAGAAACGATCAGAAAAACGTCACCATGAACCGCTGGAGAAAACTCGTATCTGTACGATATGATTATTTGGAAAGAGGATGTTGTTCAAACTCCCAATTCAGTGCTGCTTGAGCCCTGGATTGCTCCTTTGATCGACCTCGAGAAGGTGGGGGAAGGTTAGTACGGAGTTTGGGAATGACAAATCTACAGTGCAAAGTCGTGAGAAACTTGAAAATCTAAACTCCATATAGGAAGAACACACCACTTGTTTCATTGTCATTTCAACTACCGCATGCTATTCTAACACTACTCATTGCCTTGATGTCATTGGCTGACCAAACACTTGCAATACTACTGGTTCTTCAAGTTGATGGGCAGCCTTTGCCCCTTTGACCCAATAAGAGAAGCAAAAGCTTAGTCGATGGCATTTGCTCTTTTTCGAAAAAAAAGGGGCACTCTTTCCTCGAGAGTCTTTTGACAGGTGAACTCCGACAATTTCTCAAACTCAGAAAAAAATCTTGGGCTGCAATCGGAGTTTCAATTATTTGCCATCAAAGAGGAAAGGTGATTTTTATTTTCTGCGCCTTCGTCTCTTTCTTCGCCGCTGTCGACAACGATTTTACCCCCTTATGCAAGATCAAAGCAAACACGGTAGGTTTACGAATGTCACGATTACCAGTAGTCTGGATTGCACAGAACTCATGACATTGTATGAACCTTACTAGTCCAATGTCCGATATGCAACAGTGATGTTGTTGAAGCAGATATCAACTATCACCTAGATCACAACTGCTCGTCTAAACCAACCAAGGTCTGTGCTCTAATGCATTTGTGCTTTTACCAACATTCTTTCTTCTTCCCAGTAGGCTTTGGAAAACACCCAGATGGCCCCCTTATTCAACAATCCCAAGACTCAAAAAGTGCAGGAACAATTTTCACCGGATCCATCGCCGTCGTCCAGTCTTGATCCTCAGGTATGTATGATAGATTAGAGTATATGAAGCGACTAACGATTGCTTGAAGAAGCCCACCAAAGTAGCACCACTCTTCAGATCGCAAGCACCACCACTCGTAACAACACCGTCAAAACCTTCATCCTCACAGCAACAAGTCAGCTCTTCTCAGCGTCCAAAGCATCCCCTTCCTGTAGATAACAACACGACTTCAGTCTCCTCCTCAAAACGACAAAGGCGGGACGTAACATCGGCTTCTATGCCTTTGGCAGCTAGAGGTAAAAAACAACCCGTGCTTCAGCAATACTAAACACCATTTGTAGTACGACCGACTTCTCTGGATGACTTTGTAGGACAGGAAGAACTGATTGGCAAGGGTGGTGTGCTGCGTATTCTAATCGAAGCAGACCGCATCCCGTCAATGATATTGTGGTAAATGACTGATCTGGAGACGAGGACATGGGCGGCTGATATATCTTGCTAATCAAATCATTATTAGGGGTGGTCCTGGGTGCGGAAAAACAAGTAAGCATCTTTAACATGACTACAAGAACCCATCATGTGTATTAACGACCCCTTTTACTGTCTCACAGCTCTGGCAAGAATCATATCAAAGACCACAAAATCAAGATTCGTGGAACTCAGTGCGACAAGCCATGGCGCTGCGGATGTGAAGAAAGCGTTTGATGAAGCGAAGGGCCACCTGTCATTGTCGGGTCAGCGGACGATTGTATTCATCGACGAAATCCACCGATTCACCAAAGTCCAGCAAGATCTCTTCCTCCCCTACGTCGAACAAGGTCAAATTCGTTTGATTGGTGCCACTACCGAAAACCCAAGCTTCAAAGTCAATGCCGCCCTTTTGTCTCGGTGCCGAGTCTTTGTCCTGAAACAACTTAGCACTGACGAAATCGTATTTATCCTCACTCGGGCACTACAACGATGGCGATCGCAAATGGACGACCTTCCTCAGCACCAGGAACAGCAGATTCGAGATTACGATACACCAGCAGGCAATGCGGATGTGGAGAACAACCCTAATGTGAAACCCGCATGTGACTCGGAGAAGGAGGCCATCTCTTTTTTGGCCAACTACAGTGATGGCGATGGTATGTGTAGACGATATGATGTAACATTGACGTTAGAACTGACTCGGTTGACTTTTGATGAATAGCTCGAAACGCCCTGAATACCTTGGAAATCGCCCTCAGTACACTTGAATCAAAAACATCAACCTTGAAGGTGGAAACGATCAAAGGTAGGAAGGGTTGACACAACGCAGGAATAAGGTAACCAATGCTTTACGTCTTTTTCTTTATAGGGGCTTTCCAAAAGTCGCATTTACTTTACGATCGTAACGGAGAAGAACACTACAACATCATCAGCGCTTTACACAAAAGTGTCCGTGGAAGGTAAGTGTGGCTCCCAAGCTTCTTGACTTGTTCACTCACTCTCTAATACCTATACTGTAGTGATCCCGACGCCGGTCTCTATTGGCTGGGCCGAATGATGGAAGCAGGCGAAGACCCACTGTATATTGCTCGAAGATTGGTCCGCATGGCTAGCGAAGACATTGGATTGGCCGATAATGCTGCTCTACCACTAGCTGTTGCAGCCTACACCAGGTAAAACAGAAAGGGGGGGGGGACAGTGAAGATCAACTAATGATGGTTGCTTGCTTCAGTGTGGAAAAGTTAGGGCGGCCTGAATGTGATACAGCACTGGCTCAAACTGTCGTGTATTTGGCGGAAACGAAGAAAAGCGTCCGCGTGTACAAGGCCTACGGCAAAGTCAAGCAAGTCATCAAAAGCGAACCAAGCCATCCGGTGCCACTGCATATAAGAAACGCACCCACAAGGCTGATGAAGGATATTGGGTATGGTGACGGATACAAGTATAACCCTGACTTTGACGGACCAGTAGATCAAACTTATCTTCCTGATGCTTTGATTGGACGACAGTTCCTGGAAGACGATTAGCATGACTTGTTTAGGCTCGACTGGGGCGGTTTGGTAGTAACTCTTTAGCTTTATTTAGTGTAGTGTAGTCGCTTTTAACTAGATATTTATCAATGGTTGTATACAGTACTATTGTCAATAAACTCCTCTTACCCCTACAAAGAATGTGATAAAGGCTGTCAACTTGCAGGACTGAGGCCAAGTGGATTTTAAACCCCGGTCCGTCTACAAAGAATATGATTCCTAGTTGTACATTTTTGTGACAAGTTGCCCTGTTTTTTCGAAACAGAAACGGATAACCCATCTTCAAATTTTACATGGAACAGGGTGGAATGCATATCTATCGAAAGATACCAAACTTGAAGTATACCTGTGGTGTATGCTTCTCTGAACACTTCACAATGACCCAAAATAGCGCCCCATCCTGGTGGCACCAAACTCAGTAATTCATGCGCCAAAATCCAACACTCTTAATATCACTCGGTAGATCAAAAGCTCTACTTCCTTCATGTAAAATTTGAGGTGTAATTTGTTATCTCTTTCTCTAGAAAATCCATGTCCAAGCAAGAGTGATATTTTTCATAGGGGAATGCTATAGAGAGAACCACCCGGACAGAACCAACCTGCGTATCCTAAATTTTGCTGACAATAAGGACTTTATGGAGGTGACTCTCTGAGTCCCTGACTTGTGTCCCGGTAATAGATGGGCTTCAATTTGAAATGAAGATAAAACCGCCCCTGCCCACACACTCCTCCAACAAAGTGTGCCTATGCACTCTGTATTTCAAACCCCGATTGGCTATAAGTTTATTTTGTTTGCCCATCCATATTTTTGCTCCTTCTTCCCCTCGTCATCACTTTTTTACCGCATTGTCATTCTTTTTTACTCCACGACGACAAACGAACGAACGAACGAACGAACGAACGAACGAGCGAACCAACGAACCGAACGGTAATTCTCCACTTCTCACGTCATGTTCATCTTTTGCTTACCATTACTGACTTTTTACCTTTTGCATCGTTCCTCTTTCTTTTGACACTAGATCGGCTACGACGATGACGACGGCAATAGGGACGACGACGATGCTAATGACGACTCCACCACTACTTCATGTCGCCCAAAAGGCTCTTTTTAAAATTTTAAAATGTAAAAAACATGGGGAAACCCTCGCAATTTTTTTTAGGTGCACTCCAATTCCATTGTAGAATCTCGTAGTCCAAGTTACTTATAAAACTAAACCAGTTTTTTGCCCATACCCTTCCGCTACTATCTTTGATACTTTTACACAGCTTGGCCGTCTTTGTCCGCCTCCATTTGCTTGATTTTTACAGTAGCTTAGTTATTCTCATTACAACCCGTCGCCATTTACACATTAGCTTAAATCCGGCCTCAAACATAGTCTGTACCTTGGCGCATTAACCCTATTGTACCAATAAAACTTTGTATGCATGCGAAGATAGACCTTACGATCATGTACTTGTCATTAGATTCACTACAACTAGTAAACCAATGATGTTTTAGGAGTTGTCAATGATGAGCTACTCATCTGTAGTTTGGTCTTTAAAATGTACAAGGTATTGTCATGGTTGTGGATTTAAAAAAAGTCTTTCGTAGGATGATTCAAGTAGGTTTTATTGATGGTATAGGACTAATGGGCTATAGTACAGGCTATGCTTGGGGTCGTAGTTAAGCTACTGTCTAATGGCAACAAGCTATTGTAATGGGAACGACTAAACTGCTGTAAAAGTAAGCAAATGGAGGTGGACAAAAACGGCCACGCTGTGTAAAAGTATCAGTGATAGTAGCGGAATGGTATGGGCAAAAAATGGTATACTTTTATTAGTACTTGGGCTACGAGATTCTACAATGGAATGTCAGTGCACCTAAAAAAAAATTGCGAGGGTTTCCCCATGTTTTTTACATTTTGAAATTTTAAAAAGAGCCTTTTTGGGCGACATGAAGTAGTGGTGGAGTCGTCATTAGCATTGTCGTCGTCCCTATTGCCGTCGTCATCGTCGTAGCCGATCTAGTGTCAAAAGAAAGAGGAACGATGCAAAAGGTAAAAAGTTAGAAATGGTAAGCAAAAGATAAACCTGGCGTGAGAAGTGGAGAGTTACCGTTTGTTCGTTCGTTTGTTCGTTCGTTCGTTCGTTCGACGTCGTGGAGTACAGAGAATGACAATGGAGGCAAAAAAGTAATGACGAGGGGAAGAAGGAGCAAAAATAAAGGATGGGGAAAAACAGCTCTCATACTCGCCCAGGGCGGAGTTGTACGCTAAAAATGAAGACTGCCCAACTCCGCCGATCGACTTTTTTTGCCCACGCCTTGGGACCTGAAGAACCTGGGCTCGCATTCCCCGTAGCTACAGTGTGATAAGCACTAATAGAGGTCATGAGTAGTGTCTTTCTCCAGACCGACCTAACCGAAGGTTCCACTGGTATGAAGGAGCGCAATCGATTTATGGCGATGTGATGGTCGGCCGGCTCAGTAATCTGGCCACCCAATGAAAACGGATAACCTGTCGAATCCCGAGACTTCCTGTGTAACTGACTATGAAATTGTTCAATGTTGGTAACCATCATCGCTCAAGCCTAAACCAATTCACCTTTTATCATTCAGGTCGGTCAATGGGTCCTAGCCTACATAACCATGCTTACTAATCCACACCTAAAATTAAAAAGCTCACTATCGATTGCAAATGATCAAAGGTACAATGGTGTTTGCTGTCGTTAAGCATACTCTGAAGTCTTGGGTGTGGAGTTCCAAGATTAGGCACCAGTAATGCCGTGATTGTTCCACTTTTAATTTCATGAATTGCCATTTGTCATCCAAAAAGAAGAGCTGGATGCGAGATGACGGGTATTGAATGCCGCTCGATTCAGGGCTTCTGAGCCGATCGTCACTGAATGCATGAAATAACCACACTTTGGGGAAATCATATTGCCCAGGCAGGCTTTGGAGCGATCTTGCACCCATAGTTGCCGTCTTATTGAACTCATTTCGAGTCGGTCACATAAAAGGTATTCTTACCGTGGGTACTGTGGGTAAATGACTTTTTTTTATTCAACTTGTGTCCTCACTGTTCATCGGCTGTAGTGCCATTATGCACCGAAATTCCGCGGAGTTTGAATCTAAAAGATTTGACTCAGCGGATTTATTCCCACCGACTATAAATTGGAGCGCATTCCATTTCTTTCAGTTTTTTTTTGTTTCTCCACTTCTCATTCACATCATGGCTATCGACAAGAACGACCCATCCACCTTCAATCACAACTATGTTACCGCCAACGGTATTCGCATGCACTATGTCGATGAAAACGCTTCAAGCGACAAGCCATTGTTGTTACTGCATGGCTGGCCTGACCTGTAAGTGTGCGCAATCTTATCTTTACAACACTCTGGACCATCCCTCGCTCACCTTCACTCTCTCTTTCTCTTTATCTGTCTTATGATAGCTGGCTTGGTAAGTTGTGTATACTTGTATACAAGGTTTGAATCGGCAATTGATGTACTGTTTCGTTTTCTTCTTGTCTAGGCTGGCGTGAACAGATTCCCTTCCTAGTGGATTTGGGATATCGAGTCATTGTGCCAACTCTTCGTGGTTTTGGCGAAACTGTAAGTTTGTGTCAGAAAGGTACGGATTTGGGTTTCTCTAACGACAGGTTTTGCTGATAGGATGCTCCTTACTCTCCCGATGAATACGGCATGGGTACGATCTCCAAGGATATGGTTGGCTTGTTGGATCATTTGCAGCTTCCTACCGTGACAGTCTTGTCCCACGACTGGGGAGGTTTCGTTGCCTGGCGATTTGCTCAACTCTATCCCGAGCGTGTTGTCAATGTTGCGTCTTTCTGTACCCCTTATGGATCGGTGCTCAAACAATACATTCCTCTCGAAAAGGTCGTGGAATTCCTTCCCAACTTCAAGTATCAACTCCATTTGAGGTCTCCCGAAGCTGAAAAGGAAATGGATGAAAACATCGCTCCCTTCTTTGGTCGTGTCTTCCGCCCTATCAAAGACTCTGTTGGCCCTTTGATCGATCCCGAGACTGGTATGATGGTGGCGGGTCGTCCTGTTATTCAAAAGCATGATGCTTTATCACAAAAGGTCTTTGATTACTACGTCGATGCTTATACAAAGCGTGGTGCCCGTGGTGGTCTGAACTGGTACAAGCAATCCTGGAACAACTATGATCAATGCAAACATTTGGAAGATATCGTCACTCAGCCTGCCCTGATGGTCATCGGTAAGTTACTTGAGGATGGGAATATTAATGATATCAACATACTAAACCCCTTTTCTCTCTTGTCACAATCACTTCTCTACACCTACAGCTACTGAAGACAGAGCCCTGCCACCTGCCATGTCCGAAAAGATGCATGAATTCATCCCCAAACTGGAAAAACACACTGTTGCTGGCGCTGGTCATTGGGTTTTGTGGGAAAGACCTGATGAATGTAATGATATCTTGAAGACCTGGTTGGGTAAGGTGTACCCTGTCAACTCTTCACCAAAATTGTAGTTATAGTTACTTGTGTGTTTGAATAAAAGACAACTGATGTGGGGCGTGATATCATAGCTCTACGAAGCGGATTCCCAAATCGGAGTTTTAATGTTGGGTTGGGTTGATAGGCAAGTTTTTTTCCAAAAGTTGTTTGTTTGCTCTTCTTTCGTCTTTTACTCTCTTGATATTTTTTATTGTTATGGATCAACTCTTGAATCGTAAAAGGCGGGTCGATTCGGATCAAGAGGAAGAGAATGTCACTATCAACAAGAAACCTCTTCTGGACTCCCCTAGATATGATCAAACCACGGCATCTAACACGAATGGAAACGACAACGACAACGACAACGACGATCAACACGATGCCATGACAATGAACTATGCACCCACCATTGAACAGGACACTCCCTTATCGCCTTATGCTGCTGATTGCGCTTCTGTGGAAACCATTGTCCCATACCCTTACCTTGTCCTTATCAATATGGAGGTCACCTGCGACGAAAATCCGACTAATCCTGCTGCTGTTCAAGTATCAAAGGTAATGAATGAAAGGGATGGGTGGGTAGTCAAGATCATGGTCAGACCTACTAACTAACCTATACACTTCCTTATTGCTTGCTATCTACTTTCTAGGAGAATGCCGAGATCATTCGTAAGTGTTTATATAAGTACCAACCATGATCATGTCAACTTATTCCTCGTTTTCTTCCTCCAGAACTCTCTTTTGCCATTGTGAACAGCTCCGATATGAAAGTGGTGGACGAACAAGTCATCCACGTCAAGCCTGAACGAACTCCGCTAACCCAATTCTGCACTCAAATCACTGGCATCACTTCTGACACCCTCGCCTCTGCTGGTACTTTACAAGACGCTGTGGAAATACTGGACAGTGCTATTCAAACAGAAATTTTGGATCGTCAACTGGAATTCTGCTTTGTGACTCATGGTGGTTGGTTACTACGAATTCAGCTATCTCGCGAAGCAAGGGACAAGAAACTGGCCTTACCCGGGTATTTGGCACATCCTCGAATGTTTGACCTCAAGCAAGAACTTCAACGTTGGCAAGGACACCATCCCGAAACTCACCTCCGCACAACCAGTCTTAAAGAACTATGTGATACATTCCAGTTGCCTTTGGTTGGACATGGCGACAGCTATTCTGGCGACAGCGACAACGATAAGAAGATCAACGACTCGGATATAGACATCCTAGCAACCACTATCAGCGTCATTCGATATCTCACCAAATTCAGGTACAACGACGTATTTGTCCACCCCATCGACACAGCATCTGATCTGCAACAGTTCAACAACGAGGAATCTCTTACCGTACATTTAGCTGGCCTACCCTATGAAGTGACTCAAGGTGAACTGGAGGCGTGGTTCTCGTCAAATGGATTACGCCCTGCAAGGATGTGGATGATGCAAATGACCGAACAAACCAAGCCTAGCCTCTCTGGTTTCGTGGTGTTTACTCAACATGAAGATGCCGTCAATGCCCTGCTTTTGAATGGTCGTAGCTTTGTGGATCGGGTGATTGAAGTCTCCCCTAGCAGTGATCGCGTGGTGGAAGCTGCTGCTGCTATACTGTTGCCATTCCCTCTTCAAGCTAAAGCCCGTCAAGTCCGTCCTGGTGATTGGAACTGCCCGAATTGCTCCTTCCACAACTTTGCTTCTCGTCGTCATTGTTTCAAGTGCAATGCGGAGAATCCCTCCCATACTTCCTCTGCCATCGCAACAGGTGGTGCTCCTACTGGTCCTGCTGGAGCTTCTGGAGCTGAATTAATGGCGAACACTCCCAATGGTACTCCTTCGTCTAACAGTGGATTGCCACCACCTCCGCCGTCATCATCATCGACATTATCAAGCTCTACACAACCTCAAGCATATACCTCTACTGTGGCCCATCATACACCAGGATCTCACCATCAATCTACGCCATTTACATCGGGTGATTGGATATGTGCCAGTGCTACATGTGGCTTCCTCAACTACTCATCCCGTGCACAGTGTCTCAAGTGTGGTAGCTATCGACCTAACAATACTGGAAATGTGCCGCCTGCCACCCCTTCATCTCAAAACGCTGGCTTTACTTCTCACCACCAATATCATCCACCCCGTCCTCACCATCCTGCCAATTTCCGCCCAGGTGATTGGTTTTGCTCCTGTGGATTCCAAAATTTTGCCTCTCGTATGTCATGCCTTCGTTGTCTGGCACCCAATCCCGCCTCCACTCCGTCCCAACCTCCCACATTTGGCACTGCCGTTGGCTCCTCGGATGGATCAGTCGCCTCTCTTGGTAGTTATGGATACGACAATGGTGCTGCGAATGCTTCTTACGGTGGTAACGCTTATACATCGAGCTATGGAACTCCGCCGGCAGGCAATACAATGGCGCCTGGCACTGGTGGCCATGGATTTCGCATCGGTGATTGGTACTGGTGAGTCTGTCATCATTACAATCATTATCTCTTATATGCCTTTACTCATCCTTTTTTGTCTCATTTCTCTCTGTAGCCCCAATTGCAACTCTCATAACTTTGCTTCTCGATTCCAATGTTTGAAGTGTCACACTACAAAGCCCTACACCCAAGCTCAATCAAATCCTGCTACCACTTATAGTGGCGCTGCCACCGGAGGCTATCGAGGCCCACCCCCTATGAAAAGTAAGTCATTGCAAGGCAAATTGGGTCGCTTCATACGATTAACCAAATGGTTTGTAGGTGGTGACTGGGTTTGCCGAAACGCCGTATGTGGATTCCATAGTAAGTTACCTAACACAAACCATGGAAAGGAGGATTGATCTCTTACTGCTTTTGTTATTTTTAGACTTTGCAAAGCGAACGTATTGTGGAAAATGCAACACCCCCAATCCTGATTCGTCTCCCTATGGTGCTACTGCAGATTATTGAATGGGCTGAAACTGGTGCTATGGCTCAATCGGCTGGATGATCCGTCGATGCATGACAAGTGGATAATGTGGCAATGATATGGGGTAAAAAGATGATCGGTATGCTTCTGTTGATAGACTAGATATAGCAGTGAATAGTTGGATAACGGGGCCATAGACGAAGATATACCAAATGTCAAGTAGTAAACCTGTGATATGCTTTCCCTCTCTTCTCTGTCATATGTCATGCCGTTTGAACGTGGCAAGTTGTCTTATATCACTGACCTTATTGACCCATTCCCTCTTGTTTTGATTCCTGTTTAGATGTTGGATATATGTTTGTAGATATAGCTCCCTTTGAATAGTGCAGTAGCTTCTGTTTGTCTCCTACTTAGCATTACCGTCATCAATAAAAACCCATCTTGTCTATCATGTGAAGAGAAAAAGGCTGACAAAACTCAATTGGCTTATTTGAAACCCCGACTGGGGCCCATTCACCCAAAGCGTCAATTTGAATGTTTACCGATTTCCGCTTCTCTTCCCTCCCCACAATTTTTCTCAACCTACATTATCTTTTGCCCTTGTCCATTTTGTACTTTTCTTTAGTCATATACAATGTTTACCCGATTCAGAACAGAAGGCTTCAATGGCTATTCCGTAAGCGACCTTCCAAAAGAAAAGAAAAAGAGTGCGGGAAAGGAATCTCTTTACTAAGCTGCTCTCCCCAATTTATAGGTCAAATGGAGTCCTTTTTATGAAAACAAGTTAGCTGTGGCATGCTCTTCTAACTTTGGGCTTGTGGGGAATGGGCGACTATATCTTCTTGGTGTGGGTGGCGGACCTGGAGTCATGATGGAAAGAGTGTAAGTTGAAGATTCCTCCAAGGGAAGGGGTATTGTACGATATTCTGTATCATGGTGAGCTGACGTTACAAGTCCGTCTCTTTTATGCTCATAGGTTTGACACTCAAGACGGACTATTCGATCTGGCGTGGAGTGAAATTAACGAGAACCAATTGATCGCGTCAAGCGGGGACGGGTCTATCACACTATGGGATGCAACACTAAAGGTAAGGCGACGACGAAGTAGGGCATGAATAGAGGTACCAACTCTTCTTCTAGGACTTCCCTATTCAAAATTGGAAAGAACATCAACGGGAGGTCTTTTCTGTCGACTGGAACTTGGTTACCAAGGATGTATTCGCAAGTGGGTCCTGGGATCATACCGTGAAGATTGTAAGGTTGAAAACTATATGCTGGATTACTTGATGTATATACTTATATGTCATTTCACTTTTATTAGTGGAACCCACAAGCACCACGGTCATTACAAACCTTCACAGAACACACTCATTGCGTTTATAGTACAGCATGGTCTCCTTACAACCCCACTCTACTGATGTCAGGCTCAGGCGACCAAACTGTCAAGATATGGGATACCAAAAGCCCGCGATCAGCACAAACCATCTTTGCTCACAACAACGAAGTACTCTCGGTGGATTGGAACAAATACAACCCGGACATGTTGGTGACAGGCTCGGTGGACAAGACGATCAAGGTATGGGATCTACGAAACTCTTCGCGCGAAGTCATCTGTCTCCCTGGACATGAATACGCCGTACGCAAAGTCAAATGCTCTCCTCATCGGGCCAACATCATCTCCAGTGCTTCTTATGACATGAGCGTGCGATTCTGGGATATCAACGCTCCTCCTGGCCAAAATATGATCGACGTGCATGATGCTCATACCGAGTTTGTCCTAGGTGTGGATTGGAATCTTTACGTAGAAGGTCAAGTCGCTACCTGTGCTTGGGATGAAAACGTCCACATCTTTGTCCCCCCCTCGATCATGCAACGATGAGCAACAAACACCGACACCAGCATCATAGATACGCATGTACATCATCCTCACATGTAGACTAGTCTTCTTTCGTCAGCACAATTCCCCCCTCTGCCTATCATCCTATCCCCCCATCACCTCTTGGTATATAGCCTTGTTTTTTAACCTCAAATTTGTCCAATAAAGCATATAAAGGATTCACTGTCTTGGATCGCCCCAGCAAAAAGCATAGCCCCTCCAGGAAATCCCCCCTCTGTCCCTGCCGGCCAGATATTTAAAACTCCGATTCTCTACAATTATCCACTTTTTTCCTGTCAATCCTTTCCTTTGCTTCTTCTTCCCCATTTTTTTATTTCTATCGACATTGGCACCGCAACACGAACGACTTGACGTCTATACAACGACATTGAATAACGAACGCAGGGTAACTTTCTCCTTCTCACCTTTTTGTCCATCTTTATCTCACCATGACTAACCTTAGCCTTTTGCTTCAATGCTCCTTTATTTCTTAGATGATCAGCTGGGATAACAACAGATAGAGGCTCTCCTTCACCAGGACTGGATGGCCCTGTGGTTAGACGAGCAGGTCGGCTAGTGGCCTTGTGGTTAGATTAGGGATTGTCATTACACTAGATTAGTTCTTCTAATGCAAGCCTTACATGTAGCTTAACCTAGTCTCATTCAGTCAATAAAACCAACTTGAATCATCTCCATGACTTTACTCCTTTGAATATGCCCTAGTCATCTTGGAAACTCTGACTGGTGACCTCAAAAGTCTTCACCGATTGCGCACACGAGAGTTTGAAAAAAGCGGGGTGTGAAATTAAGTGGGCAGGCGGACAGTGTGTATGATAGCCTTTGACGTTTTATAGAAACTTTACGATATCCAGCCGTACATTTTCGAGACGAGTTGCCCTGTTTTTCGAAACAAAGATGGATAACCCATCTTCAAATTACACATGGAGCAGGATGGAATGTATATCTATTGGAAGATACTAAACTTGAAGTATACCTGTGTTGTATGCCTCTTTGAACACTGCACAAAGACTCAAAATAGCGACTGATCCCGGTGGCACCAAACTCAGTAATTAATGCGCCGAAATCCAACACTCTTGGCTCCACTCGGTAGATCAAAAGCTCTACTTTCTTCATGTAAACTTTGAGGTGTGGTTTGTTATCTCTTTTTCGAGAAAATACATGTCCTTCAAAAAGTGACATTTTTCATGGGGGATGACCCATCCTTTTTTCAAAAGCGGGGGTTGAAAACGGTGGCCGCTTTTGAAAACTGTTCAGCCCCTTCTCAATAGGGAGAATGCTTACATGTTTCATCATCTCCCAAAGTACCCAAAAGTCCTCAAAAATCCCACAGCAGACTTGATAACTTACATTTATTTAAGGGTTCAACCCAAATAACCACAGTTATTCAATGTTCGAGTCCCCAGTAAGCCCTGTATAGTGTCGCCCACCCTTCGATCTATCATATCCTATGCCATCACCTAGGTCTCTAGTCTCTTTTCCTAAACCATTACCTATGTATAGTCTACCATACCATCCCACCCTTTTAGTACCCCGGCGCTCTGTTGTATCAGGCACTTGTTGGGCCAAAATGTGTCAACACCATAGTTTAAACACCGTCAAGCGACGAAGTAGACGGTTAAAAAAAGGGTCAGGGCTTGGCGCACCGGGTGATTTGTACCACCACATCCCAGAGTCTCTAAGACCACTGCAACTTCTGCAAAAGAACAAAGTCATGGAGATGGGTTCAAGTAGATTTTTATTGACTGAATGAGACTTTGCTTAAGCTACATGTCCTAGTGGGTGACAGCGAATACAGGGCTTGTCATGGAGTAACTAATCTAGTGTAATGAGCTATGGAAAAGGGAGGAGGAGAGCAGACCAGTGCTATCCAAAGTATCAGTAGTAGTAGGTGCTGCCAATGGGCCAATGGAGGTGCACTTTATCGGTACAATGGCAAGGGAATCTACTATGGACAAGATGAGTGCAGAAGAAAAAAAAATTCAAGGGTTTCCCCATGTTTTTTACATTTGTAAATTTTAAAAAGAGCCTTTTTGGGCGACATGAAGCAGTGGTGGAGTCGGCATTAGCATCGTCGTCGTTCCTATCGTCGTCGTCATCGCCGTAGCCGATCTAGTGTCAAAAGAAAGAGGAACGATGCAAAAGGCAAAAAGTTAGTAATGGTGAGCAAAAGATGAACGTGACGTGAGAAGGGGAGAGTTACCGTTCGTTCGTTGGTTCGCTCGTTCGCTCGTTTCGTTTGTCGTCGTGGAGTAAAAAAGAATGACAATGCGGTAAAAAAGTGATGACGAGGGGAAGAAGGAGCAAAAATATAGGATGAGCAAAAAAAAAGCTCTTGTAGCAAAATCGGGGTTTGAAATAAAGAGTGGGTGGCACGCGTCAAAGGGAACAAATCTGTCAGTTTGGTTAGAAGGGCCGCTCGAGTGAGAGTGTAAGTTTATTGGAATCAAAAGATGGGTGCTCTATTGTATTATGATGTATAATCATCAAGGGTACTATACTAAAGCAGACTCTTGAAGTCGATTGGGTTGTGAACCATAGCGGGATAGGCAACATAATTGGGATTCATCCAGTGACCACCTAGATTCACATATATAAGATTTCGTTGAGCCATTGGAACTACCATCTTTGTACAGGGACCCCCAAAAAGAGTACGAGTTACTTACCATCCACAACCAGAGTGGTGCCAGTTATGTAGCTTGCGCCTTCCGAGAGTAAAAACACCGTCGCTTGTTCGACGTCTTTGATATCTCCAAGTCTACCTAGTGGAATACCTTCTTCTTCAAACCCTACACCTAGTTTCTCCATACCGACAGTACCACCCTGTTATTCAAAACCATCCGCCACCATAAGCAAAGCAGTAAGTATAGGTAATTGGTCATCCCTTCCTTTTGATCCTTTTTTCAACACCTACAATTGGGCCTGGAGCAATACCGTTGACACCTATGAAGAACATTTGAGTACAATGATGCAAAAGTCTCCAGACACTAGTATACTTACGAACGCCATGAGGGCCCAGTTCCATTGAAAGATGTCTTGTCAATGCATCGATCCCATTTTTCGCAGCGCCGACATGCATTTGGTAGGGTGTGCCCGTATAATGAAGGGTGGCGGAGATGTTCAGGATGGCGCCCTTGGTTTTCTTGATGTGCTCGACGGCAGCCTTTGTGGTGTTGAAGGTTCCCAACAGATCGATTTCAATGACTGTGCGGAATGCACGATAAGACAAGTGTTGTAAGGGTGAAAGGAAGTTGCCAGCAGCGCCATTGATCAAGTAATCCAAACGTCCAAACAGTTCGATAGTCTTTTTGACGGCATTTTCCATATCTTCGGGGTTACGCACATCGCCAGATACAGCTCTAGATTGATGAAGAAAAGGTCGTCTGTCAGTTGAAGTACAAGGAGGGTGAGTTTGTTCTTACACTTACAAGATCTCGCCACCAGTGGAGGCACGCATTTCTTCAGCAGCTTTTTCGAGCTTTTCTTTGCTACATTGTGGACATGAAGATAGTTAATACATGTTGCTTCTTGATGGTTTGTAATCCCAGCGACTTACTTTCTGCTGACAATGACGGCCTTGGCGCCATGTCGAACCACCGCTTCCGTCAATCCACGGCAGATGCCACTTCCGCCGCCGGTACAGAAGAGGACTTTTCCTTTGAAGAGATCATCCTTGAAGATCTGGTTCGTCGATATAGCAGCCATGTTTATACTTTGGAAAAAAAGGGTAGATAATGTAAGTTGGGAAAGAGAGAGAGGAGGAAAAATAAAGTCGACGTCCCTTTATACAAGACTATACGGAGTTTGAAATATCATTTTTTGTGGGGGTGGTAGGCGCACGTGAAAAGATTGATATCGGAGTTTGCAATTAGAAGGGAAGAGAAGGTGCTTTATCCCGTTTTGCGCTATTCGTCTTTTGTCACCATTTCTTCATTCAAACACCACACGTTCATATGAATAGCATCTGACCACTTTTCGAGAGGAGATGACTCTCAACACTTAAAAAGGCGATACAAGAAAACTTTCTCCCGCATGTTTCGTGGTACCTTTTTGATGTTTGTTTGTTTGACCAATCATACATGGCACCGGGACTTCCCAGAGTCCGATAATCTGATAGAGCTGACTTTGAATTGGCCGCTCGTTCCCAAAAATTTCGACTTTTCCTAGATTTGCAAGAAGAAGCATATCAGATGGATCGATACATCATCTAAAAAGGCCAAAAAACAGACTACTGAAGTGAAACAAGACTATATAATCTCGTAGATATAAAGCAAAGGTGGATTCCTATTCGCTCTATCGAAAAAAGGATCATCCTTCGCCATTTCTTTGAAGATCTAAGAACTGGGCTGGGTTACATAGCGGATCGGTGTTTGAAATTAGATTCTTTGTTTTTATCAGATTTCGTTTTTTCCGTTCCTTTCTCTTCTTTCTTTTCCTTTTCCCTTCCCTACCTCTCCCTTCTTCACCTTCTTCACCTTCTTCTCTTTTCCGCTATTATAACGCTGAATACAGACACACAGTGCTAGACTCCATACCTTTCGATATCTTTGTACATACTCTCTCTCCATCTTTGCACATGTCTTCTGGAACTCATCTATTCAAACCATCCGTGTCAACGGACACTCAATTGCAGCCGTCGTATGTATTCCCTCTTCTCCGCGCTCCCTGTTTAAGCCTGTAGAATACATTAGCACTTACCACTTCCTGTCTCTCATCTTCAACTACAGGGAATACACTCTCTCCGTGCTTCAACAGCCAAACCGTGTGCGTGTTAGTACTCACAAGGAAAAAGGTAAATACATCATGTGGTCTGTAACAGAGTAGCATGTAAACAAAGCAGTATGTCTCACCCATTCCAATTCCATATAGGAAGGAAATCGCTGGACCCTCCTCCTATCATCCAACTTCATCTACCGCAGCGGACCGAACAAGGCACAATGTAAGAATGATTAATAGATGGATAAGAGAGCAAAGACGGGGTTAATGTCATCAATGGACCGTGCAACCAATCAAACTGCTGACTCGCTTACCTTTCCTTTGATTCTATTCTCTTAGGAACCTTTTACAATCGCCATGCTTATTCATATGTGCTAATCTTGCACATCCTCGAGATGATAACGAAGTCTATACGCCCAGCCATAATGCGCTATCTGGTCAAGTGGTCTCCTCACTATACAAGTTGACCAATGAACAAAATGAAGGTATGTAGGTACATTTGCTCTTTCTTATCTTATTGACTTTTGGTTGATGATTCTAGTCAATGGCTATTTTCTATTTGGTGATCTATCTGTCAAGGTGAATGGTGTCTTTCGACTGAAATTGTCACTTTTTGAAATCAACAGGTAAAAAGCGACCATCATTACTCTCCGCATACATGCTAACCACTTTTGATTCTAGTGAAGGATCTGTCTACAAGTCGTCGATCTTCTCCGATCCATTTACGGCCTACTCAGCTAGGGCATATCCCGGCACCTTGGAGCCTACATCACTGTCCAAGCTATTTTACGCGCAAGGTGCTCGGTTACGCCTGCCTAAAGACTATGGTGGATCCAATCAAATGTATGTCACACACTTAATGAAACACTTATCCCGTCATTTGAACTAACTGATTCGGTTCCTGTATGTAGTAACCGACCCCAGAAACGAAAACTAGACGACGAAGAAGAGTCTCTTGATAGTGACTGCAACAGACATGAAATGAACTCGCCTACCAACCCCGCTCAGGCACCCATTCGTACACATTACTCTATGGACCCTACGCAACCTTATCATTATCATCCTCATCCTCATCATCAACCTCACGCACAGCAGCAACAGACACAACAGCAGCACCCATATAACCCTCCGTATTGCCCGCCGGTGGTGACAGCGTTAGATCGTCGCCATAGCCTCACTAGCACAGAAGATGGTGGCAGCCCACAATCGATACACACCCCACTATCACCTTTGCAGGAATTATTACCTTTTTCGACGCAGACACAACCCATGATTCGATTGCCCCCTCTTAAATTCAATATGTCACCATGGCAACAACAGGAGCAAACGAACAACAATGGCGATCCTGTCCATTCGCCTATCTTTTTGCCCCCTTTACATTCTCTTGTCACTTACTCCACCACCCCATCATTCTTGTAGTCATAATAACCTATATTCATTCCCTCTACCTAAACATATACTAGTTCTACTACTCTCTTTGCATTGTCATCTATGTACTTATCATACTTTTACAACTAACGTCTATTGCTCTATATATCCTCCCCCCTCGTTTTCGCTCTTAAATAAAATTCATCGTGATCATTTTCAAACCCCGCCAAAAGTCGCTCTTGAAAAACTTATAAAGGGCGGCATAACTTTGTTCGTCCCTTTCTTTTCTTTATCTTCCTCTCCCTTTTTTTTTTCTTTTCTCTCTCACACACATTCTCTCTATCTCTCTCTCTTCCTCTCCTTTTATCTGATGACTTTACATAAAGACGGTCAACGACAATGGGTGTCCTTGCTCACGAGTTTTTGCCTTGGCATGTTAGCGATGGTGACCATCCAGTCGGTGTTGGTGCCGCGCACCCGGTCGACGGTGCATCAACTGGTGCTTAGCAAACGAGGGGCGGATGGACCTAGCAACAATGGAAGTTTGGCGTCGACGATTCTCCAGTTTGGCGATCCCGGCACTGCACGAGACTTTTTGGAACGAGAAGAGTACGTTGTATCGTACGACCGGCGAAACCGTGTGGCGTCTTGGGTGGGCGAACATTTGACGGCGGCGTCTTTGGTGACTGGCGAAGGCGTGAACAGAGACCATTCGAAATTCCAAGAAGATCCCGATGTGCCTGCCCTGTTTCGGTCTAAATTGGCGGACTACACGAAGAGTGGCTACGACCGTGGTCATATGGCGCCTGCAGGTGATGCTGTGGCTGATCAAACGGCAATGGATCAGACGTTTTATTTATCAAACATGTCTCCTCAAGTGGGCATTGGCTTCAACCGTCATTGTAAGTAGGATACTTCTCGATCATGGGCCGTTGGACTGACCCTCTCTCTCTTGTAAATAGACTGGGCCTATTTTGAATCGTTTGCAAGGAATTTGACCCAGTCCTTCTCCGATGTCTATGTCTTCACCGGTCCCTTATTCTTGCCTCAACCCTCTGCCAACGACACAAAGCTGTATACCATGTCCTATCCTGTCCTGAACGGCAACGTGGCGGTGCCTACTCACTTTTACAAGGTCTTGTTGGTGCCCAATGGCAAGGACGGCTATGCTTCAGGTGCCTTTGTCTTACCGAACCAGGCTATCCCTAGTAACACCGCCCTGACAAAGTTCAAAGTGGACTTGGAAGTGGTGGAAAAGGCCTCAGGACTGGTCTTCTTTGATAAATTGGATGCCAAAGCGCTGGGTGATCTCTGTAGTCTTACCACATGCTCGGTCAAATCGTTTTAATAGGTCTTTATGGCTGGCTCATGCTTGGTTGGACACACAGGCGTGCTTCTTTGATTGGCCCCTCTGTCATTTGTTAGATAGACCCTGCCATTTACATTACTTTTTGACTAAACAACAATAAATTGACTATTTGATGCTAGTGCTACCTTACCTATAATCATTGTACCTCGTAGATTACAGTTATTAAATGACACAGATACGTACAATTGCGAACTAACCAAAAAATCTCCATTTGGGTACCCATTGATAGAATCACCTCCGCTCCTGCCACTTTCACAAAGTGCTCTTCTAAACCTCTTCCTGCCTTCTCTACTACCTTTCTTAGAGAATGTCACCTCATATCATTGCTCAATCTTAACCACTGTACCTCAATTTTAAGTACCTTCATCCAATTCAAACATAATATATCTTGAAGACGGGGGTGTACCAGTGTAGGAAGGTTAGAGGTTGGAATATTTTAATCTCCGATCGGCCTATAAATGAAATGTTTTTCAAATCTGTTTCCTCACTTCTTCTTCCCTTCGTCATCAATTTTTACAATTCCATCGTCTTTTCTTTGATCTCTCCACGACATGACACCACCTCTATTGTAATCTCTCTATGAATCAACGTCCATTAGCATCGAGTGGAAGGTAACACATTCCTTCCCCTGATGAACATTGTTTTCTCACCCTGCCCAATAATTGCCTTTTGCATCAATGCTCCTCTTTTTCTTAGATGATCGATTGGGATGACAACGGATATAGGCTCTCTGGCACCAGGACTGGACGGACATCTCGCAATTTTTTTAGGTGCACTTACAATTCCATAGTAGATCCTCTAGCTATTTGCCTTGTTGAAGACTGCCACTCCTTTACACTCTCCTTCATCCGATGGACAAATACACTAGACTAGCATGACATGCACAATCCCTTCCACTACTCGAATCTATAGCTTAGTCATAACTTTATGGAATACGTTAAAAGTAAAACAAGTTTATTCAATGACATTACGTCTTCAAGAGGGGTGTGGGAAAAGCGGCTGGAGAGAAGCAAAGAGTGGGTGATGGTATCATACTATGGATCGAGGGTGGACGAATAGTGAAACAGTTTGTTTATTGCATATACAAAGGTTAGTGGGGATAATGACTATGACTAAACGTCTACAATGGGAAAGTACGGGATGGTAAGGCGTAGGTGGACGTGGGGTAGCTATGTGTTGTGTATATTAGATATCTATTTTAAAAGCGCTTGTGGAATTGGACTTGGAGATTCTTGGCAAACATAATCAGAGTGTTGCCGGTGATGATTTCTTTGCTGTGAGGGGAGTTCTCAGGTAAGTTCCAAGTGTAATGTCGCACTAGTATAGTCAAGTGGTGGGTGAGTGGATTTGTATTTCATGCAACCTCCCTTATTTCCACACTTACATAAAGTAGAAAGCACCACCCGTTGTTCAGCCAAGCTAAAGTTTTGACCAATGCATTGTCGAGCTGTGAAAAAAAGAAGGAGGGTCAGTAACTTGATAATGGGGAAACGTATAAAAAAAAAAGTCCTTACCTCCACTGCGGATTAAAAAAAGGGGGTACAGCAAAAGAAAGAGAGGTTAGTTATCAGATCTGTCGATGATCCCATGGTTGATCGCCGATACTTACTTTGAGAAAGGTACCCTATGAGACCGAAAAGAAACATGTGTGAGTACAGCCCCTTTTACTTTATCATCAGTACCTACCATGACATGCCACCACCGGCCTTTTGATCAGCTTCAGCACCAGCAGCGAATCGGTCGGGGTTGAAAGTTTCAGGATCGTCCCAGACATTAGGGTTGTGGTGAAGATCGTAGATGTTGACGTTGACCAAGGTGTCCTTAGGAATAAAGACGTTGTTTAAGGTGACATCAGCAGCAGTATGTCGAGGAGTGACCAGAGATACAACAGAGCCGTTAATGCGCAGAGCCTCCTTGATGATTTGGTTCAGATAGACGAATTCCTTGGTTTGCTCGGCGGTTGGCAACACATCCCGCTTTTCTTCACCATTGGGGCAAAGGATACTGGTGACTTCTTGTCGAGCCTTTTCTTGGATTTCAGGATGTTTGGCCAGATAGTAGATGGCGGCAGAGAGCGCAAAGGCAGTGGTGTCGTGGCCAGCTGAATGATTGAGAAGTTTGGTTAGTCATATGATGCATTCCCCAGACATTTTGTTCATTAGTTACCAATAAAAAAGATACCAAGGTCGCCCATCAATTCATCATCAGTGAGGATACCTTCACCACGGTTTTCACTTTCAAGCATCAAAGTCAAAAGATCCTTTTCAGCATCGTCGCCATTGCCTATACTTTCTTTGAGCACCCGGCGTTTATGGTCGATGACTCCACGAAGCATGTCCATGAATTTGTTGAGATTTCGGTATTCTTGTAGGCGTGTAGGGAACAACCACCGGAATTTTTGGTCGAGGATGGGGAAGAGGATAAACAAGGGCTTGCGGAAACTAACGGTGACTTCGTCGTATACTTTTTTCCATTCGCTGTTTTCGTCGGTTACGGAATTGAAGTTGAAGCCAAAGCCAGCGCGCCCGATGACATCGAGAGTATATCTAAATAGAAAGGCCCCAGCAGTCAGTCAGCTAGTATAAAGGAGAAGTAGGAGGGAAGGAGGCCTTACCGTTCCATCAAACGACCAAAGTCCAAAGTAAAGTTGCTTCCTTCATTATCTTTATCAAGCATAGCATATAGATCACGAGCGGATTCACCAAACAGTTTGACAGGCATTGATCGATGGAAAGCGGGGTTGGCAAGCTATAGAAAAAGAGGAGTTTGTAAAGTTGCTTCGGCATGATCGGATCGGCTTTTACCTTGCGATGTTTCTTCCATTCATGACCATTCAGGAACAAGATGTTGGAGGAACCAACAAATCGAGCAAAGAGCGTCCCAGCAAACCGGCTTTCGTCCATTTTGGGGAAGATGTCTGTAATGAGAAAGTGTTTCAAGTAAGTAAAGTAGTCAAACGGGGAAGGAAGGGTACTTACCAGACTTCATGAAGACTTGCTTGACTGCTTCAGGGTGAGCAACATGGACAACCCAACCATTACGATCCCAACGCAAGTACATGGATTCTTTCGCATTCAAGAGAGGACGGTGCAATGTCTTGAAGGTATCACTGGTAGGGAATTTTTGGACCATAAAGTGGTTGATAGAGTCCCAGAAGGTGATATGAGGAATATGGCGCAGGTTCTTGGGTGGTGTGGTTCGACGGTAGATGGATCGACAAACAAGAGTCAAGGCAATGGCGACACCAATAGTAATGCGTTTGCCTTTGGTGTTGGTGTACTTTTCGAGATAGCGTGCGTACCAGGTGTTGAAGGCAGACCAGTCGATCATACCAGCATAGCGATTCACAGTATCAATAATTTGAGACATGAGTTAAAAAGAGGGATAATGTGTGTAGAGGTTAAAATGTATGAAACAAGTGAATGAGAAGGGGAAGAATGATCCGCATAGACTGCCTTTTATATTGAAACTTTGGAGAGTGATTTTAAAACGCCGCCGGGAAGAACCTGCAGTGAGGGATTGGTTTTGCCGAGCTCCGGTAACCCCTTTACTTAGCATCCCCACTCGCTTTTCTTAACCAGTGGACTAGTACTCCCTATCATTGCTATAGTACATCACTCTTTACAGACACTCAGTTGTATAATACCACATTGCCAATGCCACACGAAAATAAGACAAAGGGCAAGAAGGACCGTGCTGTCATTTTGAAACTCCGTCTTTTCATTTTTCTGTTCTGTAAATGATGGGGTTTTAGCTGGGCGATCGCGGGCAATGATGCCCAGGTTGGGCTGTTCAGAGGAGCCCATAGGCGAAAGAGTTCAAACCCCGAGATCACTTATTGCGATGCCTATTTCGTTCAACCGGTGATCCCCGGAAAGATGGAGTCATAATTCTCCACGCAAGAATGGTTCCTTGTGCAACCGGATCAGAAAAGGAAGAACCGCGTGCACACCCATTTCTTGCTCGACTACTATCACACTGTAGTATCAGCCCCCTATTCTTCATCAATCCATACACTATAAGACACATATTGAAGAAGTCAAGTCTTTTTATTATACGGGTTCAAGCAAAACTGAATCATCTATACCATCCCTATCTATTCTATACATCTAGCATCTTCTTTTAAAAGTGATCTTCATATCAATAGGATTCATAACTACAATGTTATTGCTAATCGCATGTTCGTGGTGAATAGAGTCGTCTGGCAAAGCCCATTCGTATTTGCGTACTATACAAGTGAAAGAGAGTAAGATTAGATCCTTGACTTCTTCAACTTTTTTTTTTAAACTACATACACAACACCGATAGCAATACCAACTGTTCACCAATGTTGTATTTGAAGCCTATGCATTTAACAAAGTAGCATGTATGTCAGCTGGGACCCTTTTTTGTGCTATTTTTAGACTTACTTTCTGGCGCTGTGTCCGAACGGCATCCTATGGTGTGACAGCATTGATCGAGTAGAAGCGGGTAAGTTACCGAGAATGCGCGAATCTGGTCAAGTCCTGTGGCCCGTCTTTTCTCCGTCTTTTCCTTACCAAGCCATGGGTCCATTAGGATGGATTTCCGCCTCGCCACCAGGATCAAATCGACTTGGGTCAAACACTTCCGGATACTTCCATACATTGAGGTTGTGGTGAAGGTGGTAAATGTTGACGGTGACTGGTGTTCCTTCGGGTAGATGTTGGCCCATGAGAATCGTGTGATCGTTCGCCACCACCCTGGGAGTGACAAGTGAAGGTAAGCCAACATAATAGCATTAGAATGTAGTAGCATGCTCACTCTGAAATGTTGGGGGTCTGCTGCAAATTGAAGCTCACGATCTGCCTACACAGTCCTCCAACAAGGTGTGCCTATGCACTCTATATTTCAAACCCCGATTGGGCTACAAGAGCTGTTTTTGTGCCCATCCTTTATTTTGCTCGTTCTTCCCCTCGTCATTACTTTTTTTGCCTCCATTGTCATTCTCTTTACTCCACGACGACAAACGAACGAACGAACGAGCAAACGAACAAACGAACGGTAACTCTCCTCTTCTCACGTCATGTTCATGTTTTGCCTACCATTACTAACTTTTTGCCTTTTGCATCGCTCCTCCTTCTTTTGACACTAGATCGACTACAACGATGACGACGGCGATAAAGACGACGATGATGC
This sequence comes from Absidia glauca, assembly GCA_900079185.1. Lineage (NCBI taxonomy): Eukaryota > Fungi > Mucoromycota > Mucoromycetes > Mucorales > Cunninghamellaceae > Absidia > Absidia glauca. The sequence goes on from LT555008.1 coordinate 631,858, forward strand.
TATTTGCGACTCCACCACTGCTTCATGTCGGCCAAAAAGGCTCTTTTAAAATTTTCAAATGTAAAAAACATGGGGAAACCCTCGCAATTTTTTTTTTGGTGCACTCATCTTTTCCATAGTAGATTCCCTAGCCATTGTACCGATAAAGTGCACCATCCTTTGACCCATTCCCAACGCCTAATACTACTGGTACTTTGGATAACACTGGTCTGCTTTCCTCCTCCCTTTTCCTTAGCTCATTACACTAGATTAGTCACTCCATGACAAGTCCTGTTGCCATTGCCATCCACTAGGAAATGTAGCTTAGCGTAGTCTCATTCAATCAATAAATTATCTACTTGAACCCATCTCCATGACTTTGTTTTTTTGCATAAGCTTCAGTGATCTTAAAGACTCTGATATGTAGCGGTACAAATATGATGAGCTACTCATCTGTAGTTTGGCCTTTATAAAGTATTTTTATTGCGCCGGCGCGGAGTATGAAATATCCCTCCGCAAATCGGCCAAGGCCAAGGCTGGCGGTAGTTGAATTTGCATTCATGCGTGTAAACCTTGAGCCCCAGGTTCAAAGGAGAAGTGCAACATGATCTCAAAGACAAATGATGTTCTTTATTTCATTGGATTGAAGGTGGGGTAGTAAAAAAAAGGTATATGAATCATGTCATACTACAAAGGTCAATACAAACATACTAAGTAGCTAAGGGGATGCCTCATAAGGATGGGCCAAACTAAAGATCTTGACACTATTAACTACCTAGAAGTGCTAACTAATACCGCCTGTGGAACTTGATAGTTACATCAGATGGCAGCATCAAGTTGGAGTTGCTAGTAACAAGTCCATCTTTGTGGATAGAGTCGTGAGGCAGTTCCCAGGTATACTTACGCACTATATGTGACAATCCAGTATGGCGAAAAGGTGAATTTCGGTTAGTCTGCGCCTCCCATCATAGTAATATTTTCATCGAGAGACAGCTTACATAAGCATGAAAGAATCACCCGCTGTTCTGCCAAGCTAAAGTTTTGACCAATGCATATTCTAGCTGTAAGAGGTAAGAGAGAGGTAGAGAGAGAGATGTTAGTTGGCATGACCTATACGTACCCATCCATCCCGGTATACGTACCTCCACTGTAGCCATGCGGATAAAAGCGGAAACAAAGATCAAAATGCATTAGTATACCATCAAAGAGAGAAGAGATTTCTTCACAAAACTTACTTTGAGAATGGGACCCTAGAGGTAAAAAATAGGAAGAGAGTACGAGTCATGAGTCTACCATCAAGTGCGTTTATTGTTCCTAGTACTTACCATGACATACCACCACCGGCCTTTTGTTCAGCTTCAGCTTCCTTAGCAAAGCGATCAGGATTAAAAGTTTCAGGATCATTCCAGACGGCAGGATTGTGATGCAGATCGTAAATGTTGACGTTGACCAAAGTGCCTTCGGGGATCAACCTATCGTCGAGCACCACGTCCTTGGCAGCTTTCCGGGGAGTGACAAGGGACACAACCGATCCATTCATGCGCAGGGTTTCACGGATGATTTGATTCAAATAGACGAATTCCTTGGTTTGAGCAGTTGTAGGTAGCACATCGGCATCAGGTTCTGTACCGCCGGGGCAAAGGATACGGTTCACTTCTTCACGAGCCTTTTGTTGGATTTCAGGATGTTTGGCCAAGTAGTAGCAGCATGCAGTCAAAGCGCTACTTGTGGTATCATGGCCAGCTACAGAAAAAAAAAAAAAA
>LT555008.1:640279-663395 GCA_900079185.1 Absidia glauca
GACATTCCATTGTAGAATCTCGTAGTCCAAGTTACTAATAAAAGTATACCAATTTTTTGTCCATACCCTTCCGCTACTATCACTGATACTTTTACACAGCTTGGCCGTCTTTGTCCGCCTCCATTTGCTTGATTTTTACAGTGCTTAGTCATTCTCATTACAACCCGCCGCCATTTACACATTAGCTTAACTCCGGCCCCAAACATAGTCTGTACTATAGCGCATTAATCCTATTGCACCAATAAAACTTTGTATGTATGCGAAGATAGACCTCACGATCATGTACATGTCATTAGATTCATTACAACTAGTAAACCAATGGTGTTTTAGGAGTTTTCAATGATGAGCTACTCATCTGTAGTTTGGTCTTTATAATGTACATGGTATTGCCATGGTTGTGGATTTGAGAAACGTCTTTCGTAGGATAATTCAAGTAGGCTTTATTGATGGGATGGGACTAAAGGGCTATGGATAGGCTATGTTTGGGGTCGTAGTAAAGCCAATGTCTAATGGCAACAAGCTATTGTAGTGGGAATGACTAAACTGCTGTAAAAAGTAAGCAAATGGAGGTGAACAAAGACGGCCAAGCTGTGTAAAAGTATCAGTGATAGTAGCGGAAGGGTATGGCAAAGATATGTTATACTTTTATTAGTAACTTGGACTACGAGATTCTATAATGGAATGTCAGTGCACCTAAAAAAAAATTGCGAGGGTTTCCCCATGTTTTTTACATTTGAAAATTTTAAAAGTGCCTTTTTGGGCGACATGAAGTAGTGGTGGAGTCGTCATTAGCATCGTCGTCGTCCCTATTGCCGTCGTCATCGTCGTAGTCGATCTAGTGTCAAAAGAAAGAGGAATGATGCAATGGCAAAAAGTTAGTAATGGTAAGCAAAAGATGAACATGACGTGAGAAGAGGAGAGTCACCGTTCGTTCGTTCGTTTGCTCGTTCGTTCGTTCGTTTGACGTCGTGGAGTAAAGGGAATGACAATGGAGGCAAAAAAGTATTGACGAGGGGAAGAAGGAGCAAAATAATAGGACGGGCAAACAAATAATCTTATAGCCAGTCGGGGGTTGAAATCTAGAGTGCATAGGCACACAATGTTGGAGGAGTGTGTGGGCAGGTACGGTTTTATCTATCGACTGATTCCTAGAAAGCCTGATTTGCTTGGATGACCTGTCATCTTTGGTATCACTCCAATCAGTCGCTTTTTGGGGGGGGGGCTTCTCGTAGCATACAACATAAAAGTGCATCTTTCTGGGTATCAATTGATAGACATGCATTGTATCGTGTTGTCTGTGAAATTTGACGGTAGGTTGTTCATCTCGATTTTGAGGAATAAGCAACTTTTTTAAAAAAAATGGAAGCCATTTTCAATCGCCGCCGTCGGGGTTGGACTTTAGGGGAGACAGATAAACCGATCAATCAGAAACCTGCCCTGAATTATGCAATCTCTGACTAGCATGAATGATGCAGGGAGGGGGGGTACTCTAATGTTCAAACTCCAAGGGCTTACTGACATAATTCACTTGGCCATAAACATTTGTACACAAAAGTGTATCTTTTAAAAGAATAGGAGCATGTCTAGAAGAGGGTCTTTATTTGTTTCAACAGGGAGAGGGAATACATTAAACAGCGGTGGGAAGGGAGGTATGATTGCGTAATAAGCTAGTGTAAATAAATAACAGGGATCAAGAAGGATCAGAGGCGGTGACTTTGATGGCTTCGACGGCATCCAAGACTTCACGAGAGGGGCCGACGACGCCTTGGAGCGAGGAGAGTCGCCGAGTGAAGTAAGTGACATCCTTGAGTAGCCGTGCTTTGCCTTGATCGGTATGGATAGCGGTTTGATCAACCACTTCAGAGAGTTTGGTAGTAAAAGACTGGAAGACCTGGACCATGATAAACTAAAGAAAAGAGGGAGGAGGAAAGAAAGTGAGTTAGATACGAAACCGAGCATTCCCTTTGATTCTCTTTACCTGTAAATCTGTGGAGGGCAAGTATTTACTTAGCACCTTGTGAAGTGTCATTGTTTCCTTGACTAACGTCTCCATATAGATATTAGCCTGTTTTCCCATTGTATCATCAACATCCCATTGGATGACCTGCATCGCCTTGATATGTATTGAGAAGCGTTCGTTCATGATCGCCACCAGTTTGACGTGGATTTCTTGTTGATGGCCCTTGAAGTCGTTCCCCACACGATCGAATTCAGAGAGAAGCACTTTATGTTTTGCTGGCATGTATTGGCCCACATATTCCTTGAGGAAGGGGGTCAAAGCCACCATTACACCCACCGATTGAGACGCCAGGGCTATGGAAAAAGGTCGGGTCAGTCCATTGATTGTCGACGGTCTTTTCTCTGTTCCTACTGCTTACCCAAGTGTTTTGCTGATATGTTCTTCAATCCTGCAGATCGCATTGCACCAGCACCAAGAATCACTTGACAGACTCGAGAGTTGAAGAGCTACGCAATGAAACAAGTATCAGTACTGGAGATGCTGCATTGTCACCCGTCTTACCTTGAGTAGTTCCAGTAGCTTTTGCATGATATCGGTAGCCATGCCATCCAAATTCAGGACACACTGCAGATAATCTTCAAACAGTTTGATAATAAGTAAAGTGCATCCAACCACATAGTAAGACTGTCCACGGATCGTCAACAGCTTTGTCGCTTTGTCGGGTTGTTCGTGTGATGGTGTTGAGGACTCCGCCTTCGTCAGTTCATGATCGGTGTTACTGCTGGTGTTGGTACCAAAGGAGCCATCGCAAATCCGATCCACAATACGCTGAAAGTCGGAAGGTACTTCACTAGCCATCCATTGGTCATTTTCGATAAGCTGGGCTTCTTGTTTCAGTCGCTCCATATGGAAGTGGTCAATAAAGGCTTTTTGCTACATATAGACAGACACGTTTAGTCACTGTTCAACATCCCATACACACACACACACACACAGAGAGAGAGAGAGAGATTTACCTGCGAGAGCACCGTCCCACGAAGACCAAAGCACGGACGACCACATAAGAGCTCGGATTTCTGGATAAAGGTTTTGATGACATGAGAGAGGCGATAAAAGTCGATTGTATTCAGTAGCGCATTTTGATCACCACGGAAGCCGATGAGTTTCCCACAGCGGACATGAGCCAAATCAGAGATTGTATACACCACTTCGTTCGACCCTTTCTTCGCCAGTTCGCATTGTTCTTCAAGTTGAGCAACCATTTCCTTATCTTCCTTGTTGATGGATTTGAGATGTCGATCGAGGCATTCGTTGATCATTGTCGTCATCATCCGGTCATACATAGCGGTTCGTTCGATGAGTTTCAGGAGTACGCCAAAAAGACCGACCAGCATTTGGAAAAATTGATCAAAGGGCATGGATTTCAACTGTTTTGCCAGGGCAGACCCACTTTGGGAAGAGGAAGAGTCGGCAGATTCGTCTAGAGAGATGCCAGATGGATAATGCTAAAGATCAAAGGGTGAGTATCCAGTACATTTCTCTCTTATAAACGCCTTACCCTTTGGATGATATTTTTGAGTTCCATACAGAGCTGATCCTTGTAATCTTGGATACTGGTATACAATGCATTTGTCGAGATGAGGCCCATGACGCTAGACGTCAGTCGATCCTTCAGGCCCAAGGGGATATCGTCATCGTCGTCATCGTCGTCATCGTCGTCATCGTCGTCATCGTCGTCATCGTCGTCATCACCATGCGAGGCAGAGAGGAACGACGCCGAGATGTGATCCATTTTCAAGCCATCATTAAACGAGGACAAATCTGAGAGAATCATTGATAAAAAGTCATGCTGCATCATGGCGGCCACGGCCTTTTCCATTTCGTCCAGTTGTGTCGACAAGTTGACCAATGCTTTGATGGAGCGCCAATCCACCTCCTGCTCGTCCTGGTGTTGCAATGTGAGTCGAGTTTCGTGAATCAAGTCCAAGGCACCAAAGTAATCGCCATGGCCCAAGAGGATCTGAATCATCGGTTGCACAGACACAATATCCTTGATTGTCGAGATCGCCGTAAAGAGTCGTTCCAAGTTGCGTTTCTTCACCTGTAGTCGAATCACATCCAAGCCATCCTTGCATTCCGTCTTTTCCAATTGCTTCATCTTGGTGCGAATCGTGTGGATCTGTGAGACACACCCCAGCGTTTGTTGGTGGAGCGCCTGTAGGTTGGAGAGCGCTTCAAAAAAGGACGACGAGCGGTTTTCGATTTCTTGGAGCAGGTGCACTTCCACAGTGTCAAGGTAGTACGAGAGCTTTTCTTGCAGGATGCTGTTTGTCGAGATCGGTGATGGGTGATTGCTGTTTCTGCTTTGGTTGCCAATGATATCCGCCCCTTCACAGACCATGTCGAACGTGCGTGGGTTTTCAAGATAAAAGTCGTCTTCAAAAAAGATCGAAGGGACGTTTTCAAGCATGGGCAGGTCACGTTGATGAGGTGACCCCGACGAATCCAGGCTGGCCAAAGAATCCGAGGATAAGATCTGCTGTGGTGGTAAACTGTACGGATTCCGGCTGCTTTGGCGTTGGTGTGCTGGTACTAAAGTCGCTGGTGAATTGATGTCCTCCAAACCGCCAATATGAGGTGTCGTATCGGCTTGCAAACCATAAGTAGACACATTGCTGCTGCTGCTGCTGTTGTTGTTACCGTCGTGATTGGTCAGTTTGTTGTATTGATATTGTTCAAACACAGGTCCCACATGAGCGATATAGTTGTCAAAGTCAGAAGGTCGAATACGCGGAATGGAGGCCTGGGGGACTGGAGCAATGTCCGCTTTACCGGGTTTCGTAGCGCCTTGACCTCGTTTTGCAGGATCGTTCAGCACACCTATTCATCGACAAAGTAAAAAGAGTCAATGGAACTGCCATGTCTTGTTTATTATGCAAACTCGTCATTACCTGAGATAGCATTGAAGCCAATATCTTTTGTTGTCCATGGCAAGGAAGTTTCGCTCATGGTGCTGAAGTTGGAATAGCTAGAGTGACGGCGAGAATGATGACCTCCACCACTGTGCATCAAGCGATTGCCAGGCAGAGGACGACCGTATGACGAGGCTGAGCGGACAGACGGAGGGCGACTGGATGGTGTAGAATAGGGCAAGGTGTCTTCCCGTTGATAAGATCGTTCACGAGTCATAGCATGGCTGGCGACTGCATTGGAGCCACGCGGTGAAGATGAGGATGACAGGACCGGTGGAGATGGGGAAGAGCTGGTACTGGAAGGTGCACTATAGGGCGCAGGTGAAGACGCAGACGAAGCCAAAGACGACAGCTTCAAACTGTTATTAGGCGGAATGAGATGGTGAAGCCGTGGTGAGGTGGGTGCATTGATACGTGGCGGTGTTCCATTCGATTGTTGCTGCTGAGTGTGGTCACCAGGATTCCTAGACTGCATCTTTAGGAAAAGAGGATTCACAATGGATACCAAAAAGGTGGAAGAAGGAAGAGAACCAGCAAAAAAATAAAACACACCGCTCGAGGTGTAGTTATTTGGAATTTCAAACTCCGCAAGCCGCTCATTTGTCGCCGAAATTACGAATGCGGGAAGACGCTATTTTGTAAAAGATTCATGCAGAATGCTCAATCGTCATCATTTATTTAACAGGTAAAGAGACCTAACAGAGTTATCTATGTCTATGCTAGGGGATCCATAGGTAGTGTACTTTGTATCGCTTGTTCTAGACCATCCGGTAAATCCGCTGCTCATTCTTCTAAACACCTGAGTCCAAGAGTCACCGCCAGAGCCCGCACCCGTATCTCCACTGGCGTCGCTGTCGTCCCACCCATCGTCGCTTGAGGTAGTAGAAGGCGTATCCTCTGTGTTGAATGAATCACAAGAGGTGGTCTTTCTCGGATTCAAAACAGCATCTGTAGTTGGTTTGATGATGGTGGATGTGCTAGTCATCTTGTTGGGTTCGTCGATGCTGAGAATCGTTTCCAAGTGCTTGCTTTCGACAATACGGAGAAGAATCTTGTTCATATAAAGTTGTAAGGCACGGTTCGCATCTTGCAAAGTCTTGATTTCAGCCATCAGCTCTAAAAGTGTGCGTTGGTTAGTTCATGTCGACAAGCCCATACGCATCCTTACCTTCTTTGTTGGCTAATGTATGTTTCTTGTCTTGATTTAACAAGTCGCTAGACGATGCCATTGTGAGTTCATCAGCCAGATTGAACCCCGACCCGCTGTTCGAATGTTTCTTCTTTGACCCAAAGTAGTGATCCATATCTTCGTCCAACTAGAGTATACAAAACAAAACAAGGGGAGGGGGGTGAGTGGTTGTCATGGTTCCCTGATTTCCGTACCTGCACTATCGGATCGGACATGAAATCTCCGCATATGGTTTTTTCATGCAACAAGACCTGGTAGCTTTCGTTTTCCTCCATCAAAGACTGGTTGAGCTGCTTCATACTATTGACTTGGGATACCAAAGTTTCCAATTGTAAAGACGCTTCATGACTATTGAGGAGGTGCTGTTCTGTTTGCTGTTCCAATTCTGACTTTAGGTCTGCGATTATGGTTTGTTGCGCCTTGATAGTTTGTTGATCTGCCAAATTCAGGGGTTCCAAGCTGGTGGGGGCGGGTAGATTTTCGTCTTGGGGGCTATGGAGTGAAAGCGCCGCCTTCGAAGCCGCAAAGGACTCTTCTACAACAATCAATGTGAGTAATGACAAAGAAAAGGGAAAGAGGGGGGGTATTAAGGAGAGAGGATAGTCACCTTGAGCACAGTTCACCAGAGAAGGAATATGAGGGGTAGATTGGGCGGACATTATACCATTTTTCCGTTTAAAGGACCGATGACGAAGTTGATCTTTTTGATGCTGTTGGCGTTGTTGAAGGAGACAAAGTTGGTCTTTCAGTTGAGCTTCACGGTTGTTCCATGCCGACCTATCTTTATCAAACTCTTCACGCTAACCAGAGACGTCCATGAGTTACCCAGCCAATGGTTATCATCACCCCTTACCTCTAAAGTCAAGGCTCTGTCCAAGTCTTTGTAAAGCCGTTTTCCCTGTTGTGCGTCCTTATGCAAAGTGTCCAGTTCTTGTTCCTTTGCATATAGATCCAATTCCAGTTTTTCTTGAGCTTGATAGAGCAAATTGTTCTCTTGAAGGATCCCTTTTAGTTTCTACAGAGATGGAAAGAGGAGTGAGACCCTTTCGCGTCTGATTCTGTTTGTTCTATTACCGATTCCATAAAGTGCCGTTCCTGTTCATATTGTTTCTTGTGACTCAAAATATTCTGCTTCAACTATTTTACATAACGTAAAGATTAGTCTTTACTGATCAAACAAGCACTTGTCCCCCTCTTTACCTTTTCTTGACTTAACTAGTTGATTTTCGGCCTGTATCGTTTCCAATTGTTGCTGTAATGTGATCACCAAAGTGGCTGCTTCATAATGTGTTTGAGTAGGAGGATCTAAAAGTGCCATTGTTGAATTGATTGATTGAGAGGAGAGAGAGAAAGAAAGAAAGAAAAAAAGACGGAGGTGGCAAAAGTAATGCCATCCCCAAAAGGTTCAAACTCCGCCAAGGCACCCCTTTTTTCGCTGTAAAACATCTATCCCCCTCCGTGTACCACCCAAAAGCAAACGATCTGTAAACAACAAGAGTGGGAGAATTTCGAAACCGACGGACCGGAAACTTTTCACCATCCTAACAAGAATCATTCTACACATAAAAAAAGGGGAAGGAGGCTTGTGTGTTATACATGCATTATGGAAGGAAATGGTAACTGTTTTATTGAAGGAGAATACAAATACAATAGGCTAAGGAGATATACAGGGAAGGGAGGCTATTTAAAAGTGCTTGACGGGCCAGATTTTTCTTACCAACCTAAAGAAGAATGGCTCCCGAGAAGGAGGAGGAGGACCGGGTCGGCTGGGCTGTTGATAGGTGTCAGAGGGAGAAGAGCGATAAGTTTGATCGTGGTGCCACTCAGAAGACCAGGGATGTTTCACTCCCCCGTGTGCAGTGGAAAGAATGGCGGTATTGCTTGCGGATACTGTCGGTCTTGATTTGGTGGCGATGGCTACTTGACGTTGAGGATGATACACCGTCTCTTGCAGGGAGTGTGTCGATCTCTTTTCCAACAAGATCGACAACCGTCGGGGTCGGGCGATCGTCGCCTTGAGCTGTTTCTTCGTCGTGCCTGAGTCCTTTGGATTCGAACCTGCAGCTAGATCCAGATCAGACCTCATTGTCGCTGTTGTTGTTATTGTTGGCGTTGCTGTCAGACTGGTGCTTGTGCTACGTCGCCGACCACCACGGGTTGCTGTATACTGCTGTCTTTTGAAGATCGACGAGGTGGGACTGGATGGCTGACTATCGTATAAGGACTGGGTGCTTTCACTATCGAATCGAGTACGTCCCGTTTCAACCGTAGGAAGGAAGGTGCAGTCGTTGTGGTAAGGGAAGGGTAAAGGGTAGGCATCTATGGCAATGTTTTGTGTTGTTGTGCTGGATATCTTTCTGCCTCGGTGTTTGTTGTCGCTGGTGGCCGAGAGCGGTGGTGAAGGGTAGCTGTTCTTCAAAGATGTAGAGTACCAGTCCATAATATAACTATTCGAGCCATTCGACGATTGTGAATGAGCACATGTATGTTGTGTCAAGTTGGCTTTGGTCAATGGTTGGACTGTCGGTATGGGTGTAATGGGGTCGGTCCATGTGGAAGGAGAATCCCAAGCAATAGTGCAAGTGGTGGTAATGGGAATACTGGAGGGTGCTTCTACTGCTATCATATTTGGACAAGGGTTGAGAAAGGGTATGTGGGGTGAAGAAGGGGGAAGAGAGAGGTAGAAACACAACATCGTTCAGGGACCAATTTATAATGTTGGGGTTTCGAACTCCGCCATCGGCGCAAGATCCAGCCGCATTGTTTGACCTTGTGCGTTACACAGGCGCACTTTTGCGTCCTTTTCAAGAACAATGGCCTTTAAACAACAAGACCCCTTTAAAATGATATGAAAGGTAGTCGTTACCCGGTAGAATGAAAAAAAAGAGCAAGGGTCATGGCCAAAAAGTTACTGTCGTCAGGCATCTATCGCAGAAGAAGGGGGGATTCAGCGATACGACTCTTAAAAAATGTAAAGTAAGCAGTTGTTGTAAGTCTGACAGCGTGTAAAAGCATGAGTTTGTGCAACCACGCTCATTTAACCATACGTTCGACAAGATGACGATCGGTTTGACCCAGCGATCCCACACAAAAAGACATAAGAATGGCATTCAAGTTTATTAAAACAAAAGATCGATGGGGGAGAGATGATGTAATGCATGTGATCTAAACTATTTCCTGTCGCCAAAGCCATGCTTCCTTCGTTTTGCCTGAGGTTGTTGATTCCATGGGGAGTCCTTGTCAGTTGTATCTTCTGCAGTCAGATGGGTATACTTTGTACGGCCTGCCAAACCAAAATTCTTGACTTGCATCACCTTTGGTAGCAGATCCTTCTTCCGTACTTCATTGATGGTAGGTGCAGAGTAATCACGCTTGAAGATTTCGTCATCCGTATCCTATGATTACACAAAAACACAAGCGTCGTTGAGTCGTCGATGGATGAGGTACCAAGTCTGACTTACATGATAAAAGGCCCCCTTATGGTAGTACTTTTGCATAAAAGTGAATTCACCCTTGTCCTTGTTCCGTGTTTCTTCAGCTCGTTCCAGATCTTCCTTAAGCCGTACTTCTTCTGGTAGTGATCGTAGTCGTTCCAATTCCTCTTCTTCCTTTTCGCGGCTACAAAACAAAAAGAGGATCAGCATTTACTGCCCGACGATTCTTCCCTCCCCCTCTTTTTATGATCATCTACTTACGCAATCCGTTCTTCACGATCCCGTTTCACACGTAAAAGTTCACGGATCTTCCAGGCTTCGAATTCCTCTTCTTCATTCAGTCCATCTGTATCATCCACATCATCTTCCACATCCGATTCATCCGCTAGAAAGAGAAAAGAAAGTAAGTCCAGATGTCGTCGCTTGGTTGGTTGCAATTACCTTTTTCGTTTTCACGCTTGAGTTCTTCGGCCAGCATAGAGTGTGATTGTTGTCGTCGTTCTTCCAGTTCCTCGGCCAATTGCTGTTCCCGTTCTTCGGCTTCCCGTTGTATCTTTTCTTGCTCGAGTATAGTGGCCCGGTGGTTCCTATGCATGCACGTATATAAAAGATGAGAAACAAATTGGTTCACCTTGGGGGGGGCTCCATTTACCTTGGGACAAACATAGGCTTTGGCATACGTTGGAGAGTATCTTCTTCTTCTTCTTCTTCACTATCCGTTTCGTATTCACTGGATTCCTATAATAAGCACGGTTAAATAAGCAAAAGAGCACCGACATGACCACTTACTTCAGAATCTTCATTCGAATCTTCATCATCCAGTCCTATAGATCCGAGAGGCTGTTGTTCTACTTGTGCCCGTTCCAACGCCTTCTGTTTCATACGAAGCCGATCCTGTGCCTGTTGTTCTTCATCCTTGTCGCTGCCATCTTCATCAGACGATTCCTCCTCCTCCTGCACCCTTCGACGAAGTCCCGATCCAGTCCCTTGTTGCTGTTGCTGTGCTTGCTGTGCTTGTTGTAATCGCAAAAGTCTACGATCCGTGGCTGCATCTTTATCAGAGATGGTGACTTGCTGTATACCCGTTTCTACATCCTTTTGAGCGAATTGGACAGTGGGCTTTTGCTGTTGCTGTTGCTGTTGTTGGGGAGCTTCTTCTTCTTCATCAGAGTCAGAGGATTCTTCTACATATCCTTTGGGTACACCCGCTCGATATCGTTTGGCTTGAGCCGTGGGTACTTGTTGCCGCTGCTGGGGTCGATGTGACATTTAAAAAAGAGTTGGGAAGAGAGAGAAAAATAAAACAAGACTTTGTCAACAAAATTTTATATCAAGCGCCCATATCGGAGTTTGAAAGTTTTGTTGAATTTTCAGAAACTTTTCGATTTGCAACTCAAGCTTTTTGTAAGGAGTCGACCAATTTCTCAAAACCAAGATTTATAACCCTGCGTCAAATTTCACATGAGGTACAATGTAGCTCATATACATCGGATGATACTAAAAACGAGGCATTTCTATTCTGTATGCATCTGCTAATACTGCACAAAGCTCCAAAAAGCGACTGATTTGAGTACCCGTGGAGACGGCATTTCATCCACGAGAATCCACTATTCTTGGTGTAAATCGATAGATAGAGAGCACATCTTTGCTCATGTAAAATTTGAAGTGAGGTTTATAATCTCTCTCACTGGAGAATCCTTGTCCAACAAAAATGGCGATATTTCATGGGGGATGGCCCGTCCTTTTTTCAAAAAGCGGAGTTGAAAAAGTCTTTACATCACCTTTGATTTTCTTGACCGGGCAATGCTGGGGACACATGGTACTTGTGTAGGTAGACTTCGAAAGGCAAAGTAGCAAAGTCAAAAAGCAAGTCTTGTTCATTCATACACTTGATACAGAGCGAAAATCCGTATCTTACACAAACTTCAAGTCAAGCTTGAGCAAGAACCTATCCCATCCTTTTAGTACCCTGGCGGTCAGTCATATCAGGCACTAGTTAGGCCAAAAGGTGTGAACACCATAGTTTAAACACCGTCAAGCGACGAAGTAGACAATAAAAAAAGGGCCAGAGCTTGGCGCACCGGGTGATTTGTACCGCTACATACCAGAGTCTTTGAGATCACTGAAGCTTATGCAAAAGAACAAAGTCAGGGAGATGGGTTAAAATAGGTTTTTATTTGCATGAAGGAGACTAAGCTTAAGCTACATGTCCTAGTGGATGGCAGTGAATACATGGCTTGTCATGGAGTGACTAATCTAGTGTAATGAGCTAAGGAAAAGGGTTGAGGAGAGCAGACCAGGGTTATCCAAAGTATCAGTAGTAGTAAGTGCTGCGAATAAGCCAAGGGGTAGTGCACTTTATCGGCACAATGGCTAAGGAATCTACAATGGACAAGATGATGCACAAAAAAAAAAAATTCAAGGGTTTCCCCATGTTTTTTACATTTGAAAATTTTAAAAAGGCCTTTTTGGGCGACATGAAGCAGTGGTGGAGTCGCAAATAGCATCGTCGTCGTCCCTATTGTCGTCGTCATCGTCGTAGCCGATCTAGTGTCAAAAGAAAGAGGAACGATGCAAAAGGCAAAAAGTTAGTAATGGTAAAGCAAAAGGTGAACATGACGTGAAAAGAGGAGATTTACCGTTCGTTCGTTCGTTCGTTTGTTCGTCCGTTCGTCCATTCGTTCGTTTGTCGTCGAGGAGTGAAAAAGAATGACAATGCGGTAAAAAAGTGATGACGAGGGGAAGAAGGAGCAAAAGTAAAGTACGGGCGAAAAAAAAGTTCTTAAGCCAAATCGGGGTTTGAAATCTAGCGTGCATAGGCACACATTGTCGGAGGAGTGTGTAGCCAGGATCGTATTCCTAGGCTTCAATTTGAAGCAGATACCTAGCATACCAGAGTAAGCATGCCACTACATTGTAATGCTATGATGTTGTCTTACCTTTTTGAATGACAAGTAGGCTGGATCAGAGAAGACTGAATGCTGCCAAACGGGGTGGCAGGGGCGGAGTTCCATCATGGGCATCGAGTTTTGTATAAAAGTCTTTCCGATCATCATGATTACCTGTACAAATGCATTGGCAACGACTGTAGGTTGAATAGGATCGTTGTTGTCAGGATGAAGGGTGTAAAATGTATATTTATTCAAAACGCCGATATGGCTGGATCTTTTCACACTTCACCGAGAATGGGATAATGCTATAGAGGGGTAAGAGATATGACTATATGATACATAATTATACTAATGAGTGGTTTTATGAGAGTGTAGGAACAGCTAGGTTCATAAATCCAGAGAAGAGAGAGTTGCTTGACTAAAAAACCCAAGCAGTTAGGGTTAGTAAAGGTGTTATGTCTATAGCATTGATCCCTTACCTTTTTGGAGAGACTATGAGTGGAATCCATCTGTGAAGCATTCTTGATCCCAGCTTCTAACAAACTAGTCAAAGTATACTTCATGTCCTCCACATCAGCGTCGTGATTGATTGCCAAGTTCAGTTGTTTTGCCAGAGCCAAGGCAGTTGTATGTTCCTTGATCATCTATGCCCACACAATGGTAAGTAACCCATCTGTTCATCTATTTGTGTCCCTTACCAAACTTAGTTCATAGGTCGACCATCCCAGTTTCTTCTTCAGGTTTGCGTTGTCCCTTGTTTGCCTGTCTTCCCAGCTACGTTTCTCGGCCGCTAGTTGCTGATTCCATTCTTGTTTGAGCCTATCTTGTTCCTGCATGTTTTGTGCCACCATAGCGTCCCACTTTTGTTGCCACGCCTGGTTTATCTTGCCCACCTCGGTATCGTGTTCTTGAGCCATGGTTGAGCGGACGGCGCGGAGTTCAGCGTCATGTTCTATCTTCCATACTTGCTTGTCTCGATGATGTTGTGCTAAAAGCTCGGTACGGTCTACTTCGTATTCCGCCGCCATGTTGTCCACCGAAGCTTGATGACGCAGTGACATGTCCTGGAGTTCACGTGCATACAGATCGTCGTCCTTCATGGCAAGGAGCCCCGCTGATGATGAGTGCCGCTTCGCTGTTGATGATAGGATACCATGTCTGGGGAAAAGACCAGATTCCAAAGACGTAGATCGGCGTGGTCGTGCGTCTTCGTTCGAGTGTGTGTTGTTCGACGCTAATTGTTGTTCCAATTCCGCATATTCCGCATTCTTGGCGGTAAGGCGTTCGTGAAAGTATGCGAGTCGGCGATAGTGCTTTTGTTGCTCGGTATCCATGGCTGCTTGGTAACGTGCCTTCCATTCCAATATACTACATTCGTGCTCTTTGCGCTCCAGATCCATTTGGTGTTCTAATTCATGCAACTAAAAATTGTAACGAAGAGCGGAGGTTTAAATATCAAATGTTGTGATGTGTAGCCTATTTTAGCAATCTGTTGCCATACCTTTGTTGCCCAGAGTGAGTCCCATTGTTGTTCCTTTTCGCAGATTTGATTGTCTTTGATCTTGATTTCCTTGAGAAGCTATGCAGTATAAAGTAGGTCAGTATGTATATCATCCCTTTCATTCATGCAAATGTGCCTTACAACTGCCCTTTCTTCTTCAAACACTTGCTGATCATGCTTCAGCCGTTGTTCCAGGGCTTCAATCTTGCATTTCATGTCCTGTTGATGCCGAACCTGTGCATAGATCTATGGTTAAAAAGAGATTATCAGAGATCGTCAAAACAAGATGGAGGAATGGATGTCTTGTTGACTTACAGACGACGAGTGCCAGTCTTTCGTAACAGGAGGGACAAAAGGTATGTTAAATGATGGCTGGAATTGCATAGTATTTGGTGTTTTGATAGAGTTCTTTGTAGAAGATGTAGTTGAAGTAGTTGATGTTGTAGAGGGAGAAGAAGAGGAAGAAGAGGCACCAGAAGTCCCCTAGAATAAAAAAGGCCATTTGTTTTCATCAGTACACATGATCGGAAATCGCATTATATCCTGCCCCTTTTTTTTGCTGACAAACCCATGATTATCAGGTATTACCTTTTTAACTTTGCTTCCAGGTAGACCTACAAGCCAAAGTATGCATTCGTCAGCTTTGAAAGGCATCCCTTTTTGTTATTCTCTTACCTAATTTGATAAAGCCATTGGTGAAGCGCTTTGTTTCCCGATCCCACTTGTCAGAAAGTCGTCGTGCCATAAGATTGACGGCGGTTTTTTCATTGGGTTGATCGTGAGAGGAGTAGTAGGATTGCATAGCTGTGGAGATGTTATAATCAAAGTAAAGAGGATGAGATAAGAAGGTAGTCGATTGCTTTTCCTTTATATATTGCCTTGTTGATGATGATCTTACACATCAGGAGAATGGTTCAAGCCGAATGAAACGCTACTGCTGCTGCTATTGTTGTCTGGTTTGATGCATCGTTCGATACGGTTGTACACGATTGTTCTTTTGTGGATTCTAAATTAAGAGGTCAACAACAAATGAGATTTTCTATTCATTCATCGAGGAACCTTCTTTTTCCTTTTACCTTTCCAGACCTTCCATGTGGATCCCCGGCCAAAGTCCTGCAAATGTCCATCCCAGTGTCACTGTTCACATCAAAGCCAGTTCGTATCCCCTGGGCTGTCCTTGGTCCATAGCATTTGCTGTACCTGATCATTGCTGGGATAGTCAGTTTTCTGCTTTTAAAAGATAATATACAAATGGTTAGGAAGTTGTTTCCAATGGTCTTAAGCTCACAAGTCTTACCTGCACATCCTTCAACTAGTCGTGTGGTAAACTGTTTCACGTTTGAGCCTACCGATCCGTTCCATCGTGGCGGGGATTAGAATGGGCTGACGCATGATTTACAATTGCCAGACCCTCCAGAGTTCCATCTTGTAAAAGTTCGTCGCTTGATAGGTGGTAACAAAGCTATTATAATGTATCTGTATAAGCGAGACAGCCCTTTAGTTCAGCACAATAACAAAGTGACACACTTTACAACAAGACTTACTGAATGGGGTTGGAAGTCCAAACTGGAAGTAGAGGACGATTTGTGTTAACCATGCCCTCTTGAATGAGATTCTATCCAAATGCACTTTATAGAGTGAGTGGCGAATAGACAGTGAGTGTGTAGAGCTGTTGTCGTATTAGATGCCACTCCAAGAAGAAGAGAGGTTACTGATCAAGATTCACTCCAAGGAGAATGTGTTACAAGTGCAAAGGAAGAGAGAAGAAAAAGTCAATCCAGGAAAAGTTTCATATCACAGCAAAATCGTCGGGGGTTGAAATTTGATTTTGGGAACAAAAGTTGAACTTTTCGATTTCCAAGTTGTACATTTTGTGACAAGCTGCCTGTTTTACAAAACCAAGGTGGATAACCCGTCTTCAAATTCCACATGGAACAAGATGATATGTATATCTATCGAAAGGTGTCAAAATTTAAGTGTATCTGTGTTGTATGCTTCCCAGAACACTACACCAAGTCTCAAAACAGCGACTGATTTCAGCGGCCCTGAAATTGGTCACCCATCCACCAAATCCCAAGTTTCTTTGCGCCATTCTGAAGATAAGACGTTCTTCTTTCTTCGTGTGAAATTTCAAATGAGGATTGATATCTCTTTCATGAGACAGTCCATGTCCTTCAAAAAGTGACCCTTTTCATGGGGGATCGTCCATCCTTTTTCAAAGGCGGGGATTCAAAATTCGGCGGCATTTTGGTTTTCTAAACTGAAGGATGACAGGAACACATGGTGCTTCTGTAGATAAGAATTCCAAGACAAAGTGGTCAAGTCGAAAAGTGAGATTCCTTTCTCATAAACTTGACACAGAGTGAAACTGGTATTGTACACAAAATTAAAGTCAAGCCAGAGCAACAACAGCGGGATCTCCGTTCCTTCACTCTAGTTTGTCCCTAGAAAAAGGGGATGGCAGTCATGGAGATTGTTTCAAGTCAGTTTTATTGAGTGGATGGGACTACGTTAAAGCTATATGGGAGGAGGGGGAGCTACGAATGTATGTACAGGACTTGGAAAGACTAACCTAGTGTCATGACCAAGAGTATGAAGGAGGGGAGAGCTAACCGGCGGCGCAAAAAGTGCCAGTGGTAGTGGGCAAAAGAGAGTAGGCAAACCAGTAGTGATGTTTAGCAGTGCATTGGATACAGAAACTACAATGAAAAAGTAAGTACACCGAAAAAAAATTGGAGGATTTCCCCTTGATTTTCGCAATCCCTTAGTCCCAATCACTTATCTACGTACTTGTCCATCAGGTCCTGATGCCAGAGAGCCAATATCCGTTGCCATCCCATTTGAACTAATAAGAAGAAAAGGAGCAAAATGCAAAAGGCAAGTGTTAGTCCTGTCAAGAAAAGATGGTCATGATGGTGAGAAGGAGAGAGTTACCCTGCGTTCGCCGTTTACGGTCATTGCATTGGGCAAGCCATTAGTGGTGCGGTGCTAATGTCGATGGAAAGAAAAGAGAAAAAAAGAAGCAAAGAAGAGGCAAAGAAAAGGATCAAGGGAAAAAGCGGTTCTTTGTAGCCAAAAAGTTTGATTGTGGAAAAATAGGCGGGGTGTCAAATTTTGAAATAGTGTTCCTAACCACCGCAGAGCAAAGTGGAGTAGCAGAGAAGGGCGGTCTTTATTGTTTATGATTATCATATCAAACTATCAGCATCTACAATGTACTATTCAAAGGCCTAGTTCCTTAAGTATGGTCTTGAAAGTAGTATCCTTGTGTCCAATATTGGCAGCAGGGAAGTCGGTGAAGAGAATGTACCCACGATCGCTACCGATCCCCAACTCCTTTTGCATTTCAGCCGCAATGGCCTTGGTGGCACGAGTGTTACGCTCTTCTTCGATATGTCCAATGGAAGAAACCCGAATTAAGTAAGCGTCTTCGTTAGTGCCGGCAAAAACGAGCTCGTCCGCCTTTCGAAAAGTCGCTAAGCATAAGCTTTCATCTTTGCCTATCTGTTCCGCAAAAACAACGGAGAGACGTTTGGTGAAGGCAGCAACATCGCTAGGTGACTTGCGGCTAGTAACTTCGAGGATAGGCATGGTTTATTTATCTGATAGGTAGAAGTGTTTGACAAAGATTAGCTGCTTTTATACGAAAATTCATGCAGTCGGAGTTGAAATGTTTTAGCATGATCGAAACAAAAAGTTTTCGGAAGGCACTGAATTCGTCACCAATCACCATGCATATTGCCCCAAGAAAGTCGGCCGATGGTCTAAAGTATGCGACTTGGCGTTATAGTGCACACCATAAGCCGCTACTCTCATATGAGATGATCTATACGTACATAATCCGAGTCGAATATGGCTGCATTCGTCAACTTTTATGAAGCGTGCATTAAAACCGCATGATAATGCCGCATAACATGTCTTCAAAACAGAACCGATCATATCAACCTGTGAAAGAGAATAGTAACATGACTTGACATTTAGATTCAAGTACTTTCGGTTTCCAGTAGTAACCCTTTCGAGGATCAAATAGGCCCTCTCATCAGGCCTGCTGCATTGCTGTTGACTGACTGGGTCAAAAATCCCAACTCCGCCCAACCCCGAAAATTGGCGGAGTTTACATTAATTCCCCCTTGAAGGTTTGCCATCCACAATTCCTTTTCTCTTTCTCTTTCACTTTTACCGTCTTTAAAACACGCATTCCTTTGAACAAGACATACATGTAAAAGATTGAATCAGAAAGCCTGGCAATATGGTTTCACTGGAATACTGGATGCTGAAACGACTAGATGGTGTACCTCAATAATCAAGATATGTCCTGTATGCTACATCCCTCTCTTGTCCTTCTTGACGACGATGACTCTACCAACACCCGATACGCAAACAAAAACGGCAACTTCAACCTTCACTCTCTCATTCTCTTATGTCCATCACATTTTGGCCAACACGTTTTGTTATTGCAGAGCAACATACTGGCACTCAATCTACCGGCAGTGTGGTGGGATGTCAGAAGCAAGCGGATATAGGTCAACCTCATCGTTGGCAGTTGATGGGTAAGTCTGGCTCTTTGGAAGGATCTCACATTAATCTCACACTGGTTTAGTGGTTATTTTAAGGGATGCTGGTGGATCTTGGTGGCTGACCCTTGCAGAAGGATCGGATGACAGGTACTGGCGTGGATCCCTCACTGCACGCATGGTTTCTTGGACCTCGGTTTGACTCTCGAATGACATCCGGCAATGAAAAAAAAAGAAATTATAGGTTTGTCACTTTTGTGGGCTTCTGGATAGCCATTCTCGACAGTTGGCTCTCATCATCCCTGGATCAACGCCGAACACGAATCAAGTATCCGAGCCCTCCATCTGAGCTACTTGGGGACTTGCTATTCAAATATAGTAAAAAGGTAATGACTAATTCTGTCTTTTTTGAACAGAAACCCGCACCTCGATGATATCAACACTAGTAGGCTAGCTGAATAGTGGTTATAGTTGATCCTTTTACATGTAGTGTCGCAGTATAACCTTAAATAAAACCCCAACATAGATCGTATTGGTAAGCCGTGTGGATGCATGCTGGTAGAACTGTGGATTATAGTGATGAAAGTATTGTTTGTTACATGGAGGGAGGAGACGGAAAAAAGGCAGGGCGGAAAAACAAAGTATGCATGGTCATCGTTAGCGCATATTAAGAGAATCTGGTTACTTGAAATGGCGACACGGCGGGGTTTGAAAATGTCTCTATATGCTCTTTTCACATGCGGGCTGTCTCCTTTTCTTCCTTTCTCTCTCTTTTTTCTCTTATAGAAGCTGTCAATCTCTGTTTGACTTTGACAACGAGCGCCATGAAGCAAACGAACACTAATAGAGGTACGATCCTAACACTTGGCATGTAATGACATTGGAGATCTAAAGGTCTTGTGCTCACCCCATTCTAATTGACGTTTATAGATCTACCCTGGGTCCAAAGGGCTGGCTATGTAGGAGACTTTGCCCGATATGCCGATAACCAATTGGCTTGGCCGGATGTGTTAAGATGGAAAGGATCTGTTTTACTGCCTACACTCATCCCTGTCACTGGCATGTCCTTGTTTACCCTGCTTATCTATGTGGGCTACGAAAAGCTTGATTTGAACATCACCATCCCTCTGTCTGTGTGTAAGTCCAATCCCTCCACAGTGTCACAAACGATGACGGGAATGAAAACTTTTTTTTACGATCCGATACTGCATCGATCTTACTGATTGTCTTGATGCTTTTAATATTAGTGGGCTCGGTCAGCGTGGCTTTGGGTCTCTTGTTGGCTTTCCGGGTGAACACAGCTTACGAACGATACAACAACGGAAGATGTCTTATCCAGACCGTCACTGCAACCATCCGCAATCTTTCTCGACAAATCTGGATCAACGTACCTGAAGAAACCCAACAGGATCATCTCCAAAAGATGCGGTGTATCAAGCTTCTTTTGGCCTTCTTTGTCGCTACCAAGCACCATCTACGACACGAGTATGGAACAGATTACTACGATTGTAAGCAAATGGAAGAATGCGATAAAGCAATGATGGTGAAGGGTGATATATAAGCTAATATTATTTTGATCATTTTAGTACAAGAACTCTTACCGAAGGATTGGGTCCCGGCGAGTGTCAGACACGGTGCCAAACCAACACTAGCAACAGCATCAAACCAGCATACATCTCACTCTATCTCGAAACTAAACATCAAGAAGAAGGCTCATACTGTGATGCATGATATCAAAAGCTTACCCCTGGTTGTGTCCCTCCATGATACTATCAAACCCCACCACTCTCCTGGTTGTTTGGATCCTGATGTCCGAAACGATGTCCACAATGTACGCCGCTCCATGCTTAAAGAATACTACCCAGATACCGAGATTGCCGACAGCTCATCCCCATCCATCCAAAAACGGGCCGTGCGAATGGCATTACACGAAGAAAGACAACGCCAGCGCCAACAGCAAAAGTCCTCTGAAGCCGAACCTTTATTGCCATCATCATCTACCTCGACCTCGTACTCATCAAGCTCATCCTTATCTGCTCCCACGGAACATGGCGATCGCGCTCCTTTTACCTCTGAAGAAGATTTACCCGACCAAGGTGATGGTGATATCTCTTTACCTTTGGAAATCTTATACCGAATTGCTCTCTATATCAACGCTGCCAAGGCTGCCGACAAGATTGAATCTAGTTTTGTATCTGTTACCACCAGCTCCCTGGATACCCTCGTTAACACTCTGACCGCCTTTGAACGCATTGTGCATACGCCCATTCCCAAGGCCTATAACATTCACTTGTAAGCTCGGCGGGATGTTAAATGTAAAGCAGCAGAGGCGGGGTACACTAACTTTTTACTTTAGGAAACAAGGTGTGGTTCTCTATATCTTCTTTTTGCCCTTCTCTTTAGTGGAATCTCTGGGATACCTCGTCATCCCTGTGGTCGCATTGGTCTCCTTCACTCTGTTTGGTATCATTGCCATTGGTCATGAAATCGAAAATCCATGTAAGTATCCCCCCCCCTTCTTTTTGTGGGTTACACAATGCTAATGCCTCTTTCATAGTCGGGTATGATTACAACGATTTGCCATTGAACAAGTACTGCGATGATTTGAAGCGCGAAGTAGAATATATCATTTATCATGTCCCCTCACAGAGTAACTCTATTCTTCTTGACGGTCAATAAAAAATAAAGCTATTACTATCTACAGTCCTTATGTTTGGGCTCCTTGATAGGGTACATGCTGTGTGTGAAAGACAAATGGTCCGCCACTGACTTGAACGGCTACTGTATCAGGACAGAGTCTGGGTGTTTGGTTTTAGTGTCTTCTTACAATAGCTTCTTCAGCGTAGGTGTCAAATGGACCAAAAGGGATGTCCCCAGAGCAGGTTTGTCCACCAGCCTCTGCGAAAAGTTGTTCCCGACGATCGACAAATGGCATGACCGACTGGTGGCGGAAGAACTCAGTCCTGAAAACAAGAATCCTATTCAACCTATCGTCGCTGCCAATGCATTTGTACAGGTAATCATGATGCTCAGGAAGACTTTTATACAAGGCTCGGTGCTCATGATGGAACTCCACCCCTGCCGTCCCCTTTGGCAGCATCCAATCTTCTCTGATCCAGCCTACTTGTCATTCAAAAGGTAATTCAACCTCATAGCATTAGAATGTAGTGGCATGCTCACTCTGATATGTTAAGGATCTGCTTTTGATTGAAGCTCAGAAACACGATCCTGGCCACACACTCCTCCAACAATGTGCGCCAATATGCACTCTAAATTTCAACCCCCGATTTGGCTAAAGACCTTTTTTTTTCGCCCGTACTTTACTTTTGCTCCTTCTTCCCCTCGTCATCACTTTTTTTGCCTCCACATTGTCATTCTCTTTTTTTTCACGACGACAAACGAACGAACGAACGAACGAACGTACGAACGGACGGACGAGCAAACGAACGACCGAACGGTAACTCTCCCCTTCTCACGTCATGTTCATCTTTTGCTTACCATTACTAACTTTTTGCTTTTTGCATCGTCCCTCTTTCTTTTGACACTAGATCAGCTACAGCAATGACGACGACGATAAAGACGACGACGATGCTACTGCCGACTCCACCACTACTTCATGTCGCCCAAAAAGGCCCTTTTTAAAATTTTCAAATGTAAAAAACATGGGGAAACCCTTGATTTTTTTTTTTTCTTCTGCACTCATCTTGTCCACAGTAGATTCCCTTGCCATTGTACCGATAAAGTGCACTACCCCTTGGCTTATTCTCAGCACTTACTACTACTGATACTTTGGATAACACTGGTCTGCTTTCCCCTCCCTTTTCCTTAGCTCATTACACTAGATTAGCCACTCCATGAAAAGCCTTGTATTCACTGCCATCCACTAGGACATGTAGTTTAAGCATAGTCTCATTCAGTCAATAAAAAACCTACTTGAACCCACCCACATGATTTTGTTCTTTTGCATAAGCTTCAGTGGTCTAAAAGACTCTGGTATGTAGCGGTACAAATCACCTGGGGCGCCAAGCTCTGACCCTTTTAAATCCCGCCAATTTCCCCTCTCAACCACAAAATTCTTAATGCCCGCAAAATTCAGGTACGCCACTGGTCTGCGCCAACCAAATGCCCCTTCACAAAAAAACCTTATCTCTATTACTACCCCATAGTATCACTTATTACCGTTCAGTCACTCTACACCTTGGACGAATCGCACATACATCTACAATTCTACGTACAAAATGACAATCGAAAACGATTGCGTTTCTTTATGATGTAACAGTAACAGCCTACCCACCCGCACGCCCACAATCGTTAAAATGTATATACTAGGACTAGACTAAAATCTATTAACCTAATCGCCCCCTAATCAAAGTGTCACTGTTTCCCGTAAAGTGTGTTGCCCTTTGGATGGTGTGGTAAGAGCGTTCATCGCCCAGGTATAAGCCATAAAGGTAGCAGCGTTGGAAGGGAAGGCCCTTACGATGGTAGGAGACAGGCCACGGGTAAACACACGCCATCCTTCTTCTTGGTAGCACTGTTTGAAGCAATCCAGAGTGTTTTTGTACCGATTGGGCTCAGATTGGATCCTTGTTTTGACAACATCTATCAGAAAAGAAAGAAAGAAAGAAATGTTCACATTAGGGCGAGGGGGGGGG
>LT555008.1:665632-675798 GCA_900079185.1 Absidia glauca
CAGCAATACATGACTACATGATTAAGATTAAAACATCAAACTATACTACCATCCATATGTCTAAGATTAAGGGATGCCTTCACTGTTCAAATGGAGTCGTCGGACTTTTCTTTGTCGCCATCCTTGAGAATCTCCGCCCATACGTTGTCCGCCTGATCCTTACTGACCGAGTCAAAGCAGATCTTGAAGACATCATCATAAGTATCCACAGGAATGCCAGTCATACCTTCCTTGATATGATCTTCCAGGTCTTCCCAGTCCGCCTTGTTGTCCTTGGGGAAGAGGATGGTGTCCACCTTGGATCGTTTGGCAGCAATTGTCTTTTCTTTCAGTCCACCGATTTGGAGCACCTTGCCTGTCACCGTCAGTTCACCAGTCATCGCAATGTTGGGTTTGACAGGTTGGTTTAATGCCAAGGAAATCAGGGACGTTGCCATGGTGATACCAGCGGAAGGACCTACTCAGGGGAAAGGAAAAAAAAGAGTGATCCATTAGCGATGTGTATTCTTCAAGAATGAGTGGTTTGGTTCTTACCGTCCTTTGGTACAGCACCTGCAGGGCAATGAAGATGTAGTTTCGCCTTTTCAAAGAATCGATTCTTGGGGTAGTGGGTGGCCATCAAAGATTTAGCAAAAGTGTAGGCAATACTTGTGGATTCCTTCATGACATCGCCCAATTGACCAGTCTTGGATAAGCTAGGAGTTGATTTCGGTGAAAGAGATGATTCCAGGACAGATTCAATGTATAACGAGGATCCACCTATAAAAAGCAACAGAGAGAGTGAGTGAGCTGATGATCAATACCGGGTGGGCCAGGTACACTTACCCATGCTTGTCCAAGCCAAGCCCATGATAACACCCGGCGGTGTCTTTTCGTAGAGTCTGTCAGATTGGAATACAGCGGGTCCAACATAATCACGGAGATTTTCGGTATCGATCTCAATCTTGATGTCTTCAGGGACTTGCATAGGGTGTCGTTCTTCTTCTTTGGTGATTTGTTGCCCGACTTCTTTCGTGTTGGTCGTTGATGATGATGCTGTAGTTTCTTCGGGTTGATGTGCAGGATCGTTGGATCGATTGTCGATTTCCAGAGTGGAGGGAGAATCACCTTTGACCAGATCATCTTGCTTGTCACCGACTTGTTCGACGACATTGAGAGCAGCTTTACGGAAGACCTTATCGATTTGCTTCTTCAAGTTGCGCACGCCACTTTCCCGACAGTAGTTCTTGATGAGAGTTTCCACAGCGGCATCAGTCAGATTGACATTGGCATGTTCCAAACCAGAGGCCTTTTTTGCAGCAGGAGCCAAATATTTTTCAGCAATCGCCGCCTTTTCCTCGGCCACATAACCAGAGAGCTGAATGACTTCCATACGATCCAAGAGAGGGCCAGGGATGGTATCCAAGACATTGGCAGTACAAACAAAGAGCACTTTGGAAAGATCGATGCCCACGTCCATGTAATGATCCAAAAAGCTGTTGTTCTGTTCAGGGTCCAATAGTTCCAATAACGCTGAAGAAGGATCGCCTTGGTGACCACGTCCCACCTTGTCAATTTCGTCGATGAGGATCAAAGGGTTTTCAGTTTGGACCTTCTTGAGAGCTTGAATGACTTTCCCAGGCATAGCACCCACATAAGTTCGTCGATGACCCTTGATTTCCGCCACATCCGTCAGTCCACCCACCGAGAATCGATAGAATTCACGATCCAGGGCCCGAGCAATACTTTTCCCGATCGACGTTTTGCCCACACCAGGAGGTCCAGAGAGACAGAGGATCTTGCCTTCCACAGACCCACGTAGTTTGCTGACAGCGATGAATTCCATGATACGGTCCTTGACATCCTTCAGCCCATAATGATCTTCGTCCAAAACAGTCTTGGCGTGGTTCATGTTGTAGTTTTCGCGAGAGCGTTGGCCCCAAGGGATTTGAGTGAGCCAATCCAAGTAGTTTCTTGTCACATTGAATTCAGATGCCGCCGGTTCCAAGTGGGCCAATTTGGTGATTTCCTAGTAGTAAAAGATCTGATTAGCCAACCTACTTTGGGTGATCTGATTCATTCCTTACTTCGTCAAAGACCTTCTTGACCGCCTGAGGCATGGCCAGTTTTGTCGCCTTTTCCTTGAATCCTTCCACCAGCTTGTCCTTGCCATCGCTTTCCAATCCAAGCTCTTTCTTGATCCCTTTGAGTTGTTCCATCAAGTAGTATTCCCGTTGTCGTTTAGCGATCTTGCTTTCCACCTCCTTGGAGATCTTGTTCTGTAGCTGGGCATTCATCAGTTCCTTCTTGAGCACCAACAATGATTTCTGTAAACGATCGTCCACCGTCAATGTCTCCAAGACTTCTTGCAGTTCCAAAGGCTCGCCAGCAGATACAGCAGCAGCAAAGTCCGCCAATTTCGCAGGTTCTTCAAAGACGTTCCCAGCAGACTGAGACATGGAGAAGCTGGCAATTTGATCACGGAAGAGAGGGTTCAATGAGGCAATGTCCTTGAAGACGGATACAATTTCAGAGGTCACCGCGCGCACCAGAGGGCTTTTCTTGGAGTAAGGCAAATCTTCAAGGTTTTCCACATTGGCGAGTGATACTTGGTAGTCTCTTGACAAAAAGGAGGTCGCATATTGTTGGCTTGCTTCGGCACCTTCTTCAGACGATGCAGCTGTTGATTCCGTCCCATCTTTGGCTGTTTTTTTACCACCGAGGGTGTCTAGTTAACATATAAAAAATAAAATAAAGAGTCAGCACCATACCCTGATGTGTCGAAAGGCTATATGATCTTACCAGACATGAGCTCTTCCCCAGGTACCACATTCGCAGACGGGTGTTCAGACTTTGTTCCCATGGTTTCCTGGACGGCATCTTCTTCTGCTTCGATCTTCACATGTGACGCTTGTTGCTGAGAAGAATCCTTGGTTGCTGTTGCTGTTGCTGTTGCTGATGATGATGGTGCTGTGATGGGTAAAAGCTCCTTGATCTTGATACGACGGTGTGGATAAAGGACAGCTGTCAATCCTGCATCTTCATCCTTGCCATCCTTGCCCGCGCTTGCCGGAAAGACGCTGGTGATCTGAGCAAAGACACCGACCCGATGGACTTGATCAATGTTCTGTATCGTATCCACATCCAAATCTTCATCCTTGAGCAAAAAAGCACCAACATAGGGTTGTCCACGTTTCAATAGCTCCTTGATAGCCGCTGTTACATTAGGATCCTTGACAACAACCGCCTTGTAGAAGCCAGGGAATAGAGGGCGTCGTGCTATTGGTAGGGCCAGTACTTGGGGATATACATCAGGCACAGAAGGCTTTTGAAGCTGGTTGTCAATGACGACATGGTCATCATGTCCGGATGATTTCCCATCGCCACCATTGTTGTTGTTATTGTTGTTGTTGTTGTGCCCACTGCCGTTGCTTTGTTCACCGTGACCGCCACCGCCATTACCTTGATCCATTGGGTCGTCTTTGGGATCACGTTCACGAAGTTGGAGTCCAGCTTGAGTAGATGCCGAGCGATTGAATTGCTTGTTGACAGCTGCTGCAGTACGAAGAGGTTGAAGCATGACCAAGACAGAATTCGAAGGGCTTGCTTGTATGGACCGTTTCAAAGCTTCACCGCCCCATAAGCAGACACCAGGCGCACTGTTTGCTGATGTATGAGAAAAGGAGCGCTTCGCATGTTGCTGTGTAGGTGTCTGGAATTGAGTCGCCACCACCTGGTTGAATTTCGACCTTGAGATCGTCTTCGAGACGTGCACCAGAAACGAATTGTTCATACTGTTCTGTAGGTGCTATAGATACACAGATATTTATCAAGTGGTTAAAGTGAAGGGCAATGAGAAGAAGGATTGGTGATAAGATGTCAAAGAGTGAAGAAGAAAGGAAAATTATCCCCAAAGCCCTGTGGTAGAAATGTTATTCAGCTGGCCCAGTTATTTTAAACCCCGCCCAAGCTGTCAAAGTGTCGCAGATATTCGAGCCCCGCCCGCCGCTTCGACTTTTCTTCCGTGTCATTCTCACCCTACTTGAATTCATATCATGCACGCCTCACATTCTGACTGCAAAGCGCAGTAGCAATCCTATCAGCAGTATATGGCATCGGGAAAGTACCTTCTGTGATATGTATGGCTTGGTTGACAGGATTGTTCAACTGCACGAGCAATTCAATGTGGAAAACACAAGTAGCAACCAGATTAGATTCCCTTGTTAGCGTCGTCCATTCAGTTTAGTTTGATCTCCACTTAGACACAACCGTTACAGCTTCTGACCAATAAAGCTCTCCAGCATATAGATATTCCCGCTGATGTTTTATGCTGCACGACTCTTCGCCGTCCAACAATATTCAAATTCCGACACGACGGACAATGAAAAGCGCATTTTCCCCCCTCTTGCCATCTTTTACCTCTCTTTCACTTTTTCTTTTCTGTTTCTTAATTCTTACTCACCCCCTTCCACTCTTTTGATTTGGTCTTCTTTATTACACTTTCCTTTCACATACTTTTACACTCATTCTCATTGTTTGGAACCAAAAGCCATGACTTTAAACATTACTCATGTCACAAGGAATCCTATTGTCTGTAGCTCAATGGTTGTTGGTGCTGTAAGTAGACTAGTGGTGCCTACTTTTTGGCGGTAGAGGTTTGGTGGTGGGTTCATATGTTTGCGGGTCGGGAAGAGTGGGTAATTCTCCTTATAATCTTCTGGGCCTAATTATGTTACTCTTACTTCTCCTTTATCGTTACCCTAACCTTTCTAATCTCTCCTTGATGACCTGTTATTTGTATCCATACTAACATTGCGAATATTTCCCTCTAACGACTAGATTGGCTGGATAACTCTATTGATTGGATCTTACTTGACTGGCTCGAAAGGTCTTGTCTGGTGGGTTATCGTCTATGAAGTTGGTTTGACAGCTGGCATTCTGTACATCCTAATGAAGTCCGCTTTCCCTGATTACCGTCTATCGGTAAGCCTGTTGTCACAACTTACTCTTGTTCTCATGTAATGTCTACTTTATTATTGTAGATCTTGGTCAGTTTAGCCATCAGTATCACCCTGCTAACTCAAATCATTGATACTCAGCTGCATGTTGGACTCGGCAGTGCAAAAGCTGCAGCGGGCGGTGGCATCATGGTTGCCATTATGCAGGTATGGCGGCTTCACACTTGCTTTTGACTCTTATTATACAATCTAACTTGCTATTTACAGTTCTTTTGGGTGCTAGTGTTTGGCAGTACGCCTGGGTCATGGATTTACGGTGCGATCTATGGCCTTCCAACGTCGGCGTCATACCACAACAAAGAAGGCTTAATGCTCATGTCAAATTCGACCATCTACTCGCTCTCCCATCACGATTCTATTCAGAGTAGCCTTGCCTCAGTCTCTCACGATATGCCCTATACAGATCAACAATTCCAACCACATCAACAGCAACAGTATCACGTCTATTCATCTCCAGCATCATCTCAAACTGTACCCGATGTCCCTGCCAACTATGCGGTTGCCGCCAACAATGCAATTGCCCTACACCCTTGTAAGAAAAAGATTTAATTCGAGCAGCGTACACCCTACAACATGCATGAATAACACACCCGATACTCTTATTTTGACGCATTTAGATACAGCCAATCCCGATGATCCGAACGAGTTGTCGTTTGAAAAGGGTGAAGTGTTAGAAATCCTCGATCGCCGGGGGAATTGGTGGCAAGCACGCAAACAGGATCAAACAATAGGCATTGTGCCATCAAACTATGTAAGCATTAGGATGCTTCAATGGAGTCCTCTCTAACCATCTCCTTCATAGTTTACCTCTTAGTGGCTGCAAATCAACTCTTATCATGTCACCAAGAAAAGGCACCACCAGTATCCCTAAGCCCCTCCCTCTTTCCCTGTTAGTTAGTTACTCTTTTACTTATAGTCCTCAGTACGTATTATCTATTTACCCTATCCTACCCCACAACACATCCAAATAAAGCTCCTGTTTAATCTTACCTCTTCAAACCATGGCCTCTCCAAAAAATTACCCCTCATTTTCCCTGCCAGGCAAATATTGAACTCCATGGAAGAGACAAAGAGAGATGATGGCATGTTAAGGACTATACAGAGTCACCTGGAGAGCAAAAAGAAAAAAAAAATCTTGGAGTTTGGCTCTATCCTCTTCTCGATTCATTTGTGTGGCCTTTCTCTTCTCGATCCATCTGTAGGCCTCCTCTTTCTTTGGCATTCGTCTATGTACAACTCTCTTGTTCACTTAACAAGATAATTGGGCCATGTTCCCACACTTTCAAGCTCCGCTGTCCTTTTTTGGAACCGGTAAGAAAACGCTCGTCATGCCTGTGTAAAAACCGATACTGATCCTTTGTTTTCTCTTTTCTTTACAAGAGGATACCCCTTGATTCCATTTGTACTTGATCATCTTGCGGTCATGTTGCTCGATCGCCTCCACCAAGAATTTTATTCAAATGCCGCCTTCCTTTTATTGGATGAAGTAAGCACCTCTTTTCATGCAGAAAGACAATACTAACGCTCCCCCTTCTCTCATACAATAGGCTCTCTCCTCTGATTTCCAATTGTGTTTGACCTTGCAGACCCTTGGTGGATGTTGCCATTACGCACCTAAAGGTGGGCCTTGAGGTAGATACTCGCGACGACCACCGAATCTTCCTTCCACCGGGTGAACATGCATGATTATGGCATATCCTTTGCGCAGGGTTGTTCGAACACAGGCAGTAGTTGAATGCAATCTTCACTTCTAGTCTTTATTAGGTTTGCCCTCCTCGGTGCTTTCTACTCTCAAGCCTTCTTTTGCCATGGTCTTCCAAATGATTCATTATCTTAGCTCATATATCCATCCAATCATATATACATACATATCCATCTTAATAAACGTTTTACATTGTATCCATGCACTTAAAAATCTGAGTTTTATTAATTGGTACGCTAGAAGCTGGCTACATCTGGGGTTAAACTACAAGTCTGAGTGAGGTTAAGAGGGCTGACAGGTCATGACAAGACTAATCTAGTGTAATAGCCAAA
Organism: Absidia glauca; assembly: GCA_900079185.1. NCBI lineage: Eukaryota > Fungi > Mucoromycota > Mucoromycetes > Mucorales > Cunninghamellaceae > Absidia > Absidia glauca. The sequence goes on from LT555008.1 coordinate 672,664, forward strand.
GCGATGAAGAAGATGAGAGCTGGTGGGAGTCACAAAGGTATCAGTGGCAGAGTCGGCAAAAGCGCAGTGCTCTTCATCAAGGCAATGGTGAGGGAATCTAAAAAATTCCAAGTGTTTCCCCATGGTTTTCGTAATCCTTGAATTCAAACACTCTAAATCGCCATTCCAAGTCCAAGTTCAAGTCCAAGTCCATTCCTTCCTAAAACTAGACAGTCTATATTCTTTGTCATTCTCCTGAATCTAGTGAGAAAGACGAAGAAGTTACTATTAGTAGTGTAAGAGAAAGGGGGGCATGATACTAAGAAGAAGAGGGTTACCCTGCATTTATCGTTAATAGTCGCTGTATACAGCTCGTGTCAGAGGCGGTACCATGGCAAAGTCGATGGGGAAAAAAAAAAGTGATGGAGAAGGAAAGAAGATGCAAAGAAAAGGTAGAGGAAGAAAATCGACCCCTTGTTGGTGAGGGCAGGTTGGCGGGGTTTGAAAATGCTATCAGTCTCCACTTTCTCCAGAGTAAGGCTACTGTAGCAGGAGAAGAGTAAAATTCATATGGAGCAGGAGAGAAGTATGCTTTATTGAATGAATGAGATTATAATTAAGCCATATGTCTAAGTGTAGGGGCAGGAGTGACCTGCCATGCGGTAACTAATGTAGTGTAATAACGTTGGGAATGGAGGAGGGGAGATGGGGGAGGGGAGAGCAGACTGCCGGTTTCAAAAGCATCAGATGTGATGGACACAGGAATCAGGTCAAAGGATAGTGCACTTTAGCAGTGCAATGGCTATGGAATCTACTAAGGATGAGGTGAGTGCACGAAAAAAAAATTCAAGGGTTTCCCTCTGTTTTTTATATCTAAAATTTTTAAAACAGCCTTATCTTATAATATAAAGCAGTGGGCGAGTCGTCATCGTCGTCATCGTCTTCGTTATCGTCGTTGCCATCGTCGTAGCTGATCTAAAAGTCGAAAAGAAAATGTTGGTCTTGGTAAGCTAAAAGATTAGCAAGGTCCTGAGATGAGGTGAGGGTAATCGTTCGTTCGTTCGTTCGTTCGTTCGTTCGTTCGTTCGGAGGGAGAAGAGGAAAAGGAGGAGGGGGGGGGCAATGTAAATGACGAGGGAAAAAAAAGTGATGACGAGGGGAAGAAGAAGCAAAGAAAGGGATTGGTGGGGAAAAAGTCAGACTTATAATCATTTTTCAATCTCCGCCGTGCCTAGGTTTTGGCTTACGAATGAGAAATGACTCACAATGCGGACAAGATTTCACCACTGGGAGGATCCAGTGGTAGGAATCTGATGGTACATGACAGTAGAATTTGTACAGAAAAAACCTACTAATCAAAAGTGCCTGAACTTGGAAGTAGCATTGAAGTAGCATCAGAAACTTCGCCTCCCGGCTTGGTTAGGCCCTGAGACATTCATCACTATAAGTCACTTCGGGATGAGCCTAGCGGTCCTAATGGTACGCACTCGACCATATACCATAACAGAATCAGTCTGTCAAAGGGAAGCTCATTACAATGCACAGTTCAGCTGCAACAGCATTTGTGAAATCTGAATGGACATTTGCCGGTGTCGTATCATGACATAATGGGTAAAAGATACATGATCATAAATAGATAGATCAGCAGAGATTTCAACTTGCATGAATTAATAATTGAAACTCCGATAGAAAGGGATCGTCAGGAACGAGATTAGCTACCTCGGAAGCGACGATCACAAATCAAACTGAATAGGAGAATGACAAGAAACACAACATGATAAGTTCACCATTCCATTCACTACCCAACCACATGAGTCAGTAATCACAACAAGTCAATGACAACGGAAGATAAAAGAGTAGCTGCATTCACAATAAGACAACTAGAGAGAATGTACCATCTCGTATCTATCCACATCTTCAATTCTCACACATAACATCATGAACGAATCCTTTTAGTATATATAGACCAACACATCCTATTCAAAATAAAAATCATCCAACAGTCTCATCGTACTTCTTTACTCGTCTTCTTTTATCTTTACTACCATTTTACCACCACTACAACAGCCGGTTTTCTGCCAGTTGGAAAAGTCCGCCAGAAAAGTCGATTACCCGGCTGGATGGGGCCATTAGCCTATTAGATGAAATGTCATAAAACTTGAACGTTATGCTCAGGAAGACCGTACGAGCATGCACATGCCATTAGAGTAAGTTTCGAATCTTTCGAAGCCTTAAGCCCATGGCCTCATCCTTCCCCCCGCCCGACCCCTTTACGCTTGAGTGAAGATTTAAGATCTGTCGATTCTCAAACTAATGGCACGTACAGGCTCGTACGGTCTTCCTGAGCATACCGTTCAGGTTTTATGACATTTCAACTAGTAGGTCAATGATCCCATCCAGCAGGGTAATCACTAAGAAAAAAGTATTGCGAAACTTTTTTTTTCTGTCTCCATCGACCATTCGTGTTTTTATTACAAGCCCGACACAAAAAGTCATTCAAAAAAATCAGTTCCCACGTCTCGGCCCACATCCATCCTTTTCACGTTCTAAAGGTGGGAGCATGACGGTGTACCCTGTCAGCTCAATTCATGAAAAGGCAAATCAACTTTTCAATTACATGTTCAGTAGTAACTGGCAAAATGATTCTCCCGCTTGAATAAGCCCAGGAATGATCGTATGTTTTATGCCTTTTGGTACAGTATAGTGAATGGACCCAGTACTTTTGCAAGAATGATCTCTATGGCTTTGGCTCCGGTCATGGACTGTACGGTGGCCCACATTGACGACGTCGTGGTACACCCCCCTCTGTCCATCAACATGTGTCTGATCTCCAACGGTGAAATATAGGGGGGGAGCAAAAAACAAAGCAAAATACGTGAGGACTCTTTCACTTTATTTTTTGTTATGTAGATTCGAAAAAGATTGCTATGGTCAAGAACTGAGACTGATTATTTATACCAAGGATGAAAATTTTTTACTCACTAGCTGATCACCAGTTGTTGGGACGTTTGGATTAGACTGTTCTTCTCGTCACGATCTTTATCCGGAACGAGGGAGTTGGTTCATTGGTTGAATAGACATGAGATGAAGAAGCCACTTGATCCGTTGTTTGTCATTGGCTACACAAGGGCACGGACTTCTTCTTTATCGTCGGAT
>LT555008.1:705430-722325 GCA_900079185.1 Absidia glauca
GATCAAGACTGCGAAACGGGATTTGAAACTGACAGCCCCCAGTATGGAACGGCATGAACTTTGGCGAATGGTAAGTGTGTCGAGCTTTTGGGGGAAAACATGCCACGAACTCATCTTTTTTTTTTTTTTTGGTTGTTGTTTAGTCTCTTTCCTACTTGCTGATTCCTCCTGGTGAAGAATCGGACAATGTTATTCAAGTGGATCCTTATCACAACGCCGATCTCACACGCACTGTTTCCAGCACCACCACCGATACCACTCCAGGTGATCATCGTGTCGATCTGACAAGTGGCTCTGATGGTACCCCCTCATATTAGATGTACGTATTACTCCTCCCCCTTTTAATTCCGTAGAATAGCTTGGTTACCTCTTACAGTGTTTGTCTACTTTTTGTCTATATCTTTAAAACAATAAAAGCTTCTCACCCTTTTGCACCGTCGGTTTTTAAACTCCGGTATTCATGCAGATTCTTTTTGAAATTTAGTGGTGAGCGACATTTAATGTAACCGATGTGGATGTTTTTGAATTTTACAGAACAGAGATGTATCGGAGTTTGAAAAAGTCCATAAGTATCACTTTTTCCCACCTATTCTTTTATTTCCTTCTTCTTCCCCTCGTCATCACTTTTTTTTCCATCGTCATTTACATTGCCCCTCCTCCTCCTCCTCCTCCCCCTCCGCCCTCCGCCCTTCGAACGAACGAGCAAACGAACGAACGATTACTCTCCCTTCATCTCAGCACCCTGCCAATCTTTTAGCTTACCATGACCAACCTTTTTTTTCGACTTTAGATCGGCTACGACGATGACGACGACGATAACGATGACGATGACGACGATGACGACTCGCTCACTGCCTTATATCACAAAATAAGGCTGTTTTAAAATTTTTAAATATGAAAAACAGAGGGAAACCCTTGAAATTTTTTTTTTCGTGCACTCACCTCATCCATAGTAGATTCCCTAGCCATTGCCCCGCTAAAGTGTACCATTCCCTGGCCCAATCCCTGCGCTTACTCCCACCGATACTTTTGACACCATTAGCTCGCTTTCCCTTCCTTCATTCCCTAGGTCATTAGCACTAGATTAGGCACCCCTTGGCAAGAACTGTGCAAAGTAGCAATCCGCTCTTCTACCTTGATGTATAGCTTTACCGTAGTCTTATTCATCCAATAAAACATTTATCTAAACTTCTCCATAAGACTTTACTCTTCTCTATGATTAGAAGACTTCCATCTTCATTCCTGAGGTCAAACTTTGCTGTGGGGAGAGGGGTTTTTCGCTGTTACTCAGAACGAAGGGTTGTTTTTTTTTTCTGTGTGGATCCAAGGATTTTTTTGTTATAGTCCCATTACTATGCTGTAAAGTGCTCCTGTGTTTTCCAGGTGGTGCAGTAGATTACTTTGGCCAGTCTCTCTAGTCAAAAATAACGCCTAGATACCATCACAGCACCAAAGTCGCCGAAAATGTACAATCATGGCATGACAAATCTACTCCCAGACCGCTCCATCGAAAACTGGGATTCTCAGGAACGCTTCCAGGGTTTGATGAGTGATCTAATAGTATTTCCGGGTGAGATTGGTTGTGGCAGGAGGGACGGGGGATCGGAGTTGTAAATTGTTATGAGGGGTACAATGGGTGGTGGAGGTCATGTTGTCAACTGCTGCTATTGATACCCACCTTATAACTGATCATTAGACATATCAAGACTCGCATTGTGATGGTTTTCATCATAATGAATGTCCCCCATAGGGTACTCATCATGACTCGTTTGTATCCAGGTTGTCGGCTTGATGGTTGCCCGCATATTTTCAATTTCAAACGCCGCCAGGTTCTTCAACAACAAATACGAACAACATCCCCTTTTTCTATTCTTTTGTCTTCCTTTCGCTTTTCCCATCCTCGTTTTTTATAACCTCATCCAACTTACCATATAGATGCTCAAATTCAGTCTTCCTTCTTGGCTGTCTTACTTTTTATCGTTTACCGGGATCGCAAGTGTGGCGGGGGCGCTGTTGCTTTACATTTACCAGTGTGAACTCATCTACCCAAGCAGTTTCCCTGATGGATCCAGAACAGAGGTAAGAAAGCCAATACTTTGCAACTCTAATCTTTTTGTTTCATGTGTGTCGGGGGAATGCTTTTAGGTTGCCAAACCGTCTGAATTCGGAATGACCTATACAGAAGAAACACTTACGACCAAGGACAAGATCAAGTTGCGCACATACGTGATCAGTCTGGAAGACGTTGACCGAGCGAAACAAGCGCCTACCATTCTCTACTTCCATGTAAGTCGATTCTGAATAACTATGACTGATATTGACTCTATTCTTCTCTTGGGCGGATCGATCAGGCCAATGCAGGCAACATGGTATATATAGTTCTGTTGTGATCGAAACAATCAGGGTCATTAATAGGATATCTTTTTGTCTAGGGGCATCGATTGCCGGTAGCCAAGATCTTTTATCAAAAGTTCAAGGCAAATGTGGTAATGTTGTCCTACAGAGGGTAAGTAAAGCAGATAGAATTGATTGACATGGGAAATGACTTGCACATGGTCCTTACTCACCTCGTTTTTGTCCCTTTTCCGTCTCCTTGGTTTTGGCGCTTTAGATATGGCTTTAGTGAAGGAAAAGCAAACGAAAAAGGTCTACAGCTGGATGCACAGGTAAGAGAGCAGGAGGAAGGTAACTAAACCAACTAACCCCTTCATCTTTCTCTCGGCAAAACGATCGATAGACCCTTTTGGACTTTGTCAAGGAGCACCCTATCCTGAAAGACACAAAGCTGGTTGCTTATGGTCAGTCTATTGGTGGAGCCGTAGCCATTGATCTGGTCTCAAGAAATGAAGATGCCTTCTCGGGGCTGATAGTAGAAAACACCTTTTTAAGCATTGTAAGGTGGTAGTGTTGCATTGTGATGAACGAATGAACTGACCCCTTCACCATGATCTATAGCCCAAGCTTATTCCCAGTGTATTCCCAGCTCTGCGTTACTTGACTGTGCTCTGTCATCAGCAATGGCCATCCGAAGTCAACATACAACGAATCGTGAAATCCCCGGCTTTGTTCTTGTCTGGTGCCAAGGACGAACTGGTGCCTCCTTCTCACATGACAAGGCTTTATGAACTCTGTGGTACGCGGGAAAACAAGGATTGGGTGGAATTCACCAATGGCACACACAACGACACATGCATGCAAAGCGGCTACTTCTCTGCCATTCGGGAATTCTTGGAAACTAGGGTGATGGACATCGGGACGTCTGACAGTAAAGAAGACAGCGCCTTGGAACTTGACTCGCCGCCCATTGGTGGTGGCCTCCATCGACAAGAAGGGTATCAACTAGTTAGTGGTCGGGATAACGACATTAGGATGGCTCAAAGCTTTAGTATTGAAGAAGTCGAATTGGATGAATGATTCATCATGTTAGCATAGTCTATAGTTGTATGTCTGAAATCTCTTATCAATAAAACATCTGGTTTGTTTCCTTTTGCGTATATGTGTTATGAAGGGCGTGATTAAATAGGGAGGGTGCCATCGAAACCCAGCACTGAACCAAGGAATCAAGATGACAGGCTTACCTCTGGTTGCATTTTTTGGAAATAGCCTCTTCACAATGCTTGTCATTATCGCTGTATGTGTAGCATGTCCTTTTTGCATTAACGTTTCTTCTGCACAGTTTTGACGTCTGTGCTGGTTATGTAAAAAATGCATGATGCCGTTTACTGTCGGTGCCTCCTGATACAAAATGTGTCGTCATACACTTGGACCAAATTTAAGCAGGAAGATAATCAAAGCACGCCCACTTCATAATCTTTGTGATGATTGGGAGACTCCATGCAGGATTGCGGGACTTGAAAATGTGGATCATGCAAAAACGACAATGCGGGGGTTGAAATCAAATGGACGGGCGGCTTGACTTTTTTTTAGAAACTTTTCGATTTCCAATGGTCAATTTTTGTAACAATTTGCCCTGGTTATCAAAACCGAGATAGATAACCAGCCTCCAAATTCCACATGTAGCACGATGCAATGTGCATCTATTGAGAGATACCAAACTTGAAGTGTATCTGTGTTGTTTGCTTCTCTGTACACTACATCAAGCCCCAAAGCAGCGACTGATTCCAGTAACGCCAAAGTCGAGCATATCATCCATCGCAACCAAATATCCTTGACACCATTCTGTAGACAAGAAGCACTACTTTGTTCATGTAGAATTTGCGGTGAGGTTTGTTATTTCCTTTACCAGAAAATTCATGCCCAACAAAAAGTGACACTTTTCATGGGGGATGGTCCATCCTTTTTTCTGAAAAAGCGCCGTTTTGGAAATTTGGCAACATTTTACTTTTCGGAGCTGGAAGATGCCAGGAACACATGGATGTAGATAGAGCGCCTTCGCACAAGTTTTGCCTAGAAATGAAGACGGTAACCATGGAGATGTTTTCAAATGAGTTTTATTCAGTGACTGAGACTATGCTAAAGCTAGATGGGGAGGGGGAAACTATGTACAGGACTGGGAATGACTAAACTAGTATCATGACCAAAAGAACGAAGGACAGGAGAGCTGACCAGTGGCGCAAAAAGTATCTGAGGTAGTGGGAAAATTGAAGTAGGCAAGCGAGCAGTGATGTTTAGTAGTGCAATGGCGAGGGGTTCCCCATTTTTTCGTAATCCCTTGGTTCCAATCCCTAATCTAAGTCCATGTCTATCCGGTCCTGCTGCCAAAAAGTCGATATCCGTTTCCAACCAATTCGATCACTAAGAAAAAAAAAAAAAAGGAGCAATGATGCAAAGGGCAAATGTCAGCCGTGGTAAGACAAAGATGGACAAGATGGTGAGAAGGAGAGAGTTACCTTGCGTTCGTCGTCTAAAGTCGTTGTATACAGAGCAAGTCGTTCGTTGTGCGGTGTCAAGGTCGATGGAAAGAAAAAAGTGATGAAGAAGCAAAGAAGAAGCAAACAAAAGGATTGAATGGAAAGTGGTTCTTTGTAGCCAATTCGGAGTTTCAAATCTGGTAGGTGCTGTAAACGGTATGCCGATCTAATGGCATTCCTCTAGCGATAAGGAGAGATGATGCCTGCATGATCCTTACCGATCATCATGGAATCCTGAATCGGTAAGGATGAAGGGCTATCGAGATCGATCATGCTTCTGCTTATGGCCCAACATTGGTATTCGTCTTTTGATCAAGTCGACAACCATACACACACAAACATTTAACAAGATTGAATAGTACGATAGCTAGGTGGTTTTTATTGAGTGTAGATCTGAGCAAAAAGCGTAATATACATCACACAACATATATACCTACACTACCAAAATGATATCTAAACTAAACTAGACTATTCTTCTTCTTCGGAGCTATCTTCGTTATCCCTGAGCCATTGGACAAAAGGAGCCATTTGTTTCAAAAGCACGGTTTTGCCTTGAGGTTTGTGTGCCTTGTCAGCCCAGTACAGGATGGCGTTATCGGATAAGACGTCGTTCTTGTAAAGGAGTTGGACGATTTGGCGGAAGACCTTGGTGACCTTGGCATCTTCGTAACAAGTGATCTGGATTCGTTGCAGGAGGATGATTTCGATCTTGGGAGAGGTGGTGAAGGTTTCCAAGACTTCGGACCAGTGATTGAGCACACGTAAGACTTGGGCTTCGACTTGATCGGGTCGGGTGTTGATCAGATCCACGCTATCCACGATGGCAGACCAGACAATGGGAATCACATCGGCTTCATCCAGACCAGCTTCCTTTTTAGCCTCCTTGATATTCGTAACGACCTTTCATCAACAATAAGGTTAGGTTAGACGAGATTAGATTAGATTCCAAAGCAGAATGACTTACCTCGGCCGAGGGGGTCTCGGATTGCAAAAGATGCTTGAGGTTGGACAAGAGATCACCTTTCATAGAGTTCTTTTGGTTACGTTGATGGAATCCAACCAGCTGTTTCATATCTTCGGCTTCGAAATGACGGGCCAGGCATTCTTCTTCACGTTTGTTGGGAGGGAAGAGTTGCAAAAGGCGGGTATCCAACCCCGATAAAACCAAGTACTTGCCCAGTTGATCGATGCTTTGTTCGCTGAGGATCGTACGGAAGACAGCCGTGGCAAACCCAAGAGAATGACCTATGAGGTGATGTGAGATACAGGAAAGGGGTGAGTGTCATGATATAAGAGTGAGAGAGCCTCCCTTTTCTCCTTACCATCCTTCACGAGGTGTTCCTTCAAAAGGACCTTGATCACAACAGGGTTGGCTAATTGAGTGGAGATGAAGTAACCAGTGGCCTTGGCGAGTTTGTTGTTTTCCTGCGGTTGCCATTTGTTGATGAATTGCACGATGTTCTTGAGAGTTTCTTCAAAAGGACGTTGTAGATACTTGTAACGACGGATCAGCTTGTTGAATACGTCCACATGTTTCTTGATCGAGTTGGATTCATCTTCAGCACCAAAGATACTAAAGGGACTACGGTCAACATCGTCAAGAACTATACCACCAGGTTCTTTTTATATAAAGTCGTAAAATGGTTAGGGATATGGAAGCTCTGCTTTATACTTGGCTGTCGGACTTACGTAAAATGCCACCAGTAATGAGGATTTCAAAGAGAGATTCACCGTATTTACGATACTCGAGGGTGTTACCAGTCTTGTCAAGAATAAGTGAGATATCTTCAAGATCGCCAGGCTTCGCAACAGCAAGATGGGAGAGTAAGTTGTCTCGGAAGACTATAAATGTACGTAATGAAAAAGTCAGTCAATGTTAAAAAGTCCAAGCCGTTCAAGCTATATCATGAGGCTCCCTCTTCCATCATATACCAAAAAGATGTAGTACTTACTTTCAGGTTCGTGTTTGGCTTGCGCTTTCTGGACGCCCTAGTAATACATAATAACCATCCAAAAAGGTGAAGATGAGATGAGATGATCAAACAGCATTCGGTGTTCCACTTACTTTTCTTTGTTTTATCTTGACACCATGCAAAGTGGGTTTGGGGGTACTTGTTGCCTGAGATTGGGTAGAATTCATGTATAGCTGCAAACGATCTTCTTTTTTTCTTTTGAGAAATCCTATAGCAGCAACAAAAAGTGAGGGGTGTATGAAAGAAAGAAGAACGAATAAAATGAAACCAAAAAGTTGCTTAAACGAACGGCCTAAAAAGCGGAGTTGGAATAATTTGCCTTTGCCTCATTTTCATTGGTCCCTTTCCACCAGCAAAGAGGAATGACTTTTTAATGATCAGCCGAATCGATGCAATGGATTGCTGTATGAACAAACAGTCATGTTAACACTGCACGTACAAAGTAATGGCGGGCTTTCGAATTCAGACTTTGCAGGAAAGCAACACCCCCCCCCCGGAACGGCAAGATCGGTAGTGTAGTCAAGTTTAAGCGAGACCGTCCTTAAAAGTGAGTGTCATTAGTAGAGCTTCATAATGAGCAACCTTTGTCATCACATTAGCAGAACTTTGGATGCCGACGATCCTTTTGATATGGATGTATTTGATGATTCTTGCACCATTTCAATCGACTCCATGTCGTTTCTATGGGAACTATTATGCGTTGCGTGCAAAAGTTTTTATTTTGAACTCCGATTAATTTCATGGCTTGGGTTTTCAGGCGCCGCTCGGGGCCTTGGGGACGCCAGAGGTTCTTTTTTTTAACCTTCGCTTCTTCTTCACCTTTTAAATCATCATGGCCTATATGAATTCTGCTCCGCAAACCACCAGTCGATCCATGCTACAACATATGGAAGACCAATACAACAAACGTATCGATGATGACATTAGCAAGCTTGTGGATTGTTACAGCGACATTGTCAAGATTGGCGAAGTAAGGAAAACAAACCAGGGACCGGTGTTGACTTTGTGGATAGAACTGAAGGTTGGCTGCTAATGAGCTTTGCATTGTCAACAACCATAGATCAGTGACAAGGACAAGTTCAAGGTGTCTCAAGAAGGGTATCAGGTAGAAAGTCAGGCTGCACAGATCGTAAGTGACGGGGGATGGGGGGGATTGTAACGAAGGAAAAGGAATCTAACCGTCATACGTAATGGTGTACATAGGTACGGTCGTCGGAATCACTTCTCATACTGATCAAGGAACTGAAACAGTTTCTGCTATTGAACGATACCAAGACACTGACGACATTGACGGAACAGCGATCGATAGCGCTCACCACCCAAACGGCGGAGATCAAGAATGTTGTCCAGGACTTGCGAAAGGATGTGGCAGCAGCGATCTATGATATGGAATCCGTTTACTATAGATCACTGACAGATTAGATTAGATTATACCCCCTGTTGATTGATTGTCATGCTCTATAAACAATAAACAACTTTTTGCTTTGTTACAACAATGAATGTGGTCAAGAGACGGATCAAGATTAGTCAAGCTGCCGTTATCATGAGATCTCTCTCCCCCCATCTTTGCCATTCCGTGCTTAATCGATCGCTGTATGCGTGTAGGACAAGGATGAATGGTAGCGTATGACATGTGGTGGGGCGGGGCTTAACGGCCGTGCGGGGATCTGCGGGGATTGAAATTCGTGGTTTTCGGCCATGCTTATCTCCATTTAAGCCTTTTTTTTTCCTTTTCTTTCTTTTGTCTCTCTTTCACTTTTTACCTTTTGTTTTTACTTTCCCACCTCATCATGTCCTCCTTTATCAATCGGCTACGACGAAGACCTTCTCATGAATACGCACCTATACAACACATGGAAGAACATTTCCAGTCCGCTGAAATCATCAGAGACACTATCATTGGCCTATCAGGTAAAGTAGAGTGTAGTATACGGCTGTGAAACAAAATAGTGGACGCATCACGTAGTAACTAATCTTGCTATTGGATGTCAACTTAGATGGTCTCACTGTACCTGTAAGTATCTACCCTCGGCGGTTATGAATGGATTGGGGATCTGACTGACCACTTTTTTCACCATTGTGATAGTTTGCCCTCGCCGCCGGTCTGTCCAGTTTAGGAAACTCAAAAATCGTAGTCTACGGTGGTGCTGCAGGTAAGAAAATGGGTGAACCGACATTAGTGGAAAGCTGTTCTTCGATTGACTGACCTATTTTGTGCTTACTCCTATAGAAATCGTCAGGTAAACCTCTCTCTCTCTTTCCCATGATGAATGATTGTTGACTTGATATTGAACGACTTGCATAATCTGCTGTTGTAGTGGAAGTATCAGTATGGCATTAGGCGGTTATTTGGCAGCGCGATCGGAAATGGAACACTACAAAACGGAACGTCATCGTGAAGAACGAGAGGTGGAAGAATGTCCCCAAGACGAAGAAGACGAAATTGTTGAAATCTTGGAACCCTATGGCTTGGATCGTGATACCATTCAACCTCTTATCGACAAACTCAAGAGCAACCCTGAACAGTTTGTGGACTTTATGATGAAGTTTGAATTGGGGTTGGAAATGCCCGATCCTAGACGCAGCTGGGTAAGGAATCGGACGGAGTTGGACAAGGGTTAGGAATGGATAGTAATCTAACTGACTTGCTATAGATCTCTGCATTAACGATTGGATCCAGTTACTTTATCGGTGGTTTGATTCCCTTGACGCCTTACGTATTCATGGACGATGCTAAACTGGCTTTGTGGGTATCGGTGGCAGTGACCTTCTTGACCCTGTTGATATTCGGTTATGTGAAGAGCCGACTTGTGAATCCTAAAGGGGCTGTATGGGGTGCTATCCAAACACTATTGATCGGGGCTTTGGCTGCTGGTGCAAGTTATGGCATTGTCTATCTACTTCCTGATGAATCTGGTCAAGTCGCTCAATTCTTATCATAGATAGATAGATGGATAGATAGTTGTTGTACTTTTACGAATAAATCGATGGACTGTCTGTGTGTGTATCATGCATGCTAGAAAAAGATGTTTTTTTTATTCAGTGATTGAGTGGTTTGATAGAAGGATGTATCTATCCTATATACACTAATAGAGAAGGGAGGGAATGCTACTATGTACGAGTGAATGGATGGTGTGCTATATACTAAAGGGAAGATGGACCGAGGATCAGATGGAAAAGTTGTCAAACAAGTGTTGTAGACGAGCCTGTTCGATTTCACCGTCCAAGTACTCTTGTCCATCACCATCAAGGAAGTTGCGTTGTACAAAGTCTTCATACGATTCGTATTCGTTCGACGAGGAATCTGTTAATAAGAAGGTAAAGTCAGTATTTCATAGTGATCCTGCAGTAACTTGTGCTTACCTTGTAGCGTCTGCATTTGTTCCAAGACCGTTGCCAGAGGGTCCCATAACATAGGATCGACAGATAGCACCCACTGATAGATGTTGAGAATGATATCGATAAAAGGAATCCCATTCATTTGCCCAGAATCTAGAATCGCTGTGAATTGTTGACATAGTGCTGGATCCTTGTGTAAAACATCGTAGGCTTGTTGCATAAGGACTTCCATTCCCGGTTCAAATTGTTGCTGAGTGGGTATCGAGGGCGATATTCCATGTTGTGATCCCTCTTCTTCCATATCCCCTTGATCCTCTGGCTGAAGATACTGTTGCTGTTGCTGTTGCTGTTGAAGAATATCATCCAATGCTCTTCGCTGTGGTGCTTCCATGAGTCTCCGTACTTCTTTAATCTTTGCCATGATAGTGTCGTGCGATACCAATCCATCGTCGGCTTCGAAGCACTCCTTGACAAACATGTTGAAGCCAAAGGGAAGAAGAAGATTGCTTTGTACTTGTTGAAGAAGCCCAAAGTGATTCGCCACACCAGCAACCGTCGATTCATACTTGACATCCTGACGAGCCTTCTCGAGTATATGTTCCATTACAGGGTACAGTGGTGGCAGAGAGGAGTCCAGTTCATCTTGTTGCCGAAAGTACGTCTCCAGTTGTTGTAGTAAGGATGGGTCGTTGAATATGCTTTTGTTGCCGAGTAGTGTGACCAGTCGTCTGAAGTCAGTCGAAGTCCAGCGGGAGTTCACTTCATTTAGCAAAATGAATGTTTCCATGAATTGTAAAGAGGAAAGAGAGGTGAGAAAAGACAAAATCGAAAAAAATTGCTACTTGTCTCAAATTTGAAATTAATTTCACGTGCAGGATTGCCACACCGGACCTAGAAAAATCGAGCGTGCACCTCGTAGCCACATATACCGTCCCTTTCCTTTTAATGTGATAGATGGGCAAGCTGCTTTCATACAAGCGATACCCCTGTACAGTACGGTACATGACGACACACCAGAAGTCTAGTCCCACCAATGTTGTCGGTCGGTCGGAGTTTGAAACAAACCCAAATTCTCAAATTCATGCGGATAGGTCAAGTGAGAACAAACGAGGCTTGGATAGGCGGACAAGGATCAAACAGCGGTCATAGATAGATACATACAGTACACAATCAGACAGTATAACATAATATGGAGTAGTATGGTATGTTCCAAAAGAGCTGCCTGGATGAACTGAGCGTACCTATGGCACCATTCTGGAATGCAAAGCCTTTGTATCATGACTATGAAAACCGTCATGTGCAGCAAGGCACAGAACGCTCGTTATCTTTGTGAAGGCTCTTTCAAAAGGAATGTGGGGTTTAAATGAACCCGTCAAACTTTAACAAGGCCAGATCACTTCAAAGTCCGACACCAAAAAAAAATAGAAAGGGGCACTGAGTTTTGACCAATCAAAATCTTCATATGTCTTCACCAGTCAATTTCCGACTTTTTCCGCGCACACAACTTTCTTCCCCTCTTGCTTTTGTTTCCTCTTTTCTCTTTTACCATATGAGTCTTTTTTCTGACTCGGTGGAATGGCGAACCCTTCACATATATAACCCAACAACAATTCCCGCACGCCTTCCCCCAATGGTTTCCTCTTCTTTCCATCCTTTTTACTTTTACCTTACTTGATTGTATTCAACTCGACTCTATTACCATGACCTCCCAAGAAGATCCCACCGGTGTATTCTCTGTCTTCAAACAAGACAACAATCGATCAGCACCTTTCTATTGCCGCTGGACAACCGACGAAGACAAGTTACTAGTGGAAGCTGTCAAGAAATACGGACCGCACAAATGGTCCCTCATTGCCCAACATATACCTGATCGAACTCCTGTCCAGTGCTCCACTCGATGGCTCGGGGCGCTCAAGTAAGTAGGGAAGGGGAAAAAAAGGCATTCTGTTATGTGGTATGAGGCTAACACCTTGTTTGCAATAGTCCTAACGTGCATAAGGGACGGTGGGCACCAGACGAAGACGAAGCATTGACGCAGGCAGTGCAAAAGTACAGCAGCAAAAATGTATTACTATGGAATCGGATCGCACAACACATCCCCAACCGGACTGGGATTCAATGTCAAGCTAGATGGACCGAAGCACTGGACCCGACCGTACGAAAAGGGCGATGGAAAAAGGAAGAAGACGACATGCTGCGTGAAGGGGTCGCTCGATTTGGCTGCTGCTGGATCAGAGTATCCGGTATGATTCATGGACGAACTCAACGACAATGCCGTACACGATGGAATCAGATCAAGTCAAGGAAGGAAAAGGCCATCAGCAATACTACCGACAAGAAGGTCAAGAAAAAGAAGGCTACAGTGGAGGATACGAATATGGCACAGCTAGACAATCACCATCAACAAGAAAGGACTTCTTTGCCATCATCACCTATTGCTTCACCTACTTTATCTCTGGAAGAAAACACCCTATCAACCCCACCTATTTCACCTTTGGAACTATACCATC
The DNA here is from genome assembly GCA_900079185.1 of Absidia glauca. Lineage (NCBI taxonomy): Eukaryota > Fungi > Mucoromycota > Mucoromycetes > Mucorales > Cunninghamellaceae > Absidia > Absidia glauca. The sequence continues at coordinate 718,124 of LT555008.1, forward strand.
ATCATTACCAGCACCAGCACCAACCGTTACAATGGATGAATCTCCCGCAGAGCATCACCATAGCCGTCGATCCCTCCGAAACTGATTACTTTTGCTTATCACCTCCCTCTCCCTCTTCTTCTCTGGACGACATGTTGACTCTACCTGACGATGACTATGAAGTAGACAATGTTGATCATGACTCTACCCCTGGCAACCCTCAACCTTCCTTCCATACACCCTGTGAATTCTTCCGTTTTGATCCAGAATTACCCACGTCTTCTCTTATGTTACCCGACTCGGACTTTATGCTCAATGACATCCTCTCCCATTCCCTACCCTCTGTTATGTAAATCCCTTCAGTCACCCTTCCCCTTCATTGTAGAATAGCTCCTCTCGTTTATGTCAATGTAATAAAATCATTCCTCATCTTATGTACAGTTACAACCTGAAATGTCTTTTGAACCTATCTTGATCATCATCTTGGGAATGTTATTAATAGCCCACGCATTTAGTTGCTGGCCACCTATACACCATGTATGCAAATCTTAATCTAGTTCGTTTGATTCAAACCCCGCCCCAAACGGCAGGTATATTTTTTGATCTGTATAATTCGTACCGGAGATACATAGCCTGGGAGAATCTTCCCTCTTCCCATTCATCACATATGGCTTACCCCACAAAAGTATAGAAAAGTGATACAATGGGAAATTAAGCTTAAATGTGTCGTTGCTATCCTCTTTTCTACAAGAGAGGGGTATATTTTGTGCTCAAAGGCCGATCATTGTGCCTTTTGAAACTATGATTCTATCTTTTCTTTTGCTCAGGGCCCGAAAGTATATGCAACTCTAAACACCATATAGGTGCCACGTTTTATGTAGGCCAGTCAATCAGGGTTCTAAACCGTAATCTAAAGAGTGTACTTTGGAAAGGACATGAGGATCACTTTGGCAGAACGTCAGGGAAGAAGTCATTACTGCCGTTTATTAAAGGTGTCTCGGTCTTGCGTATCAAATGCTGTTCGTAGAGTCACATGCATACAAGTCATGCGAGCAAAGGCCAGGCCACAAAACCCATATCCTATGCCCTCCAGGAAATTCCCCCCTCACAAACATTCAAACCCCGCTTCTGACTTTTAAGCATCTCGTTTTCCGTTAATGCATTTTTGTGCCTCTTCTTCACTTTTTTTTCCATCGACGTTAGCAACGCAGCACATACGAATCATCCGCTATACAATGACCTTGAATGACGAACGCAGAGTAACTTTCTCCTTCTCACCGTCTCGTCCATCATTGTCTTATCATTACTAACCCTTGCCTTTTGGATCATTGCTCCTTTTTTTCTCAAAAGATCGAATTGGATGGCAACGGACATCGGCTCTCTGACACCAGTGACGGATGGACATGCACTTGGATTAGGGTTTGGACGCAAGGGATTACGAAAAACGTGGGGAAAACCTCTTAATTTTTTTTTGTGTGCGCCTACTTTTCCAGTGTAGATTCTATAGCCGTTGCACTGCTAGACATCACTATTCGTTTGCCTACTACCACTGATACTTTTAGCATCGCTGATCGGCTCCTCCTCTTCTTCATCCCGTAGCTCATTACACTAGATTAGTCATTCCGAGTCTTGTATATACCATCGCAGCCCCTCCCCCATGTAGCTTTAACAGAGTCTCATAAATTACTATTATCAAAAGCGACCATTCGTCGAAAAATAAACTTATTTGTGATAGGCCGACTTTTGCTCTCGGGACTTTAATCGTAACTCCCGTGTGGGCCCAAGCGACAGCTTTTGAAAATTTGAACATTGACCCCTTTTTTTGTAAAGAGTTGCTTATTTCTCAAAACCGAGATGGACAACCCACCGTCAAATTTCACAGGCAGCACGATGCAACGCATATCTATTGGCTGATACCCATATACAAGCATTTTTATGTTGCATGCGGTCTTGAACGCTACGAGAAGCCTTAAAAAAGCGACTGATGGGAGGGGTACCAAAAGTAGCAAGCCATTCAAGGAAATCAGGCCTTCTTGGTATCAGTCGATAGACAAAAGGCATTTCCAAGTCTTTGTCAAATTTGAAGGTGGGTTGTCCATACCGTTCACAAGAAAATTGAGATTTAAAAAAGTGAGACTTTTTTCACGGGGGGTCGTCTTTTATTAAAATGGCGGGGGTTGAAAACCAAAAATTTGAGCTTTTTGAAAATGTGAACTTTTTGACCTCGATTTGTTTTTGAAAAGTTGCTTATTTCTCAGAACCGAGATGGATAACCTACCGTCAAATTTTACAGGCAACACGATGAAATGCATATCTATCGATTGGTACCCAGAGACATGCACGTTTATGTTGTATACGCCTGTGAACGCTACGAAAAGTCACAAAAAAGTGACTAATTGGAGTGGTATCAAAAATGGCAAGTCATCCAAGGAAATCACGCTTGCTGGGTATCCGTCGATAGATAAAAGGCACCTCTGATTCTATGTCAAATTTGAAGGTGGGTTGTCTATACCGTTCACAAGAAAATTGAGATTCAAAAAAGTGAGACTTTTTCCAAGGGGATGGTCTGTCCTTTTTCCAAATGGCGGAATTTGAAAACTGATCGGTTTTGAACCCCCAATTTTTTGTAAAGAGTTGCTCATTTCTCAGATCCGAGATAGACAACCCACAGTAAAATTTCACAATCAACACAATGCAATGCATATATATCGACTGATACCAAGAAACATACATTTGTATGTTGTATGTGTCCGTGAACGCTACAAGAAGCCCCAAAAAAGCGACTAATAGGAGTGGTATCAAAAAAGACAATTTACTCAAGGGAACCCGATATTCTTGGTATCAGTCGATAGATAAAAAGCACCTCTGGGTCTATGCCAAATCTGATGGTGTGTTGTCCGTAATGATGCCAAGGATGTTGGGTCTAGATGGATGAGCTACCGACTTTGAGGCCACTCGAATCAGTCGCTGTTTTAGGGTTTAGTGGGATCTCAGAGAAGTATACTGCACAGGTATACTTCAAGTTTGGTATGTTTCGATAGAATCACATTCCATCATGATCCATGCCAAGTTTGAAGGTGGGTTATCCATCTCAGTTATGAAAAATAGGACAACTTGTCACAAAGATTTACAGCTGGAAACCGAAAGTTTCTAAAAAAGTCAAGTCGCCCGCCCACTTTTTTTCACACCCCGCCATTTTCGAACTCCCATGTGCGTGCATGACAGAGTTTTCAAGATGTCTGGAGCGTATTTCAAAGAGTAAAGTCATGTAGATAGTTTCTTAAATTGATTTTATTGATAGAGTGAGACTATGGTTTAGCAATATGTAGGGCATGCCATGGAATAACTAAAATCCAGAGTAATGAGAGGTGGGCAGGATACTGAAAAGGAGAGGGTTACCCTGCATTCGTCATTGAAGATCATTGTGTAGAGAGCGAGTCGTTCGTAGTGCGGTGCCATTGTCGATTGAAAGAAAAAAGTGATGAAGAAGCAAAGAAGAACCAAACAAAGATTGATGGGGAATTGACTTTTGTAGGCGGATCGGGTTTTGAAAATTCAGTTGGACTGGAAATCAACAAAATGCCCCTGCACCCTATTTTTCTTCATTGACATTACTACAGGTTGAACATTGACCATAAAAGCTCTGGCGCTTTCTACAAAAGCACAATTCTTATCACTTTTGCACCTCCAGTCACCTATTGCTCACTTCAAAAACATATGATAACCACTTTGATACCTATTATCAACCTGGAAAACGTCGTACATGCGTTTAAACTCCGGCAAAATGGCAGTTGACGCAAAAAAATGCTCACTACAGGGGTCGAACCTGTGACCTTGGCGTTATTAGCACCACGCTCTAACCAACTGAGCTAAGCGAGCCGTTTTTGAAAATTTTAAAAACCCTTCTACAAAAACCAAAACAGCCAATTTCAAACTCCGATTTCACGGTTTTCTCTCCAATAGTGCCTGTGGGAGAGGTTAGTGTAATGGTAACCCACTTAGGAGACCGTATTTATGATGTTTCCAAAGTTTCAAATTGATTGGCACGCCAAAAGAGACCATTTACACCACAATCTGACAGGCTAGGGACACACTCACATCGCACACCCTCCAGAAAAAAAAAGAAATTGAGGCGGAGTTGAAAAAACATTGGTGAGGAAGAAAATTGCCAGCAGCTCTCCTTTTTTACTTTTCTTTCTCTTTCACTTTTTATTTTATGCATC
>LT555008.1:727490-738606 GCA_900079185.1 Absidia glauca
ACAAAATCGACTTGTTCGCCGACAAGATCGTCAAATCACCCATGTCCAACTATTTTGACGATTATACCGGCGGTAACCGTTACGATGCAGCTTGCCAATATCTGTTACAACGCTTTGTGTCTCTCAACACTCGGGCTGATACGAAACAAGTCTATACCCACTTCACCTGCGCTACCGATACGAAACAAATCACCTTTGTCATGTCAGCTATCAATTCTATTGTTGTGCATGAAAATCTACGGGATGTTGGTTTGATGTAGAAGAAGATCCTTTGCCCCCCCTTTTTTTTTCTACCCACCAACCACCTGTCTTCTATGCTGTCTCATCATCTCTTGTTTATTCTTCTTCCCCTCCCACTTTTTTGATATTAGTCATCTTTCACTAGGTGCTACTACTTAGCCTTTACTATACACTCGGCCCACACCTTGTTATATCAGTCTTCCATATAAACGACCTAATGGATTTGTTCTTTTAACTTCATGATCCCCTTCTCTCCACATCATTCCCTCCATTCATTCTACTGTTATCAACTCTTCATCTTTGTTTTATTCATCATCTATAGCCTCTATTCTAATAAAAATGATACGTTTACCACCATACATGATTTATCGACTGTTGCAATTCTAAAATAAGGTTCCCTAGACTAAACTATCATCTAGTGCACATGTGTTCCCAGAAGAAAAGGGCAGAGCTCCTCCTTCCGAGTACACATGTCCCAATAAGGTAATCCACCATTCTCGGACAAGATTTGGAAGGGTGCGCGGAGTTCGGTTCGTTCTAGTTGGCCAGTCGTCGTTAATGGTGCTGAATGATCGGTCTACCCCCATTGTTTCTGTTGACCCTTTGGTGTACATATCTAGTAAAACTGTGGCCGCCCGGTAGTCAACACTGTAGTTAGGTGGTCGAGGGGTAGTAGAGAAAGTGCTGTAACTTGTGATACCGTCAAGTCCTGAAAACATTCGCATCATTCCTGTCGCCTTGGTTGTTGTTGTTGTTGTTGTTGTTGTTGTTGTTGTTGTTGTTGTTGTTCAATCGATTTCCTCCACTGCCGCCCATTCCTTTCAGGACCCTATGCATGACGAATGGAAGAAGACCGTAAGTGTGAATGGTTCTATCATGTTGCGAATAGGACCGACAAAAAATCCTCAATGTTACCATACCGTAGTTAGTATCGCAGATAATTGCTTTCGTATGCTATTATACTTATCAAATGGCTATGTTGATGACCCCAATGACATCTCCACGAGATTCCTACAGACTGAATATGAGGAAAACCTACTGTTGCAAACATACACACATAAAAACATGACATTTAGTGTTCATAGTTAAGACAAAGTTGTGCGCCTACCATTACACCTTCAAATAGGAGCACAATGAGCGAATCGATCGAGATAGTTGAAAGAAAGAAGGAGCAAAAGAAAGTTGGTCCCCTGGAGTGTAGACATTTTTATTTGAAACCCCGCTATTCGCCAGCCACCAAGCCTGTACTTGAGGAGCGGGGAATTTATTTTTTGTTTGTTTCTTCCTCTCTCTCCTCTTTCATTATAGAACATGTTTTTGTCAAAGTGCCGCCCCTTAGTATCACGCTCCGTGCGTCTTGTTCATGGTAAAGCCATTATGCTCTTGTCGTGCTCATTCGAATGACTCAATTGTCTCCATTATAGTCTCTCCCACCGTCTCACTCTTCCACAGCCAACGTATCCTTCAACAAGCCGTAAACACCTCCGCCAGCACCTTTGATGAATCTTCGTTCCCCTCCAATGTTGACACCGCCAACACCAGCAAACCCAATGCGGCTTTATATGCGTTCGGCAGCCGTATCGGTCTTCAACATACATTGTCCCCTGAACTTTTACAACAAGCTGTCACCCATGCCACATTTGACGCTACACACAACAATCAAGCCCTCTCCTTTGTCGGCAAGCAAGCGATTCTTTACTACACCACTGAATACCTACACTGCAAGTATCCCGACTTGCCCGTCGATGCATTCAAGTACATGACCTCAGTTTACACTTCCGCCAAGGCCATGACAGTTCTGGGTCACCAACTTGGTTTACAACATGTTATGCGCTGGGAACGTCCTCAGGTAAGAAAGAGCACAGATCTACAGACCGACAGGGGACTGGAACGTGGATACTAATAAGCACTGTATTGCATTCAATAGGCGATCGAGGATAGCGTGATGGATGGTCAAGGGTATGCGATCTGCAGCTGTATCAATGCGTTGGTAGGTGCGGTGTATCAAGAACAAGGACCCGAGGCCGCCAAGAAAATGGTCCACGATTATATCATCAGCAACAAACAAGTCGATCTTCATGCAGCATTCCGGAGGATGGAGGCCAAACGTCACCTGAGCGCCTTGTTGGTCAGATCCAAGAAATCACCTGCCGTCTCTCGCCTGCTATCTGAAACTGGCCGCAAGTCAAGTTCGCCTGTCTTTGTCGTCGGTGTATTCTCAGGGGGTGAAAAGCTCGGTGAAGGGTTTGGTAGCTCCTTGAAGATGGCCGAACATCGTGCTTGCCGGGACGCTTTGGTGCGTCATTATGCCCAGGAACAAAAGGACTACATCTTGCCTTCAGACGCTCATCGTGTGGAATCTTATGTGCCTCCTGTCTTGGGTGATACCGAAGCTATTGTTTAGATTGCTCTCCTCCTAGCATTTATTAGTATAGACTCTTTTTTCTTGAATCATCCTTATCATCAGTACACTCAAATGTTTACTCCCATTGCTCTCTGTTACTATCATCTTTGTACATTTTGTGTCAAATAAAATCACCTCTTATGAACTGGACAAACTCTGTATGGCCGATCTAATCTTTTAGGTACTTCTTCTTTTGACTGACTTTATGCACTGAGTTTCACTTGAACAATGCATTTAACATACTATTGTTGATCAGAAATCTAATAAAGAAAGGCTATGTTGCTCATTGGCATAATAACATTCGAAAAACAGGTTGATTGGGACATTGGCAGATCATTCATGCACTTTTTTTAGGCACATCGATTTTGAAAACCCGCCAACAGCCTGAAGGTGTGGAATTTTGCGGCGAGAGAAAAAGTCCGCGGGGTTTGAATTGTTAAGTCTAATCCTGGCGCACCGGGTGATTTGTAACGCTACAGAACAGAGTCTTCAAGATCACTCGAGCTTACGCAAAAAAACATAGTCATAGGGATGGGTTCAAGTAAATTTTTATTGACTAAGTAAGACTATGTTTGAGCTACATGTCCTAGTGGGTGGCAGTGAATCAGGGCTTGTCATGGAGTGACTAATCTAGTGTGATGAGCTAAGGAAAAGAGAGAAGGAGAGCGGACCAGTGTTATTTAAAGTTTCAGTAGTAGTAGGTGCTGCGAATGAGCCAAAGGGTAGTGCACTTTGTCGGTACAATGACCAGGGAATCTACACTGGATTGGGATGCACCTAAAAAAAAAAATTCAAGGGTTTCCCCATGTTTTTTACATTTGAAAATTTTAAAAAGGGCCTTTTTGGGCGACATGAGATAGTGGTGGAGTCGGCATTAGCATCGTCGTCGTCTTTATCGCTGTCGTCATCGTCGTAGCCGATCTGGTGTCAAAAGAAAGAGGAACGATGCAAAAGGTAAAAAGTTAGTAATGGTGAGCAAAAGATGAACCTGACGTGGGAAGGGAAGAGTTACCGTTCGTTCGTTCGTTTGATAATCCGTTCGTTCGTTTGTCGTCGTGGAAAAAAGAGAATGACAATGTGGAGGAAAAAAGTAATGACGAGGGGAAGAAGGAGCAAAATAATAGGAGGGGCCAAAAAAAAGTTAATGTAGCCAAATCGGGGGTTAAAATCTAGAGTGCATAGGCACACCTTGTTGGAAGAGTGTGTGGGCAGAATCGTGTTCCTGAGCTTCAATTTGCAGCAGATCCCTAACGTATCAGAATGAGCATGCTACTTCATTTTTAATGCTATGACGTTGACTTACCTTTTGAACTACAAGTAGGCTGGATCAGTAAAGATTGAATGTTGCCAAATAGGATGACAGGGACTCAAATAGTCCCCCCGCCATGTAAGTCCTTATTGCCCTCAAAATTCTGGACACGCCCGCTTTTTCAACCCTGCATGTCAAATCCCATTGCTGGTAGCAAAGCCCACTTGAAGAGTGGTTTATGTTTATTGAAGATAATAGGGGTTATAGATAAAGAGAATTAAGGTATACACAATCTACTATAGAGAGGAGCTATAACTAATGAATAGGTTGTGATTCCAATGTGTCAAGTCCAGCGCCAGCAGCCATTGCTTGAGTGTTTGCAAAGGGAATCTTCAGAGAGTCGGCTAATGATTCTTTAAAGGCATCCGTGTTCATCCAGTCCAAGCCATGTTGGAACATAGTTTTAGCACGATGATAACCTCCGTCAACAGTACCCATGGAAGCATGCAATGTAGCCCGTTTCTTGGTGGAGAAGTAAGCTGCGCGATGGAGAATGTTGCTGTCATAAAATACGGTTTGGCCAGGCTTCAGCGCAACCCGGAGTTGACCAGGCATGTTGTGGCTCTTGGGATCGTTGATGGTGATATCCAATTCTTCGGGAGTGCGTATCCGACGGTGGGAGTTGGGAACCACATACAGGCAATCATCATCGTAAAGTGCCCTGAATGGAAAGCAAGAGGACATGGTGTAGGTAAGCATACTCTCCCCCCCTCCATTCTACATAATCCTGGCTTTGTCAAACTTACGTATTCCATTGGGTGCCATGATGAGGGACGGTAAGTAACTTTTTTTCTTCCTCGGGGGATACTTCAGCAGGTATTGAGTCTCGGTGCCAAGTCAAGTCAAAGTCGTGATCTTGAGGGTTGATCAATAGATTAAACAGTTCTACAAAACAAGGTCAAAGATACTTGGTCAATATCAACCCTTCATTCGTCCAGTATCCCATTTACCAAACTGAAGATTTTCACGACTGGTATCAAGTAGTTGACATATGGCTGCCAAAAGTGTATCCGATCCATACCATTCCATGAAGACTTTCTCGTTTAGATCAGGATGGAGTACATGCTGCACACCCCACACATCATCGCCTTCCGTCCAGGGAGGAAACTGAGTACCAACCAAGCGACTAAAACGTAAAAAAGCAACCATGTTCAGCATCATTCAGTGCATTCATTGACAATTCTCCACTTACCGATGTTTCCATTCCCCTGAGCGAGCTTTGTTGATGATCCGTTCACACGCCTCTTTCAGCGTTGGTAATTGTTCTTCTGTAATGAGATTGTCCACTATTACGTAGCCATTCTTCTTGAGAGCAATGTCAATAGGAACGTTGTTGATGTCAGTTAGCATGTGTTATTTCGTCGAGGATGTAAAGAGGAAGAAAGAGGAACAAGAAAGAAAAAAGTGTCTACGCTTTAAATTATGTCAGCCGATCGGAGATTGAAACAAGCATGCAAGCATTGATGGGAACTTTCTGAGTGACATGAACTATCGTATGATCAAATCCATTTCCTCATGATCACCAACGGCCAACCTTATAGTAACGGGTTATAGTTTATCATTATGTAACATCACGTTGATGAAGTAATCCCTTTTTCTTTCTTTTGAATGCTCCAAGAACGGAGTGATTTGCAGCCTCCAATGCAGACAACCAAACGGCTGCCGATTTTTCAAACCCCGCCTTTTTGAAAAAAGGATGGAGCCATTCCCATGAAAAGGGGGAATGCTACAGACAGAACCACCGGGACAGAGCCAATCTGTGTATGCTGAATTTTGCAAATAATAAGGACTGATATGGCGGGGGACTCTCTGAGTCCCTGACTTGAGTCCTGGGCGTAGCTGGGACTCAATTCGAAATGAAGATAACCCCCCCGCCAGGCACAGGAATGATCTTACTCTTCTCATCGGGAATCGGTCGGCAGCCTCTCTTCTCCTGGTATCAGGTCCAACAAAAAGACAGATATCAATTGCGGCTCATCAGCTCGTACTGTATGGCGGGTAACATGGATCAAGTACGACGCCAAGGCCGATGGAACAATGCAACGATGGAGGGCATATCTCACCAGCCTTCCAAGAGAAATGATGCGATCAATGGCAGGCTTCCACATCAATGGTTGATCCTTTTATCTTGCACGTGCCGCCCTTAACCCACCTACCAACCTCTGCAAGAAGTTGTTCTCGGCGATCGACGAATGACATGACCGACTGGCGGCGACAGAACTCTGTCCTGGCGATCCTATTCAACCTACCGTCGCTGAACATGCATTTGTACAGGTGATCATGATGCTCAGGAAGACTTTTATACAAGACTCAGTGCTCATGATGGAACTCCACCCCTGCCATCCCATTTGCCAACATTCAATCTTCTCTGATCCAGCCTATTTGCCATTCAAAAGGAAAGTCAGCATCATAGCATTAGAATATAGTAGAGTGCTCGCACTGATATGTTAGGGATCTGTTGCAAATTGAAGCTTAGGAACACGATTCTGCCTACACACTCCTCCAACAATGTGTGCCTATATGCACTCTAGATTTCAAACCCCGATTGGCTATAAGATTTTTTTTTTTGCCCGTCCCTACCATTTCGCTCCTTCTTCCCCTCGTCATTACTTTTTTGCCTCCATTGTCATTCTCTTTACTCCACGACGTCAAACGAACGAACGAACGAGCAAACGAACGAACGAACGGTAACTTTCCTCTTCTCACGTCATGCTTATCTTTTGCTTGCCATTAATAACTTTTTGCCTTTTGCATCGTCCCTCTTTCTTTTGACACTAGATCGGCTACGACGATGACGACGGCAATAGGGACGACGACGATGCTAATGACGACTCCACCAGTGCTTCATGTCGCCCAAAAAGGCTCTTTTAAAATTTTCAAATGTAAAAAACATGGGGAAACCCTCGCAATTTTTTTTTAGGTGCACTCCCATTCCTTTGTAGATTCTCTAGCCATTGTACCGATAAAGTGCACTATCCCTTGACCCATGCCCAGCGCCTATTACTACTGATACTTTGGATAACACTGGTCTGCTTTCCTCCCCCCTCTTTTCCTTAGCTCATCACACTAGATTAGTCACTCCATGACAAGCCCTGTATTTATTGCCATCCACTAGGACATGTAGCTTTAACATAGTCTCATTCGGTCAATAAAAAACCTACTTGAACCCATCTCCATGGCTTTATTCTTTTGCATAAGCTCCTGTGATTTTACAGTGTTCTTAGAGACTCTGGTGTGCAGTGGTACAAATCACCCGGCGCGCCAAGCTCTGACACGTCGTCAAGGGAACCAAAAGGGTCGTCAAGGGAACCAAAAGGGCTGTCAAGGGTCCAAAACACTTTTTTGTCTACTCGTCGCTTGGCGGTTTAAACTATGGTGTTGGCACCTTTTGGCCTGACTAGTGCCTGATAGGGCAGACCGCTAGGGTATTAAAACGATGGGATAGGATAGGTGACAATAGATAGGTAGTGGTTTAGGATAAGAGACTAGAGACATAGGTGATGGGGTAAGATATGATGGATCAATAGGTGGGCGACACTATGCGTTTCATTTAGCGTTTGAAAAATTCGGCGGCCTTTTAATTTTCCGAACTGGAGGATGCCAGGAACACCTCGTTCTTGTGTAGACAGAGTTCCAAAGGCAAAGAAGGCAAGTCAAAAAGCGGGATTCATTCATTCATACACCTTACACAGGGTGAAATTCATATTGTACGCTAAAATTTAAGTCAAGCAAGAGCAACAGCAGTGGAATCTCGACTTTCTTGGCTCAAGTTTTGGCCTTAGGAGTCAGTACAGTAGTCATTAAATGGTTTCAAGTAAGTTTTATTGAGTGAATTAGTATATATAGGATGAGACTATGTTTAAGCTATACGGGGGAGGGGGGCAGGCTGCGAAGGTATGTACAAGACTTGGAATGACCAACCTAATGTCATGACCAAGAGAATAAAGGGAGAGGTGAGCAAACGGGTGGCGCAAAAAGTGTCAGTAGTAGCCGGCAAAGGAGAGTAGGCACTCAAGTAGCGTTGTTTGACAGTGCAATGGTTACTGAATCTACATTGGCAAAGTGAGTGCACCAAAAAAAACATTGCACGTTTCCCCCATTTTTCGTATTTTATTGCGTCCATTCCTAGCCTAATGCCACGTCCATCCATTCCTGCTGCCAGAGAGCCGAGATCCGTTGCCATCCCATTTGATCAACTAGGAAAAAAAAGATCAATAATGCAAAAGGCAAATGTTAGCCATGGCAAGACTTGGATGGACAAGATGGGGAGAAGGAGAGAGTTACCCTGAGTTCGTCGTTCAAGGTTGTTTTATAGAAAGCGAGTCGTTCGTGGTGCGGTGATAATGTTGGTGGAAAGAAAAAAGTGAAGAAGAAGTAAAGAAGAAGAAAATAAAGGGATTGGCGGGAAAAAGTGATACTTATATCATGTTCAAACTCCGACGGGCGGGTTCTTTGTACACAGTTGCTAAAGACATGAGGATGTTAGATGTAGACTTTATTGTGATAAGTGGCCTTGATTCCAATTGTAATGACTAGGATACAGTGTGTATATGTGAAGGGCTAAAATTGAGGGGTCGTTCTGATTTACGGAAGAGGTGACATACACATATTCAAAGTGGCGGAGGAGAGATGGAGGGAGTAAACCGACACTATCTAATTTTTAGCTTCGATCTTGAATTCTTGGGAGACAAAGTCGCATACAACGTCGGCGTCTTGATTGCTTGTGGTTTCCACTCTGTTCAAAGAAAATAGGTTGAGGACATGGTAAAGCAAGAAGAGATCATGTATGATTTACTTACCTGTATTGATAAGTAGCAGAAGGATCAATATGTTCTTGAGGAATGATGATATGATCCTTGAGAATGAAGGCATCACCGATATCTTCAACACCTTCCCATGCATTTTGGACCAAGACAGGAGCTTGACCATTGACAATCTTGTAGAGATCGACCTTCTTCAGTTCATCGGTTTGAGAAGAGGATTCACGCTTGATAGAGACCCGCGAGTGATCACCTTCCTTGAAGACAGCATCCTTTTGAGGGTATTCAATCGTGAGACCAAAGCAGCCCTTGCTGTGCTTGGGGTTGTAAGTTTCTTCATCATCCAAGTTTTCAGCATATTCAGTCAAACCAGCAGCATTGGTGTGGCTCCCAGTGGTGACCTTGAATGTGTGAGATGTTTTCAAACAGTCAGGGCCATGCATGCCATTGACTTGGTTGGTAACCCAAACACTAATTCAGAAAGGGGAAACATGTCAATGTCTTATTTGGACGATCTTCAATTTGAGTAACATTCATGATATTCATTGTTGCTTACCGATAGTAGTATTGACCAGCAGCTGTGTTCTTGGGGATAGCATCGTCGATAGAGGCAGCAGTCTTCAAAGGTTGGCTACCTTTCCATACGTTTTGAATGTACTTGGCAGATCCGTCCTTGGCAACAGAGTATAGCTATGAGAATGAGAATGGTCAAAGAAGGGAGTGAGTTTTAACCGGGAAACACTGTTGATGTGGGGTTCTCTATCTTACGTCAAGACCAGTGATGGTTTTTTGATGAGTGTCATTGGGTTTGTTAGCTGTTTAACAGAAGGGTCAGTGATCAGTATCTGATAAGGGTCCAGAACCTTACATGGCTCGGTCTATTATCTTATACTTACTGACACTGATGTGAGCTTTGCTACCCGCAACAAAGGCAGCCTTTCCATCAGGAGTAGGTACAGAAAGACCTTTAAAAAAGATAGCAACAAGTTAGTAAAACATAGGGTTATGATAGCACTGTATGTTTGCACCACGCTCTGTTCCCCAGCTCCTTACCATCGCACCACTTCTTCATGGCGGACGCATATTCATCAGCATTGACAGTGGCCATAGCAGTAAAAAGCAAAACTGTCGCAGTAGCAATGGAGAACTTCATGTTGTATAAGACGTAAAGGGGATAAGGAATGGGTAGGAGAAAGGAAAGGAAGTAACGAAGGAAAAGAGAAAGGCAAAAAAAAGTGGTGGCGATTAAAAGGCCGGAGTTTGAAATTGGTAGCACCTACAATTACCGAGAGTCCCATTTTGATTGGTGATCTTTTAAAATAGAACAGCTCTTTGAGAAACCGAGCTATTCTTATTCTTCACCATTGTTCAAAGCGCTCGAGGATCGACGATCATAATGTAGAGGGAGCAATACTTGGTTGTTTGACATCTTTGCCATGCCAGCTGTCGGATGTTGCCTTCCTCATCACAAAGAACAGCAGAAAGTAACTTCCTATCTTTCGCTGTCACTCTATCGAAAGTAATCCAATCAAAACGACCCATGAAGTGCTCAACTCTCTTGGTCCCTGTCTCTCGCTCGACCAAAAAGGCGTTCTGAGTTGCACCTCGGAGCGGCGTTTGAATATGATTAAGCGCAGAGCAAAGAGAATGAGCTGCCCGGCCCTTCTGTCTTACGCCCTATCTCTTTCATCTACGTCAAGGTATATCATATATCTGATTGTGTGGATTACATCCATTAAATGAAATGAACTGGTTTGATCATTACATGTCGTAAAGCATCATCGGTCTGTCGAATTCCCAGGAACGTACAAAGATGGTGGCATTATGCTTAGTCTTTCTTCATGAACATTCTACGTATTGTACCGGTATCTATCGTCTACTCACAACTCCATTCACATCTGTAGCATACATATTCTCTTGCATTGACGGGCAGCAGACAATGGCTGGGTCGTACAAGGGTCTCGCATTAATGGCCACCTGCAAAATCAGGGCATGTCTGGTGTGGCTTGGGCGGAGTTTCAAACTGTTTTTTTCTAGTCCAAGGGCTCAAGGTTGTTTGAATTTCTTCTTTCTCTCTTTTACTTAACATTACAAAATGAAGTTGAAACAACTCAAGGTGCGACCTAAGAAGCTGTTAGAATCTAGTCCATGCATTGTTGAGATGGGCGCTCTATTCGAATGCTGGGCTTCTGCTGGTATTGACGACAAGCGATGTATCACAACTGCCAAATCCTTGACTGATTGTTTGGCCAAGCCGGTAAGACCTGACTTTTGCTTTCAACACCTTTTTAGACGATATCCTTTCTAACAATACCTTTTACTTCTTCGTTTAATCTCATGTATGGACGACGTGACAACAGGTGAAAAAGACGAAAAACCAAAACACCATCAACTACCATCTGG
>LT555011.1:7635-28238 GCA_900079185.1 Absidia glauca
TTATCACCATTCCCCCGCTTGAGTAGAGCCATGGGGTCTGTCGTATCCCATAGACATTTATGTAAATAGTTAGTCATAGAAATCATTAGGTGATTGTACCAAGAAGGACAATCAATGTAAAAGGGGTAATCCCTATTGGGATACTAGGCATAGTCTATTCTAATTTCACAGTCAACGTTACACTACGTCTTATTTATCAGAGAGGGTTTTTCACATCAGAAGATGTTTTCCCTCTCACCCAATAAAGAGTACCACCTTGTCTCAGTACTTACGCACTCTTAAACACAACAGGGTCCACATTTCAACGTGGTTGAATCTCAATTCTAATGGGATGTGCATCCTCGTACGGCTTTCCTAAGCAGACCGTTAAAGTTCCAAGGCAGGTCATTCACTAGGCTAATGGCCGTTCACCATCACAGGCCCTCACCATTCCCGCGCTTGAGTAGAGCCATGGGGTCCACATTTCAACGTGGTTGAATCTCAATTCTAATGGGATGTGCATCCTCGCACGGCTTTCCTGAGTGGACCGTTAAAGTTTCAAGTCAGGTCATTCACTAGGCTAATGACCCACCCACATGTAATGAATCGATCCTCACATCAATCAATCCCTTGTCATATAGCCTTTTCCTACCTTAATAAATCTATGCCTCACCCTCCTTCCTCTTTTCATTAATCCCGTCTGGGTTTGAATCTTGCCATCCTTATATAAGCAGATCCAACCACCACCTCAATAAAGACCCATTCGATTATCACATAACCATTCGGATTATCATCCATCCTATGACCATCTGGTTGTTTATCTCTCCCTCTCCAAATCCTCTTCTTGAGATCCATCCTTGACTTCTGTCTTCCTTGTGCTTTCCGCCTTTTTGCTTCCGTGCTTTTGTGAATCTTCCCTTTGATTCTTCCTTGGCTCTGTCTTCCTGCCTTCTTGCTTTTCTGTCTTCCTGCTCCCTTGTTCCTCTTCCTGCCGATATCGTCTTGCTCAAGTATGATCCGTGTTATTTAGTTATCATAGAATCAGTTGTTCTAGTACCCTCTATCTTTAGTATCAGCTCCCTCTACTATTGATCTCGATCGAGTCAACTTTCTTCTGTCACTTTTAATCGCCGACTCCGATCTCTTTTAATGTAAGCTCCCTTCATTGTCTCTCCCTCACTTACATTGTCTAATCAATCCCTGTTCCCTTTTTTTGTATTAATAGGCCTAGTTGTGTTTTGTCTATTCCAAGACATTCTATACCTTCCCTTCCTCTCTCGCTCTCTCCTGAGTTCCGTTCTTCACACCACATCACAGACCACCACCATTCCCGCGCTTGAGTAGAGCCATGGGCTCCACATTTCAAACTGGTCGAGTCGCAATTCTAATGGGATGTGCATGCTCGTAAAAAGTGATACTTTTCATGGAGTATGAGCCATCCTTTTTATCAAAAACGGCGTTTGAAAAAAGCTTGATTTTCTGAACTGGAAGACGACAACAACGCATGGTACTTGTGTAGATGGAGTTCAAAAGACAAAATGATCAAGTCGAAAAGTGAGATTCCCTCAATCATGCACTTGACACAGAAAAAAATCCTTTTTCGTACACTAAATTCAAGTCAAGCCCGAGCAACAGCAGCGGAATCTCGGTTCCCTCGCTCAAGTTTGGCCTTAGGGATCGAGACGGTAGTAGTCAAGAGGATGGTTGAAAGTAAGCTTTATTGTGTAAATTAGACTATAATCAAGATCTATATGGGGGAAAGAGGCAGCGCATGAATAAGCGCGGAATGTCAAAGGACTTGGAATGGCTAACCTAGTGTAATGAGCTACGGATTGAAGAAAGGGAGAGCTTGCCAGTGGTACTGAAAGTATCAGTGGTGTTGGGTCAAAGGGGCAGACAGACCCGCAGTGAAGTTTAGCGGTGCAATGGCTACAGAATCTACAATAAAAACATAGTTCGTGTCAAAGGGGGGGGGCATGACAAAGCTGACGGTAAGAAAAAAGAGATGGGGAAGGAAAGAAGAAGTAAAGAATAGAGATTTGTGGAAAAATGGAGACTTGAAGCGTTTGCAGGATACGCCGCCGTGCCTTCGGCGGAGTTTTGTGAGCTTTCGCACAGAAATGACGTTCATTTGGGGACGAACTTTAAGTCGGAGTTCCAATTGATGGTGAAGATATTGGACGGCCCACTTGGCGCTTGGCTATTTTTCCTTCCTCTTTTACTTTTCATTCACAACTCTCTTCATCAATATGCCGGTAAAGTATACGTTTAAAAAGAGAGTTGGGGTCCATTAACCCACTACATCATCTCTCATCATATGCGTGCGGGTATGGGGCTACTCTAACGACTCGACTAACATTCTACCTGTCTTTTTTAACACTTTGTCCATCTTGACATAGGCCTACCACTCCCAATTCAATGATGGCGACTACCAGTCGTTTGGCAACATGTATGCTCTACCTATCAAAACCAAATTCAGAGGAAATGCGCCCATGGGTAAGCCAGAAAAGAGAGAAGCAACCATGGATGGTCATCATCATGTGTACTCACCCTACTTTTTTTGTCCTCCACCAAAGCCGATCCCTCTACGGACGATATCATTGACGAAGCTATCACGTTGTTCCGTGCCAACTGTCTATTCCGCAACTTTGAAATCAAGGGCAATGCTGACCGAGTCCTGATCTACCTGATTCTCTTCATCTCCGAGTGCTTGCAAAACCTCAACAAATCGACCCCACAAGGCAGCGCTTTGAAGAATCTTAGCACCCTGGCCGTCTCCAACTTTTCGATTCCCGGTGACCCAGCTTTCCCTCTCAACGCCATGTACCAAACGCCCAGCGATCGTGTACAACTAGGTAAGTGGTCGTATGTTGGATAGAGAGAAGGGGAAGAGAAAAAGGTGAACTGATGCGTCGTTGTCCTTAGATCAAATGCGCCAATACATACAGCAACTTCGTCAAGAACTGGTCCTCCGATTGGTGGAAGCGGTGTATCTGGATGGGCTTCCAAGCAAATGGTGGATGTGTTTCCAAAAGCGCAAGTTTATGAACTTGTCTCTTTGATGGATAACGTGGTCTATTACAGTGCATGACAAGACTCCTAATAAAGCTATCTCTTTTGTGTATTGTGTATTATCTTGCTGTTTGAATAAAAGTGATATTGATCTTTTGAAGTGAATAAATGGGTTAAAATGGAATAATCAGATCGTCTTTTTTATTGATTACAACGGGGGTGACTATGGGATGGATAGCTAGGATACAATGATGTGCGGGGTATATGCTACAGCTATAAAACACTAGACACTAGTTACTAATGACACCACTAATGATACCATAGCCCAAAAGGATGGTGATGATGCCGGCAATGATGGAGGCCGGTACCCCACATAAAACAAAGTCCTTGACGGTCAGGTACGGTTTTCCAGTAGGGTCCTCCAGCATAAATGCATTCATATTAGGGAATCCAGAGATAGGTAGCCCCATCGCCACCGAACTGACAAGACCTGTCACCTAAAAAGTAACATATGATCAGTACACCACGCATGACAACCCTACTAGGGACCTTACCATGACCAAAAGATTAGGATGAGGCGGTGACAGCTTATCCCCGATTTGTTGGACAATGGGTAAGATGATTAATGCGGCCACAGTATGGCTGACAAAGGTGGCAAACACCAAAACGATGATACCAAATATAAATACGATAGCCAAAGCGCTCAGATGATCGACACCATTAGCAATACGGTGACCTATGATATCCAGCAGTCCAGAGCTTTGAACAGCCTGTCAAAAAAAGCAAGTCAGTACATGACCCCATCCACTTCCCTACTACTTACAAATCCGAGTGCCATTCCGCCCTGAGCCAAAATCACCACTGGCCATAAAAAGTTATTCAGATCGGTCTTGGCCAAGACCCCGGTACCAAAGAAGAGAACAAAAGGGATGGCAGCAATGACACCATTATCACCCCAAAAGTTTTGGATCGCCGTTTCACTACACCACAATCCAATGGTTGCTAGGCAGATCACTGTGACGAAGATCTGGGTCAAACTAGGGAAGGCCAATTCTTGCGCTTTGACCGTATTCAGGCGTGGTGTGATACGATGGGGTTTGAAGTAGAGTAAAAGACAAGCCCAGGTAGTAACAATGGTGATGATCGCAATGGGAAGGGATGCTGCAAACCAATTCCCCCACCCTGGATTGGGCTGCATGATGTTGATCGTGATAATGTTTTGTGGTGAGGAGATAGGCGACGTCAATCCGCCAATACAGCTAGCCAAGGCAATACCCAAGATCAGACAAGGTCCCACCGTTGAGTTGGGTGGTAAAGTTCGAAGTATAGGCTAAATAGAGAGAGATGAGTGATCTGATTTCCCGTTCCTGAATCCACTTTTACCTCTACTAACGTAGTACACAGGACAGGTGTGGCTACATTGCTGATCCACATACTGAGAAAGGCCGCCAGGTACATGTTGACGAGAATCACCACCGAGGGTTTTGTTCCAGCACGAGAAAGGACCACCGAAGCAAAAGCTCGAGCAACACCATGTTTACTCAGGGCAGCGGCGATCGTAAATCCACCCAACAGCACCATGATCGTCCCATTAAACATACTCTGGAACACCATTTTCGCAGCGGTTTTTGCATCCACCAAAGAGTCGCCTTGCTTGACTATATCCATGGGTGGAATCAACAGGACTACCAAATAGGCCGTGGCATAGATAGGTAGCACCTACCACATACCAAAGAAATCGATCAGTACCCTCTCTTTTTCCCTCCGCCTATAACTTTTCTTACTTACTTCCAAAGCCCACATGATAGCAGCAAAGAGCAAAAGACCAAGGCACTTTGACGCCGGCACATCATCAAACACATCAATGGACATAAAGACAGCAAACGGAATAACGGCAATGACCATGAAGACCAACCTTCGCAAGGCACTTTTAGAGACAAACCACCCCCACGGCAGTCTGTAGCCATCCTGGACATCAGAGGCATGGGCATCAAAGGTAAGCCGTTCCTTGCTGACAAGATCCTTCCACACCGTCGTCCGTTCGAATTGGATATGGTCGCGCATATGCAGCTTGAGTTCCCCAGTGGCGGCATGTTGATCCCCGTTCGTAAACACCGCGGCATACATATCACGCACAAGCACAATCGCCCGTTCCAGCTCGGCTTGTTGGGTAGGCAAAAACGGGTCCGAGGTCGTCACCATCTTTTCATAGTACGTCTTGCGCAAGTCAGAGTCCGTCACCTTGTCCCACTTTTTCAAAATCTTGTCAAAGCCCGTGCGGTTAATGTCCACATATGACTTGAGTTCAGAGAGCGCAATGAAGGTCGCTGCACACCGGGCGCGGAAGTTGTAGTATCGATTGAAGGTGGCGAGGTCATGGCTGTCGTCAATAGTGAAGCGGGGTACCCGTTGTCCCCCAAAGCCTTGCCAGAATCGTTGTTCAATTTGATCCTTCACCGTGGTTGATCGTCGACGAAGAGGCTGGGGTTCATTGAAGGTGGTGGTGGAAGGTTGATGAGGAAGCATGCCCACGGAGTTAGATCGACGTTTCTGGGTTTTGTCAAGTTGATCATCGTTTGGAAGGCGGGTTGTGTGAGAGTGATGGGTGTGGCTCTTTTGTAGCGATGGATGGATGTTTTCTTCGTCTTCAGTGGCACCCTCGATGAATTCAGTGGTTACTTGCGAAAGAGAAGGGTCGCCACACAAAATGGAATCCAGTCTTTTTAAATCATAGGGGCCCGCTTCGGAGTTTGAAATTGACAAAGGTATGCCAAATCCGTCAAACTGTTGGCGCAGGGTGCTTGCGTCTTGCAAGATCTCCGTGGACTTTTTATGGAAAAAGTCGGTAATCTTGTCGAGCTGAATGTCCAGCTCCTTAAGAAACATCTCATTGTCTTCTTCAATCAGCTGTTCTCTTTTCGCTGTTCCTTCTCCATTCTCTATTGAACTTTGATTTTGAGTGTGTCTGTGAGGCGGCTCCGTTTGGGATTGTACTCGACTCCTTTCGATCTTGTATACAATCTTCTTGAGATGATCATAACTATTTTGGTTTAGTAAGTTACTATTTGATAGCTACATGCCGTCCTCACTTACTCTATGTAGTATTCAATCCAATCAGGCACCGCATTCAGAATCAATGAATGAGAGAACTTCATCTCTAGAGTTGTAGAAATGAGTGGGTGGAGCTTACAAAGAAGAACTGATTACTTTAAACAGACCTTCTAGTCTATAGGTACAGGGGTTCGAGCCATCCGAGACCAGGTTTAGCATTTGACAATGCAGGAATTACATTTCCAACTCCGCGCGCATTGATTCTTGTTGGCTGCCAAACTTATTAAAACTCCGCCTTTGTAAAATGGATGGACCTCCCCATGAAAAGAGCCACTTTTTCTACTGAGTGAGTTTTCAAATTTCATATGAATAAAGGTTTGAATTTTACCTATCTAGTGATGTACCGGATGTTGGGTTTTCTTGAATAGATTGCTACCTTCAGGCGCTTTCCAACCGATCGCTGTTTTGGGGCTTTGTGCATTGTTCACTGACGCAATACAACATAAATATGGTCTGTTATAGATAGCATTCGATAGGTATTGATTGCAGATTTTACAATGTCAAATTTGAGAGTGGGTTCTCCATCTAGACTTTGAGAAATGATGGCAACTCTTGACAAAAAATTGGGGCAGGGACCGCCATTTGAAGAAAGGGCAGGCCATCCACTTGGAAAAAGTCCAACTTTTTTGGATCTCATTTATTTTGTAAACGAGGTGGACAACCCACCTACAAACTTTACATGGACTCAGAGGTGCTTCTTATCTGTTGACTGATACCAAGGATGCTTGATTTCCTTGGATGGCTTGCGGCTTTTGGTACCACTCCATTCAGTCGCTTTTAGGGGGTTTCTCGTAGCGTTCACGGCCGCATACAACATAAAAGTACTGGTTTCTGGGTATCCATCGACAGATATGCATTGCATCGAGTTGTCGCAGCGCTTAAAAAACAATGGAGGTCAAAAGTTCACATTATTGAAAAAGTTCAGATTTTTTTTATTCAGCCTCCGCCATTTGAAGAAAGGACAGACCTTGGAAAAAGTTTCGCTTTTTTGGACTCATTTTTCTTGTGAACGGGACGGACAACCCAACTTCAAATTTGGCATAGACACAGAAGTGCTTTTTATCTATCGACTGATACCAAGAAACGTGGGTTTACACGAGTAAATTGTCTATTTTGATACCACTCTAATCAGTCGCTTTTTGTGGGCTACTTTTAGCGTTCATGGTGGTATACGACACAAAAGTGCTTGTTTCTAGGTATCAGTCAATAGATATGCACGGTAACTGGGTGCCTGTGAAATTTGACGGGGAGTTGTCAATGCAGGTTCTGAGAAATGAGAGACTCTTTACAAAAAATTGAGGGGTTCAAAACCGATCAGTTTCCAAAAAGCTCAAAATTTTAAAATCTTTCAAACCCCACCATTTTGAATGAACAAACAACGAGGACCGCTCTCTCGATCATCGCTCATCCACGGCATACCACTGTTGTAGGAAGATTATTGAGGCATAAAGTCATCATTGTGGGTAGCGATCTGCATTAGCCAAGTACCTTCACCACCGTTATCACAAGCTACTCGATCGAGAGATGAGTTGGCTTTCCTTGCCCAGGCGCTTTATGGACCTGATGATCATCACATCTTTCACACACACACACACACACACACACACTATGACACTAAAAAAGGTAACCCCATTCTCTTTTAAGCGATGATGAAGATCTATTCTTTATTTTCATATCACGTACACAAAAGTAGCAAATGTCGTATAGGTCTAAAACAAGGGAAGAGGTGTATAATAGTCTAATAACACAATGGAGATGTTGTCCAGCAGCAAAAGTACCCTAAATGTCATCGAAGAGTCTATGTTTTTTCAACCTGGATCCATTCAACAATGGCTATGTAGCAAAACAGAGAGGGTGTTAATGAGAGGGAGAGAATGACAGCTGGTTGATGACAAAAAGGGGCTTCTTACCGAGGATGGGAGCTTTTTCCGTTTCCTATCATCATTGGAGTCACTGTTGTAGTCAGACGAGCTTGGTGAAGAACCCATCCTAAGGAGAAGAAGAGTCTATCAGCCTGGATGAACGATTTTAAGCTTTACCTACCGTCGGATAGCAACACGGCTTGATTGACGACCCGCGAGACCGAGACACTTTTCCAAATGGGGAGCATATCGAGTGGAAGCGATCATCTTTTGACAATTGACACATTCATAGGATGGTAAGTTGTTGACATTGTAACTTTTCCCAAAGATATCACATCCAGGCTTTTGTACTATAAAAAGAAGGGGGAAGTGGGGTCAAGTACATGATCTGATCCCTCTCAGTAGACACAAGCCTTACCATGATGCCGACAGGTTGTTTGACAGATCTGACAGGTATCATATGATTGCTTGATATCTTTGTGCACATCAGCCAATACATCATACACACATTCATCCATCAGATCCCCTAAGAGAGACAAAGCCTAACCCCAATTGTTCCTTTAGTATGTATGCTCCGCCTGTTTATCTTTTTGTTTTTGTACATACCATGGCCGCTACCGACATGTTCGTCCTTGGCACCTTGGCATCCCCTTTTGTCTGGAGCACCGCTTGTGTTTTCTGCAGATCGTCAATCTTGGCGTTCTGATCCTTCAAGAGTTTCTTGAAATATCTACAACCACAATGGAAAAGAGCTAGGTTAGTCCCTCCCCCCTAAGGATCCTTTCCTTCTCTGGCTTGATGGCTTACGAGTCGTATCCTTCTGAGGCACTGTCATTGTCTTGCTTAAGCTTGTGCATGTTCACAGGGTGAATGGAGGAGTGGAAGGCAAATGGATGGATGACAAATTAACAAAAGAGAGAAAGAGAGAAAGAAAGAAAGAAAGAAGATCAGCCGAATAAATATGTGTCGGGGAAGAGAAAAAAGAAAAAAGCAAGGAGAGAAAACTCCGACCTGCACTTTAGTATGAGAGTTCTGATAGTTGCAAAAGCTGATCTTCCCTGCCCCTTTCTCTTTCTTCTTTCATAGCACGGGGATCTATAACAATCTGTCTACTTCCAGAACGGAGAATAACCCACAGGAAGAGCTGGCAATGGAAGTCGGCTGAGTTTGAATAGTGAGTCTGGACAAAGGAGGAGGACGATATGATCGATCTATCTATGAGGTAAGTTTTTCATGCTCAGTTCTGTATGCATTACTATCTTCTCGTCTTCTCTACTTTTACACGGTTGTACTAACAAGGAGTAGGCGGACCTGTTACCATAAACATCAAATGTATTCCGGCATAGATTCTGCACCAGCAAAGTGATTCCTTCACCTATGCGAAATGTCTCGACGGAGTTTGAACTGTGTGTTTTAAGCTCCTTTTTGGGGGGTTGCTATGGAAGATCAAGATCAAGGTAAAAGGTAACGTATATTTTATTTGTAGAAAGCAGAATGGTAATATAAGAGAGGACGAAAAGAGGCTAATGTAGCAATAAGAAGAAGATGTTAAAAGTAAAAGTCTAGTAATAGTAGTAGTAAGAGTCGTAGTCGTTGTAAAAACAGAAGGTAAGAGAGGGGGGGTACCATATATTCAATGGATCGGCACTTCTTGCTTCTTGCCACCAAACTTGAACATTTTGCCCAAAGAGAATTTCAAAGAGGAAGACGAGGAGGACGACTTTGTTTTCCAAATACGTTTGTAGGTATCCTAAACAAAGAGATGGGATCAGTGGATTTGCTTCACATAGGATCACATGCACTACTTACCAAGTAAGAGATCTGGGGTTTGTTGAAAGCACCTCGACGATTGGTACGAATGTAGGCGACGGCATCCAAAGGTTCCATCCCGAGTTCGATAAGAGCAATGGCAACCAATACAGGGGCTCTTCCCAAGCCAGCTACGCAATGGACAGCAATTGTCGGTCGCAGCGATTCGTTGTCCTTGATCTGTTGTTCGTGGCTGTCGATCAATCCAATCCATTCCCGTACCAGAGTGATAGGAGGCTACAAGCATAAACAAGCAACAACCCGGATCAGTCAGTCAGTCTATGCATTCCCTTTCCAGACTTTTTCGTCACTTACAAGTCCACCATCCTTGAAGGGCATGTCATGCACCGTAATGCCTTGCGAGGCAAGTGTGTTGGCGGAGTAGGTTTGTTGGCAGCAGCGGACGACGTCAGTGACATTGTATCGTTTGAATTCTTCCAAATAGAAAGGTAAGGTTGATTCGGTGGGACAGTCGAGGATGAGGAAGCGCAGTGGTGAGTTGGGTGCTTCGATCAACGATAGCGTACGTCCTAAAGGTGAGCCACTACGGGTTTGAGAGTTGACCATGGTGAGAATGCAAGTGTGAGAGTGTGAGAGGTAAGGGGTAAAACAAAAGTAATAGATAAGGAAGATGAAGAGGAGTGAAGAGAGGTAGGGTAATAAAAAAACGAATAAGAGTAAAAGTTATAAAGGGAGAAGGAATAAAGTAGAGTGATGTGTGTAGTTATGGACCAAATTATCCTCCTTCTGTGTCAGATGGATATTGAGCAAGACAGAAAGCAAAGACGCTGCCACCAAAGCAAGATACTTGAGGGAACAGAGTAATGGCGTTATGAGAAGAGGGCAATTGCATAAGTTGGCAATAAGGAAGCGATTGATGAAGGTTTTCCTAGGGAAATGGGAAGGCAAAAAAGAGTAAAGTGTCCTTTTTGACCTTTTGTGTTTTACAACAGACAAAAGAGGGCCGAGATTGCTAGAAAAAAAAAAACATTTAAAGCCTCGATCCTGACCAGTCACATGCGAGTTCAGTTTTCATTCGTTCAAACATTCCCAAATAGATCATTGACTCCGCGCATAAGTTTATTACCAGTAGTATGTATTCGTCTAAAGCCAATTGGGTCGATTGATGGTCGGTATGGACACCAAGTCTGTATCAAACAACTCTATAAACTGTTCATTCAATAGTCGTACTTTGGGGCCAGCATATCGTCGGTATTCTTCAAAGATAGACGTCAGATTCCACCGCTGAAGTTTCCGTAAGCACCCAACGATTGTGCCTATCAACCGCCACAATGTGTGTCAGCCTTCTGTTTTTTCCCGAGGTGCTTTTTTTTTCCCTATCTTGCTTACCTGTGCGATGTCTGCCCAAGTTACACATAATCATCATAGGGTAGTTTCTTGGATTCAGAATCAGTTCCAGCGCTTCCAAGACAGCTTCTTCTGTAATAGGATCCCAAGCGTTGACAGAGGACACCACACCCAAATGATGGAGTTCTATTTCTTGATCATCAATGAAGTCTAGGCTAAAGAAGAATGAAGTGTCAGTGTACGGTGTGTGTTGTTGCTGTCGATACATACAATCGTTGGTTGGGCTCTTCGGGTGCTAACCAGGCAATGTTCTTGAGGGCGAGTTTTTCAAGGAAGGGGAAGTTGAGTTCATTGGGTTGTCCAGACCTGTATAGATCTTCTTCTATCATGCCAAAGTTCTAAAAGATATAAACACAAAGGTCATTGAGCAAGGGGATTCACTTTTCATTGTATTTCAAAGTGCTTATTACAACAGGTGGTATAAAATGTTGGGAGCTCATCGTGTTGATACAAAAGCGAAAGAGAAGCGTCTGGCGGGGTTTGAAATTTCGATTCTGGATTTATACTTTTTCAAGGGGAACCTTTTTTCTTCCAGTCCTTCCTTCCTCTTTCCTTTTCTTTTGAATGGCTCATGTAATCTCCCCCTTCTTACTATAGACAACTAACATGGATGTTTTGTATAATTGTAGCTGTCCATGAAGGATCGTTCTACTGAAGGCATCTTGGTGACCTCAATTATGGCTCTACATCCTCTTTACAGTACTCACTTCTTGCAACTTGATTAGCCACCGTCTTCCTACTTGTACGTCAATATCATGCCACCACCACTCTAGCTTGAAGACGATACTAATGCTCTCTATATCTGAAGTGAAGCTATAGGAATGCTACCCTTCTTAGATGAATACTGCTGGCGTCAAGTCTGGTTTATTTCTTCTTGTATGCTCGGACTGGTTGCACTCTTGTGTAAGTACTTTGTGCGTAATGTGGAAGTGAACAAATTCATGTATGATGTAATCCCCTTTTGCCTAATACACATGTATTATAACTGGATTGACCTTCTTTTGGATGTATAGTACAGTGGTCTTCATGCAACAAGGTAAAGTAACCAAAGAAAAGCTCTCGGTGTTTTTAAAACTCCGCCTTTAGCGGGGATGAAATTCGTATTTAGGTGGAAGAAGTGCTGGACTTTCTTGCTCCTTCCTTTCTACATCTCCTAAAATATGGTGCGTATAACTAGAAAACAGGATTGGGGATCAAATCGGACGAACGAATTTCAATGGAATGGATAGATGGATCACAATGGAAGGATGGATGATCAACACCAACGGATGGATGGATGGATGGATGGTTGCAACACTTTGGAATGAATGGACCGGACTGCACCAATCGACAACAATCACATGCCTATGGATCCATCTACTCCATTCCTCTCATATTCATATGTGTGTGCGTATTGTTGGAACTTGTTGAACTCATCTCTCTTTGACTATTTGATAGGACTCTTCAAAGACCCCCGTCAAGCTCGCTAGAGTGATCAAGGTTCTCGGCCGCACCGGCTCTCGTGGTGGCGTTACTCAAGTCCGTGTTGAATTCATGGATGACACCAACCGTAGCATCATCCGTAACGTCAAGGGTCCCGTACGTGAAAACGACATTCTCTGCCTCTTGGAATCCGAACGTGAAGCTCGTCGTCTCCGTTAAGCAACAACTCTCACCACTGCATCCCCTACTGGAATAGCTTTTAGCGCACTTTGTCTTATATGCTGATCTCTTGTTTTGGGGGACTCCTCTATTTAGTGAAAATGATATAATAAACATTGTCTTCCTATCTACAACTAAAGTGATTGGGGTCTAGTTTGATTTTATAGATACAATTAAGTGGGAATGGGAAAGGGAAGCTATATAATTACATGGTTTGGTTATGTGAGCAACGGTATCACAGCAACGGTATCATAGCAACGGTATCATAGCAACGGTATCATGGCAACGGCATCATAGCAACGGTATCATAGTAACGGTAGGTGAAGCTGGTCATCGCTGTCAGGGACATCTGTCTTTTACACAACATCGCAAGTTGATCTGTGCCATATGCAATCTTCGCCTTTCAAACACATACATTAGCACATTCTTCCCCTAAATCAGTGAACTCATCACCTCTTCTACTTTCTTTATGTGTATCTTTATGTATTGTATCTCTTAGGTAAAACATAAAGGGGATCTACTGCCTTGACTTCAAGAAAAGTGAGAAGAGGGTTGCCTAATTCGGCTATTATCGGCGTTTGAAATACAGGGATATGCAAAAACTATGGCTCTCTAGAAAATCCCCCTCCATGGTCCTTGCTTGGCAAACATTCAAACGCCGACACGAATTTCCAAGCTACAAAGAATTACCTTTTCGTCAATCCGTTTCTTCGCTTCTTCTTTGCTTCTTCATCACTTTTTTCTTTCCACCGACATTGGCACCGCACCACGAACGACCCAACTTCTATAAAACGATCTTGAACAACGAACGCAGGGTAACTATCTCCTTCTTACTAGCTTGTCCATCTTTGGCTTACCATGACTAACGTTTGCCTTTTGCATCACTACTCTTCTTCTTCTCAGTAGATTCAACAGGCTGGCAACGGATATAGGCTCGCAGGCATTAGGACTATTGGACATGTACTTAAATCAGGTGCACTCACTTTTACAAAATAGATTCTGTAGCCATTGTGCTGCTAAGCATCACTATTTGTTTGCCTACTCCCCTTTGACCACTATCGCTGACGCTTTTGACGTTGATGGGCAGCTCTCCCCTCCTTCGTTCTCTGGCTCATGACAATAGAATAGTCATTCCTACTCTTGTGTAAACCTTTGCAGCCCCTCCCCCTCTATAAAACTTAGCCATAGTCTCATCCAGTGAATAAATCCTACTTTAAACCATCTCGTTGACTTTACTCTTTTAGATATGCTCCAGCCATCTTGAAGAAAGCAGGATGTGAAAAATGTGGGTGGGCGGCCAGTGAAAACATTTGACTTTTTTAGAAACTTTTCGATTCCCCGCTGTAAATGTTTGTAACAAGTGGCCCTGTTTTTCAAAACCGAGATGGACTACCCACTTTCAAATTCCACACACAACAAGATAAAATGCATATCTATCGAAGGGTACCAAACTTGAAGTATGTCTTTGCAGTATGCTTCTCTGAACACTGCACCAAGCCCCAAAACAGCGACCGATTCCAATGGCCCCAAGTTTGGTTATTGATCCATCAAACCCAAACATCCTTGGAATCATTCGGTAGATAAGAGGCACAGCTTTTGTCATGTAAAATTGGAAGTGAGGTTTGTTATCTCTTTTGCGAGAAAAGTCATATCCAGCAGAAACGGACACTTTTCATGGGGGATTGTCTCTCCTTTTATCAAATGGCGGGGTCTGAAAGATTTCAAAATTTGAGCTTTTTGAAAACTGATCGGGTTTGAATACCCCCCCCTTTTTTTTTTGTGAAAAGTTGCTCATTTCTCAGAACCGAGATAGACAACCTACCGTAAAATTTTACAGGCCACATAATACAATACATCTCTATCGACTGATACCAAGAAATATGCATTTTCATGTTGTATGGGTCCATGAACGCTACAAAAAGCCCCTAAAAAGCGACTGATTGGAGTGGTATCAAAAAAACAACAATTTGCTCAAGAAAAACCAAATTTCTTGGTGTTAGTCGATAGATCAAAAACACCTCTGGGTTTATGTTAAATTTGATGGTAGGTTGTCTATTTCGTTCGCAAGAAAATTGAAATCTAAAAAAAGTAGAACTTCATCAAGGTGATGGTCTCCTATTGTCAACCAGAAAAGACGGCAACAGTAGTAGACTCCGCATAATATTAAAACTCCGTTACAGAAGGGCAAAACAGTACGCCTCACGGGGGGCTCGAACCCCCGACCTTAGGATTAAAAGTCCCACGCTCTACCGACTGAGCTAGCAAGGCGAATACACTGCCAATTTTTTAGTGTTTTTTGAAAAAATATTTTCAAAAATTTCAAACTCCGACCGCAGAGGTCCATGGGCCAATCAAATGCGGCGGAGGTTGGATGTTTTTTTGTAAGTGTTTTTTATAAAAGCGGTCCAGTGGCCTTTTTTTCTTCTTTCTTTCTTTCTTTCTTTTTCATTTCTCAATGGACCCATACCGACCAAATCCATATGGTAAGCAATCAGTAGGGACATTAACGTGCGTTAGATTCTTGTTACTTATTTCATTGATTGCTATGATTAGGTTATAGCCCCAGAGGTGGTGGGCCTCGACCTTACCGTCCAAACTTCAATCGACCTCCTCCACCCCATTATCACAACATGCAATTTGGCGGCAACAATGGAGGCTATCCACCACGACCACACATGCCTCCACAATCTGGTCCACCGCCAACCGAACGAAACAAGCTCAACACTCTGTTTGTAGGTGCCATACCCTCTGGCGTTACAGATGAATGGATCGAACATCTTTTGAAGGTAATTGGACTTTACAAACAATCATGGGCGGCTTTTAACTCTTTCGCTTTTGTCATTAGTCGTGTGGGGTGCTACTGGAGTGGAAACGGGTGAAAGATCAGGCAGGCAACCCTAAAGGCTTTGGATTTGCAACATATCACGGCCCGGATAGTGTATTAAGGGCGCTTCGGGTACTGGGCGGAGAAGAGGATTATCAAGGTGTCACACTGAAGGCGCAAGATGGATCTGGGACGGAAAAGAAGCTGATTGTCAAGGCGGACGATAACGTGCGACAGTATTTGAACGGATACAAAGGCTCCAAGGAAGATACTCAATTGGTAATAAGGGTGTGGGATCAAGTGTGTGCTATGATGTGATTAACCATTTCTGATGTGATCTTACATGAACTAGGCTAATGAAAAGGACGAAGACACCAAGGCCGTGGATATTGTGACATTGGCTGTACAGGCGATTGCTGCTGGAAAGGACTTTGGATCAGCCGCTGGTAACGAGCCGTCCCCCTCTCGGCAAACCATGGATTCGACGGATACCCTCAGCAAAGATCTGGCATTCTTACGTGAACGGGCAACACGATCGGAATCACAACAGTCTGATCGTCATTCAGCACACAAACCATCTCAACAGTCCGACCGAAAACCTCGTTGGGAGGACGATCGACGACACGAACCTAAGCACCAACGACAAACCTTCGTACGTGGTCAACCCGAACAACTATCTATCGACGAGTATGATGTTGGAATGGAACGAGACGATGAAGAGGCCGAACAGCGACGACAGGAAAAGCACCAAAGAGAATTAGAAGCCTCCTTCCGTCAGGTAAGTCAAGAGGAAACATTAATGTAAACGATACTAAAGCCTAATTCTGACACATTGCCTTTATAACTACCCATCAGCGCGAAAAACGATTCGAACAACAGGAGTCAACCCAACTAATTGACTATGAAGACGATCTGAAGCGGGAACAAGAAGACCATGAGCGCCGGGTACAAGACGTAGACTACTGGGCAAAGCGACTGGCCGAATGGGATGACGAGATCGAAATGAAGAACGAAAAGAATGACTTTTACAATGACAGGTACGAATAGCCCCCCATACTCATCTAGTAGCATCCATCCTAATCATCCTCTTTTATAGATCTCGCTGGAGGAAACAAAGAGCCTTGATTCGACGACGTGAAGAAGAACGGGACGAAAAGGACCGACGTTTGGAATTGGAAAGAAAGCAGGCTGCAGAACAACCCGCCTACCAGCACACCACCGGCAACAACAATGCACCAATAGGCACATCTACTACCAATCCTTTCAACACACACCAACAATCAACAATGCTCATGCACACGAAACCGATAGCACCTACCAAAATCAAATCTAACGTGGCACGCCAGCTTCCTGTAAAACGGTCTTCTGGGCTGGGTGGAGACGATGACGACGACGACGACAACGGACGCAAGAAACGGGTACTCATACCTCTGGACTATAGTGGGATCGACACAAGCGCCAGCGAAGATGCCACCATGGACGATGCGAACCCAATGTCAGAAGAAGAGCGCAACCAAAAGATCAAGAGCCTCATCTCATCCATTCCAAGCTCTGAAGATGGTCTATGGGCCTGGCCGATCCGTTGGGACGTACTGAATGATGGCCTGGTGACCGAGAAACTTGCCCCCTTTGTCAACAAGAAGATTGTGGAACTGGTCGGTGCCGAAGAAGAAGAATTGGTGTCGTTTATTTTGGAATCCATCAAGAAACAGCTGCCCCCATCGGACCTAGTCAAGGAATTAGAAATGACTCTGGATGAAGATGCGTTGGTGTTTGTCATGAAACTTTGGCGCACCATCATTTTTGAAACTGAACGTGTTGCTAGACATCTTTAGTTATTATGTAGACACTACCTTTGATTCCCCTTCCATTAAAAAAAAAAAGACAACAACATTGTAGTAACATAGCTTTTATTTATACTTTTGCACTACACATTACAACAATAAACTGTTGACACCACCACTATTGTAGCCTTGTCTTATCTATTCATCATGACTAACTACAGTATACCCCTTTTTGTTCCAGGCACCAAAGCCGCCCTTCAAACTCTTGATGTTTTCCTTCTTGTAGCCCATCCCCACCAAACTAGAAGCCGCCATCACACTTCGCAAACCACCTGCACAGTATAGGACGATAGGTTGATCCGAGTCTGGAGAGACCACCTTTTCCACCTTCAGTTCGATAATACCACGAGGAAGGCAAACAGCCCCTGGAAGCTAAAAAAAAAAAAGTGTCAGCGACTAGCTTTGAAAGAGAGGAGGATTCAACCTTACTTTGCCGCCCTTCCATTCATCTGCTTCTCGAACATCAATCAAGACAGGTCCTGTCAGGTCAGTATGCAGCTCATCCACCGAGATTTCTTGAATGCCATGCTGCGTTTTGGTCTTGTCAACGAGATCACTCCAGCGACTGTAGCGTGAATTAGACTGTCATCCAAGGTGAGATTTCATGTTTGAGTCATCTGCATGTTGGGTGCCTGGGAAAACTTACCGAGGTGAAGGACCGGGTCAAGATAGATCGAGTAAAGACCTGTCTCCAAAGAGTAAGGTTAGTTCATCAACTGTAGCATAAATACAACCTGAAAGCTTACGTTTTTTGATAGACCGACAGATATCATTGTTTTGTAGAGAAGAAGAAGGAGGAGGGGAATGGCGAAAAAGATAATCAGAGATGGTGAAATCCGTGGTTACACATCGGTGTTTAAATATGGCGGATCTTTTTTTTTTTTGGACAGGTGGGGTGAGGATGAAGAAGAGTAAAAGCTTTGTGGTGTTGATGTCAAGTGTGCTTTAATGGATGAATGAGGATATGTTAGGCTATATGTTAAAGTGTAGGGACTGGAAGTCTGCAAAAGGGATATACAGGACTTGCCAATGGAGGGACCATTGTAGTGTAATGGCGTTGGGAATGGAGGAGGGGAGAGCAGACTAACGGTTTCAAAAGCATCAGTGGTGATGGACACAGGGATCAGGCCAAAGGAAAGTGCACTTCAGCAGTGCAATGGCTATGGAATCAACTATGGATGAGGTGAGTGCACGAAAAAAAAAATTCAAGGGTTTCCCCCTGTTTTTCATATTTAAAATTTTTAAAACAGCCTTATCTTGTGATATAAAGCAGTGGGCGAGTTGTCATCGTCGTCATCGTCTTCGTTATCGTCGTCGTCATCGTCGTAGCCGAGATCTAAAGTCGAAAAGAAAATGTTGGTCATGGTAAGCTAAAAGATTAGCAAGGTGCTGAGATGAGGTGAGGGTAATCGTTCGTTCGTTCGTTCGTTCGTTCGTTCGGGAGCTCATTCGTTCGTTCGTTCAATCGTTCGTTCGTTCGGAGAGAGAGGACGGGAAGGAGGAGGGGAAGGGGCAATGTAAAGGACGATGGAAAAGTGACGATGGAAAAAAAAAGTGATGACAAGGGGAAGAAGGAGC
The DNA here is from genome assembly GCA_900079185.1 of Absidia glauca. Classification (NCBI taxonomy): domain Eukaryota; kingdom Fungi; phylum Mucoromycota; class Mucoromycetes; order Mucorales; family Cunninghamellaceae; genus Absidia; species Absidia glauca. The sequence continues at coordinate 26,664 of LT555011.1, forward strand.
AAAAAAAAAGAACTGGTGGGGAAAAGTCATACTTATAGACATTTTTCAAACTCCGATACACCGAGGTCAAGCTGCTTAGCTTGGGCCCTACTTCATCATTTGGATAAATCAATGGTAGGAATCTGACGATCCAAGACAGGAGATTATGTACAAAGAAACAATCACTAATCATGTGAGTCTGTGCCTGGAACTAACAGCAGGAACTCCATCTCCCCGCTCAATTTGGCCTTGGGGCGTTTACCCGTATAAATCACTTTTGGCTCGACCAAGCAGAGTCCTGATGGTCTATGTATGGTCATAAACCATAGCGTATGGACACAAGGTAAGGTGTTCCTAAGTATTCGAGGGATCAAACTGTGCGGGTGTCATTTACTTTGACGACCGATCCTTGTCTTAATTAGGGAAAAAACAAGGCATCGGAGATGGAAAGGAGGGGGGTTCGGTACCTGATCGCCCTATTCATGCAAATTAGGATCTGCCACTTCCTTTCTTTGTGTTCCTCTATGAACAAAGTAATATGATCAAACTTTCTATTGACGTATGAGTTACCTTTCTACAGCACCACTCTGCTTTTTCTCCTCTCAGATAGATTCTGCTGCCTCCTTACAAGGCACTATCCAATGAGGGACGCTTACTTCATTCGTACCTCTATGCTGTCTGATACGACAACGCCTAGATTCTACACTGTAACAGGTGTAACCAGTAGGGGAATCACTCATCATCACCCAGAGTACATATACCTTCTCTTACAATACATCATGGCACATCTTCAGGGACTACCTTTGAGTAGACGATAACACTCAATAGTGAAGGCAAGGAGAGAAGAGGGGTAAAGAATCCGAGGGTTTTATTTTTTTTTTGATGAAAGGGCAAAATCTACAAACTAAACTACTATATATTACTACTATTACTAGCTTCTACTACAAAACATCGATCAGTGATAGAGGAAGAGTCTAAGCAGAGGAGGAAGCCAAGGTCTTTTGGAAGTCGGCCATACGAGATTCGAGTTCTGGTCGGAAATGGCGGATCAAACCTTGTACAGGCCAGGCAGCGGCATCACCAAGAGCACAGATGGTATGACCTTCGATTTGCTTAGTCAGTTCCCAGATTTGATCGATTTCTTCGGGGTGACCACGGCCGTCTTCAAAGCGATCCATCATTGTTTCGAGCCATTTGGTACCTTCACGGCAAGGAGTGCATTGACCACAAGATTCATGACGGTAGAATTTGGCGAAACGGGAGATAGCACGGACAATGTCGGTAGATTTATCCATCACAATCACAGCAGCGGTACCCAAGCCGGAGTTGACATCACGGAGGGCATCAAAGTCCATTAATACATCGGCGCAGATATCCTTGGGGATGACGGGGACGGAGCAGCCACCAGGAATGATACCAAGAAGATTATCCCAGCCACCACGAACACCACCACAGTGCTTGTCGATCAATTCCCTTAATGGAATAGACATTTCTTCTTCTACAGTGCAAGGGTTGTTGACATGGCCAGAGATACAGAAGAGTTTGGTGCCGCTGTTACGAGGACGACCGAATCCAGCGAACCATGAGCCACCACTG